>JBBBDQ010000214.1:0-345000 GCA_037127315.1 Ascarosepion bandense | reverse complement strand
AGAAAGATCTCATTATGCAAAGTACGAAGTTTAAATTAAAGACATCAAGCAAGTTTGAAAACTGAAGTACCTACGAGCCATTTAAACACAGGAGAGAAATTTGACAGTGAAATTAGATGGCGGATTGGAATAGTTGAAAATGCCTTCCAGAAATTAAACAAGTATTAATTAACAAGAAAATTTAGTTTAAAAACTGAAAAAAATAGAGGCAACAGAATTGTGGAAAATTGCTGAAAAGGACAGAAACTGTAAGTAACGAGAAAATGTTTCAGAAAATGAAAACAAAAAATACAAAAAAATTAATTAGAATAAGAAAGAGACAGTTGACATTTCCAGGGTGAATAATAAGAAAAGAGGACTTGGAGGAATGAAAACTCACAGTACATATGAAATGAAAGAATTACAGTGAGTAATAAAAGGAACAGAGCAAGCTTGTTTAAATCAAGAGCAGAACAGGTTGCAAGAAAGATAACGAAAAGATTTTGTGGCGAGCCATTATCGGCGACGACACAAGAACACGATACAGAAGAAGTTTTGTTTAGTTTTCCTTATGGCCGCTTTTAAATAAAATCTGTGTCAGATATATTTTGCTTCTTATTTTTATACGTATGTTCTGTTTGGGATTATATTTATTATCCGACATTTTTCAAGTACACTGTTCAGAATGAGAGACATTAATTAATGCACAACACGTTCACCTATACGTTTTTTATAATCATATCGCCCCAAGCAAAGCGTTTTACTGCCACTGTTGTACAGGGGTTCACATTGGAGGTAAGTTATTAGAAAGTGGTTAATAGGTTATAGTTGGTGTTAGGAAGGGGGTAAGTGAAGGATGAGAACACTGATGTGAGAAAGGAGCGTGAGAGAGAGAGAGAGAGAGAGAGAGAGAGAGAGAGGATGCATGTTAGTGAGATAAGAGATGGCTATTGACTTTACATTTAAATTCTTGGAGATTGTGGCTGTCGGGGAAGCAAGTAAACGGAAGGGAATTCCACAGGTGGGAAGTACAAGAAAAGAAGCTGGTGGAGTAGAATTTGCGTTTACATTTTATTGGTTTCACAGTAAAAGTGTAGTACCGAATTGCTAATCTTTTGGCTCGAGTAAATTCATACAGAGGGTGCACCATTGAGCTAAGTTCATCGGAGCAGAAGTCATGAATGTATTTGTAGAAGAAACACAGGGAAGCCTCATTGCGCCGGTGGGAAAGTGACCGTATCTGAGCTGCCAAGTCGGGATCGATCACATTAAAGATTCTCTGTTGGATTTTCTCAAGGACTCCTAGGTGAATAGCAGGAGCACCCGACGAGATATGGTAACAGTATTCAATTCACGGGTGGATGCTAGATGTATATATGTGCAGGATTGTTTCAAAGGGGAGAAATTTCTTGGCCCTACACAGAGAATCGACCTTCTTAGCAGCGGATTTAGCTATGGATTCAATATATCCTTCCACTTGAGGTCCTTTTATACTAGATCCTTATGATCAAACTTTTGTTATATTTCTGTTCATTTTTACACGCAACTTTTTATTTTTCAATCTTCGTGAGTAATAGTGTTGTGGATTCTTGTTTAGAAAACCACACAATATAATAAAAAAAAACAGATATGAGAAGAAAAGAGGTAAGTATATTGAACAAAAGATATACAACCTGTACACGGTTAGTTGATTCAGGAATACTTGTTAGTAGGAGTCAAATATATACAAAGAAGTAAGTCCGAGTAATAAGTCTATATTCTTGCTGACCAACGAGCGGCGGTTCAACTGCTCTGATAAGCACTACAACTCTAACCACAACAACTTTCTAACACACTACAGACACCCTACAGACACACTTGTTCTCCGTAGGCAGGATTATAAGAACACGTTGGACGAGTCCAATGAGTGTGTGAAAACGAGTTGACTTCTGGTATTTGTAACATCAGAATCGGAACACATACGCACGTATCCCGTAGAATGATGGTCCAAATTCGCAAACCCTACAGTAATTGTTTAAAGGTTTGTGAGCCCTATCGGCGTGAAAGTCTCTTAGTGATTTGCTATTGTTGTATAGGTTTTAATGTAAGAGAAAACAAAAACGGGCAAATGCAGTATTTATGGTTGAAATGAAGAGTGATGTTAACTAGGCGCTCCCAGGTACTGTTATGCGACAGTTCACCACCAGGTAATCGTTACTTACCCAATCTACTAACATCCTTCCTGTATATCTCCTCTTTCTTCCTATGAAAAACAACGCCCCAAATACTTTTCTCTTCACTGAATAAAAGTGAGAATAAAAAAAATATCTAAGGAATTTTCTATCGTTCTTTTAGTCTGTGATGCAACTCTGCAGCCCAAAAAATTGACGACGCACTACGAGATGCCAGAAAGATATCAACTTCAGAATAATCATTATGCTTCTCCCGAATCGACTATCATGTTTATCACTGCGGCGACGATCGATTCATTTCAAAGCGACTTTGATCACACGGAGCTTTGACAGACCCTAATATAAAACTATTGATGATCCCCTCAAATCTGCTCTTTGCTAATGTCCACTATCGTATAAAAAATATTTGCCTTTGAAGTCTACTTGTCAACGTAACAATGTGCAATCATAAGACTGCAAGAATAAAGACACATTCTTTTTAAACTTTTTCGGCCATTTTCAATAGTAACTGATATATGGAGTCAGTCATAAAATTCGATTAGTTTATATTTATCGCATTCATTCTGATCGATGCCAACGAAATCAAAAGTAATAAAAAAGGATAAGCTTGTCAAATTACATCAATAAATATGCAGCCTGACAACTAAATCTTACCTGATTTTTTTTTTATACATGAGTTTCACTTTTTACTTCTGGAAATCTGTATTTAATATTCACCATTGAATAAAGTGCATCGGCAAGGAAAATGTTTGTGCTGAAAAATATTTTGTGCAGACAATGCTTTAACTAAATAGAATATATATATATATATATATATATATATATATATATATATATATATATAATAGAATAAGTTGTATAGAATAAGTTGTGCTAAGTTGTATAAGAAAGAGTGGTTCAATGTTTTACATCTGGTTGGTTCCAATAATTAATTAAGGATTTTGGAATCAATCTGCATATCCTTCTCTTTTCCGTCAGAAGGATTTCGTTATGTCTCTTTTTTTTGTTAGGGATATTTTATTTTAACTGTCTCTCGATAATTACTTACACGTCATTTCTCCTCTCCTCCTTATATATATATATATATATTGTAACTAAGTTGTTGAACTCGTAGGTTTATTTACCTTTTTGTTCATGCATTTATTTTATAAAGAGTGCTCGATACAAATGTAGAGCGTTATAGTGTAATGGTTGTTACAATGTTTTTAAATTCATAGTATCACTAGGAGTGATACTATGAATTTAAAAACATTGTAACAACCATTACAGTATATATATATATATATATATATAGAGAGAGAGAGAGAGAGAGAGAGAGAGAGAGTTTTAGGTTATAATAAAGTTAGACCAGTACACATTTGTATTAAAAAGTGTTCGATACAATTATATTGTAGACCCGTTTGAATATTTTCCATTTTTAAACAAGTTATTCAGCTATACAGGTTTCTACCATGAGTGGTGTCTTCAGGCGATATATATATATATATATATATATATATATATATATATATATATATATATGTATATGTATATATTATATATTCGTTACAAGTTGAATTAATAAATCTGTAACCAGATTCGAGTAATTATTAAATAAAACTGAATTTGTTATAATATTGAATCTGTGTATTACTTATTAACCATCAATCTCCGAATTTATTCTGCCCAAATCTATCTATCTATCTATCTATCTATCTATCTATCTATCTATCTATCTATCTATCTGTCTATCTATCTATCTATCTGTCTATCTATCTGTCTATCTATCTATCTATCTATCTATCGCAGTCTGTACATATATAATTATCTTATTCTCTTTTATCTATCTATCTATCTATCTATCTATCTATCTATCTATCTATCTATCTATCTATCTATTTGTCCCTGTCTTCTTTCTTATCTATCTATCTATGTATCTATCTATCTATCTATCTATCTATCTATCTATCTTTCTTTCTTTCAACATGGATATTGTAATAAGGCTACAATTGTTTTTGCGCACATGCCTTATTGAAGACTATGAACTTTATGTGTCTATTGATTTTATCGATCTTCCTTTCCAAATTGCGAATGATCTTTCCTAAAAGCAGTAGTTGTTAATGTACTACAATTCCAACAATGCTATAATCTCTGTGACAAATCATTCGACTCTCTTGCCTCATCCGCAAGGGGGGGGGGTGTAACAAGTGTCTCATGTGGGAAACAGTAACTGCTGTAAAATGCGCATTTAGCGCAACATTATATTTAAATTTAATAGAACAATAAAAAAGAGACATGAAATAATTCCACCTGCCACGTATAACAAAATGACCGTAGAACGATGATGATGGGTTATTTTTTAATACATAAAATGTTGAAGGCTAGTTTTAAGACTGTAATTATTTACATTTAAGTATTGTTGTTTCTGATGTAGATGGCCTCAATAATTGTTTGTTTATTTTTTATATTGGATCTATATATTATTTTTGTATTGTTTATGAAGGGCTGCCTATATTATTTTGTTTCTCATTTACTGTTTGATAGGCATTAATTCTGATTATTAGCACGGAAGTCTTTAGGGAAGAGAAGTTGTTTTGCAACCTATATTGAACATATGTTAACATACACTACCGGCCATAACTATTTAGCCACCC
Source organism: Ascarosepion bandense (assembly GCA_037127315.1). Classification (NCBI taxonomy): domain Eukaryota; kingdom Metazoa; phylum Mollusca; class Cephalopoda; order Sepiida; family Sepiidae; genus Ascarosepion; species Ascarosepion bandense. The sequence goes on along the minus strand of JBBBDQ010000214.1, from coordinate 340,217 downwards.
CAGTTTTTTTTTTAAAGAAAATTATGTCTTTCATACAATTTTTAGTATTTATTGCCAAGTGGATAATTCTAAATGAAAATAGAATGGTTCTTTTGTTATTATTACTTTGCAAATATTTGCAAGGCAAGGAAGCAAAGATGAACTCGTTCGAATCACCTTAATTGTTTTTCTCTTTCATTAATGAAACTGCAATATAGGTATTTTTCAAATGTTAATAAATTCATTTGATGCAATGCTATTGTGCAATATTAACAAAAACATTCTATTTTCATTTACGATTATTCACTTGGCAATTAATACTAAAAAATAGTATGAAAATAATAGTGGTCTAATAATATGTCCTAGGGTAGTTAACAAGCGTGAAAAATAGCCCGACGTTACTTTACAGCAAGTTGCCGAAGATTGCCAACGTTTCGTGAACATCGGAGAAGTTTCGAAAAACATGGAACAGACTGGCGTGGCTCATATTAAAAAATACGCCGAAGAAAAATTATAAATCATCAACCAAAAAATAATAAAGTTACTTTTTCGTCAAGACCATGTTTCGGGTGTGGTCAGTTATATTGGTATAAGGATTTTCCTTTTACAAATAAAAATATTTTAATTGCGATAAATTGGGACACAAAAATTCCCAAAATAAGGATTGAGAAAGACACAAAAATCTTTTGCAAAAAGTACCATATCTGATGAACTAGAAAGCCGTAGCATCAGGAAATATATTGACTCACAAATATTTAGCAGAAATATAAGGCTACAGCTTGATTCAAGTTCAGGCTTATCCATAATTAATTATCAAACATGGAAAAAAATTGTTTAAGCCGACTCTGGTAAGTACGAACTGAACAGATAAAAGTGTAACTAGCAGCCCTCAAGGCAAATCATTCTCCTCAATTATAACTACAAAATAGAGTTTTTCCCACCCAGGAAAACCTGTCATGTTGACGGATTGTCGAGATTGATACCTTAGTATGCTAAACTCCTGGAAGACACAGTCATTACCGCCATAAGAACAGGGGACAAAATATAAAAGTACCTTGTGAAATGCTGTCACGTCGTATAACAATTGAAGAGGTAATAGACTAAACGTGCGTTGATGGGTTAATAAAGGAAGTAGAGGACAAACTAAATTGTAAAACCAGAATATCCCGAAAGTTTACTCACTCTATAACGACATTTTAATGTACGAAAACTGAGTACTAACCGCATCTACACTACAGAAAATCATTAAAGGAATTCCATGTTGGCCATCCGGGAACTTCAAGAATGAAGAGACTGATGAGGGTTTGTATCTACTGAACAAACTCACTGTCAGATCGTGCAAAGGGTGTGCTTTGGCTGCTGAAGCACCCCTGATAAAATTCAATCTCTGGCCTAAAATCGACGATCCGTGGTCGTGGATACACTTTGATTTTGCTGGTCCAATTGACGAATTTTACTAACTTGTAGTACTCGACAGCTATTCCAAATGACCAGAGATACTGAAATGTAAGAAGCCAACCGCGGAGATGACAATAAATTTTTTCCCGTTTCGGGGTTGTTGACTGTATCATAACTGACAAAGCCACACAGTTTAAATCATGTGAATTTAAAGAGTTTTGTCAGTCATTCCTGAACAAACATATTTTTACGGCACCATATCACCTAAGAACTAATGGATATGTAGAGCGTTTTGTGGACACTTTCAAAAGAGCACCGAGGAAAGCGAGAGTTAATCTCACCGACACGGCTATACAGCAGTTTTTGGCAGGTCTATCGTGTAACCCCTAATAGCAGTGTACCCTCTGCCAAGACGCCAGCAGAGGCCATGTTTGCCAGGAAAATAAAACCGGTATTTGATAAATGCCGGTTTTATTTGATAAATTCCTTCTGAGTGAAATAAAATGGGAGGTATGAATAAAGTGCTTAAAAGCTCTTTAAGATCGGTGAAAAGGTTTTTTTCTTGATCATTTAAAGCTCTCTGAGTGTTAAGAACAATTCAGAGACAAATTTGTGACATGGTTCAGGGATCGAAGTTTTTACACAAACGTGATGTAAACTAAATTAGAAAACGGTATGAAAGCGTAGTCGACAGAAGTCCAGAAGAACATGACACTATTGACGTCGTTTTCGACGCGTTTGCCTTTCCAATACTGCAATCAGTACCAGAGCTCAGAAGGCCCAAAAGAAGAAGGAAATTTACGGAATCTTTAGAAATTAACGCGAAAAGGAAAAGATATTGAACATCTTTCATGTCATATCAGATCTACAGAAAAAGGAAAAGAATGAATTTCCTTACTTATGAGCTCCGAATTACCAGAAAAACACAATACGCATTGGATTATTTGAAATTATTAACATTTACCAATAAACGTATTTAATTTTTCATTGTTTCGAATTAATGAATAGAGACCTTAATAAAAGGGATTGTTAATAACACGTAAAATGTTTGTCAAACTAAAGAAAAAATAGGGAACGTAATTCCTGTATACAGCTTTTTGAAAGGGTTGTTTCTGGCTCTTTTTGGCTGAATAAAGATTATTGTGTGGTAATTATAAAAAACTAAAAAGAGACCCCATAGGCTGAAAAGGGAGGTGTTGTGGTGTCCTCCTTCTAAAGAGTCTATGTCGGACTCTTAAGCCTACTATAAAATTAGGTGTAGAGGAGGCCGTGGGAGAAGAGTCGAATTGATTGAACGCTGGACAACCGACACATGCACTGGTCGTGTAATGTTGTATTTACTGTTATGTTGTATTTACTGTTTAATATACAATATTTCTATAACACATGCTTTGATATTTCTTAAACCTTTCACTTGGTCACAATAGATAGATAGATAGATAGATAGATAGATAGATAGATAGATAGATAGATAGATAGATAGATAGGACTGAGACTGAGAATAGATAGATAGATAGATAGATAGATAGATAGATAGATAGATAGATAGATAGATAGATAGATAGATAGAACAGACTAGATAGATAGATAGATAGATAGATAGATAGATAGATAGATAGATAGATAGATATGAAGGGTCTGGTATAGATAGATAGATCATTTAAAGTAAGGTGGTTAATCCTACAGAAAATATCGAATTCTTTCCTGTGCCATTTCAAGTAATTTTACTATCATTTTTTGTAAGATTTGTCCTCGACAAACAACTACAGGTCGGTAAATAATGTTTCTGGAGGAGGCCAAAGTTGAGTCTTTGTTTTTTTCATAAGCCTGTTTTGCGATTCGGCGGGGACAGCAGTCATATGTCGAGGAACTGTCATATCATTCATTATGATTTGATAAATTTCCACCGACCAAACGTTATTGTATTTCTAATATATATATATATATATATATATATATTGTCATCCGCAGACAGATCTGTTTCGCTGTATCACAGCTCATCAGTACGGTTAGACTCCGATTGCTTTGTAACCCAGGATTGAAACCCGACGGAATTGGCGTCAGTCGGCGATTCTACCTCTGGGCTATGGGCGTTCGGTGGAAGAAGGCAGACTTTTTAGCGCATATATTATTATTATACGCGCCCAATAGCTAGAGCGATCTAATTCATTTTACTGAATGAGCGATGCGGACACGCCAGAGTAGCTACTGTTTTCCAAAGTCTACCATTCTTCCAGAGTGCTCAACCATGGTGTGAGAGCGTAAATATATCAGGCTGGAAATCAGGTGGTATATTATCATATCTTTCTTTTAAATGTAAGTATATTCTGAATGTTTTACCTGCATCGGTTAGTTAATATCAACTTTGTCGCGAAACCATTGAATAGCAGAATAAAATCTGACGTAATTTTAATCATAAACACTTGCTTCTTTATTTCTTTGTTGTCTTATCAAAAATTCACATGTTTAAATATTCCACGACATATTTACTTAGCAGTATTCTTCTAATATATGTTTTGTCCGTTCAGGTCAATGGCTATCATGTTTCTTAACTTCTTCCTATGTAACACTTAGTAAGGTTTGTTTCTTACCTATTTCTCACAATCCCCGTACTGCTATCTATTTACAGCAGCTCGTTATGTAAATTTTGGTCTGCTTACCGGTGTCTCTGTTTTCTTTGTCCTGTGAACATCAACATGTATTCTTTTTCTCATTAGGTGTCCCAGCAACGTAACTGTTTTGTTCTATAAGTGCTTATTTTTATTCCTATTTTCCTCAAAATTCATTTCTTATTCATATGTTCAGTCAACTCTCAGCATCTCTACGTAGAAACACATTTTGGTTTTCCCATTTCGTGGTCTAGTAGAAAAACAGAGAGAAGTCACATCACGGGGGTGAAAAGTGGCTGATGGCGAGTTGCTAAGTTAGGATCGATTATATCGAAGACCCTGACTTGGATTTTGTCAAAAGCCTCAAGACTAACAGCAGGATCCCCCGATCAGATATGGCAATAGTATTCAATGCGCGGATGAATGATAAATTTATAAATGTACAAAATCGATACTGAGGAGAAAATCTTCCTGGCCCAAGCTTGTACATTTGTTTCGACATTGAAACTACAATGTCTCATCAGGCGGTGTGGACAGGAATGGAAAGCCTCTTTTCTTGGGTGTTGGATGTTGGTGGGGGTTAGTGATAAGGGAATAAGTCTTGTGGATTGACCGTTAGAATTTTGAAGAAAATGGTGTGGATAGTGAATATGGTTGATTAATGAGTGTCTGTGAATTTTGTAGACAGATTTAACATTAGCAGTTAGAATGTAAGTTTTATTATCTTGTGACTAAACTATGTCCTTTGGATTTCTTAGAGGAGCAGGTAAAGGGTGGGATACTTATTTTGTACAGAATATTTTTGTATTTAAGAAGGGTTATTATAATTAATCGAATTTTGTATATTTAATCTTACATTTGGATTTAGGAAATCGATTAAATTTTAAGTTTAAATTAGATCACAGTTTGGAAACCGATTTTTTCTATTACATTTTAAATTTTAATTAGATCACCGTTTGCAGTAATGTTTAATATAAGGGGTAAAATTTAATGTTACAAATTTAAGGTAATAGGTAAGTAGGTAATAGGTGCGTAATAAGCAGAATTTTATGTAGGAGGAATGATTAAATGTTTGTATTTAAGGTAATAGGTGAGGTTTAATGTGTGTATTAAGGACAGTTTTTATAATTAATCTAATTATGTATATTAAATCTTACTTTAGAATTTAGTAAATCGATTTTTTCTATAGACTTTTTAATTTAAAAAAAATACATTACAGTTTGTGACGTATGTAGGAGTGTTGTTAGTACAGTTAAGATGTATCATTTCTAGGGGTTCCTAGCTCTGGATTTTGTAGTATTTTTTAGCATGATTGTAAGGTTAGTTCTTTAATGTGCTTGCTATTTACTGTGTTTTCATGCCTCTGGTTTAAAAATGTGTTGCTATTCATATATTTAATGATTTCTAATTTCTTTTGAAGACAAAAAAAACATGGTTAAACATCCCACACACAACTGACCAAATATAAGAAAAGAGGTTTTCCATTCCTATCCATAGCGCCTGATGAGACATTGCAGTTTCAATGTCGAAACAAATGTACAACTTGTAGTGGATATAAAACAAATTCTTTACATGTTCTAATATATATATATATATATATATATATATATATATATATATATATATATTAGCAATTATTATTATATGCTTCGTTAGTCAACAAACATGATAATTTTTGTTCACTGCTGTAGTATCTGGATTACATTGGATGTCGGTCTTTGCCCTTGGTTAAATTATCCGGAATTTCCAACCAACCATTCTATTCAGTTCACGTTGTTATCATATTGTTTTCGATGCGTCTGTAATAAACCTAACTCATATTAGTATTATTGTTATGGCGCTCTCCACCTTTATTATAATAATGGACTGTTCCTACCACTATATAAAGTGGTAGTGGAAAGACCTCAGGATTGTTGCGTAGCGCATTGAGCGTTGTATTGCGTTAGCGTTGACTGTTCAGCTCGATACCAAGTCAGTCGAGTATTTCCGGTAGCGAACCGGAAGTGTACCATACACAGACACTACGTCTTATTACTTTACTAAACAATTGTTCCTGTACTTACTAATAACTCTGTTGTACATACTATTTTCCGGTAATATATTTCATTTACTTTACTTCCGTTTGTTTGTGATTATTTACCAAACTATTTCTGTTACACACAACATAACAATTATCATATTACTAACTACTGGTACTTTTACCCTTAGTGTCGTTTTTACTTTCCTTCCACTTTACCTAGGTATGTTAGTTTTCAAATCTACCAGGAATAAAATTCACATATGCCAGCGAACCGGATAGCATTTAAATAAAACTTTAATCTCACACGTGTGTTTCTTGAAATAGTTGATGCTAAAATTCTTGAGTTTATAAATTTGTTTGTAAATTTCTGATGTTTAGTTGCAGGATTGAATCTTGACTCATGTGTATAGCAAAAAAATTATAGCATGAATAACAGTAACCGTCACGTAAGGAGACAGGGTTAGAGGTATATTGCCTGGTAACATGGACATCATTTTATGTACTGAATGCTGTTATTACGTGACATGAGAAAATGTCATTGATAAATTATTATGGCCAGGTAACTTGGTAAGTACTATTCCAAAACAGATGGTGCTGTGCATAAATTTGATTAGAGCTAAATTTGCAATGTCTTTTGAAGTAAAAAACAAAAAAAATACATTATCACTGTTGACGAATCTTTTGGCAGTCTGTCCATGAAAAATGACTGATTTGATTTCGCAAGATTAGCAGTTATTTGTTATTTAAAGATGAAAAAAATTTAGAACTGTGCGAAAGATACTGACAGTATTCCGTGTCTCTAAAACGTCCCCATCTAAGTTCTGACAAGGGTCAGCCCTGCTTAACTTGATCAAACTATAACTTGTGTTTTCATCCTGATTTCACCTAGGCTGCGAAAAACGAATGGATAATGATTTCGGTAATAGTTAAACAAAGGAATGTTTCTTTTTCTGTGTAAATTTCTGCAACGAGAAACCGCCATTTGTAAATGCAGACACGGGAAATACATTTTTCTTAGGTACAACCTCGTCATAGATATGTAAGCCTAGGTATGTAAAACCCAATGAATTAAATTCTTCTTCTTCTTGTGCCGTGTCCATTTAGAATGTAGACAGTCAAGTACTTCCACTTGCCCATGTCTCTTGTTGCTCTTAATATTTTCCTCTTCATACATATATATATATATATATATATATATATATATATGTAATGAATTATTTTGGACATTATTTTTACCGATACTCGTATTTAAGTAGATATTCTGTTTTTAATTAAACAGTATTTTATATTTATATCTACCGGTCTGATTATTTCACGATAAATTTTTATGACGAAAATGTGTGCTACCCAGCAGGATTCGAACCTGCGAACCCTATTACATCAAATGATATGCTTCCCCTATGTAATAGGGGTCGCAGGTTCGAATCCTGCTGGGTAGCACACATTTTCGTCATAAAAATTTATCGTGAAATAATCAGACCGGTAGATATAAATATAAAATACTGTTTAATTAAAAACAGAATATCTACTTAAATACGAGTATCGGTAAAAATAATGTCCAAAATAATTCATTACAAATTGTCGGTTGCTTATAACCAAGTTTCGTTAAATTTCGTTAATTTCCGTAACATGTTTACATATATATATATATATATATATATATATATATAATGTAAACTAGCTGTATAGCACGGTGTTGCTTTGGATTTTGTAGTGGTTATTTTGAAATGCTAAGGTCAAGTGTTTATTCCAAATGCTCCAGTGATGCATTAGTTAAAAATTTGCAAAGTAATATTGATGTATGTTGTATTTGTAAAACGGGGTTCATGCTTGGTCAATCTTCCAGTAAACGGAAATGATGTATGTACAATTAAAAGAACGGGACCGGGCTTTACCTGAGTCAGTTGTGATGACGCTGTGACGCAGTAGAAATGGATGTATTGTCCCCGCAAAGTCAGAGGGGTCGGCACACTGTAGAATACGTGAAATTGTTATGGCATATGATAAGATTGAAGCTACAAAAATACCCGATTTTAGTTGGAATACAACTAAGCGTTTTGGAGAAATAAACGATCGCAAAAGAGAAACATTTTCTATGAATTTTGGCCGCATCCTCTGCGACAATTGACATTTTTGTACTTTACTCTACTAGTGACTCGATTTTGAATGATTTTGAGTAAAGCAACTTGGAAAATTAATAAAACTGCACAAAAAATTATCGGAAATTATGTTTGTCGCAAACCCTTTACATTGATTCTAAAGATTCATGTGTACATCAAATTTTTGACCCTTGATCCACAATTAACATATTTTGGTTGCATTCACAACAGGGGTTTCGGAAGAGAAGAGTTTAAAAATTCCAAGCGTTTCGGTGATTTTTTCCATACCCTGTAAATCGATTCAAAAAATGTTTTGCGTACATCAAAAGTTCATGTCATGATCGACAATTGACCTAATTTTGGTTGAAAACTGATTAAGGGTTTCGGAGGAGTAGGTTTTGTTAAAATGGCGATACACAAACATACAGACATACAGCCATATATATATATATATATATATATATATATATATATATATATATATTTGTGTATCTCCAGTTTAACAAAACCTACTCATATAGATAGATAGATAGATAGATAGATAGATAGATAGATAGATAGAATCTGAATACATGTTATTTTCTGTTTTATATATAATCTTGGACCGTGAATATACGTTGTTCTCTTGTCTAACATTGTCATAATCTACTTCAATGAGTTAATGAGGCCATTGAACCTCTAGTGCACTTCTTTGTTCTGTCCATGTGTTTTCATCCATGTCACTTGGCAGAAGATACATTAAATTAAATCGGTTTTCTCTACCGTGAAATTTAATTTGCTCAGAAATTAAAGACAGACGTTTGGGTTTAAATGGAAAGTGGCATGCCATAAGTGTCTTCTTAAAAACAATTTTTAGCGAGTTAATGAAAGTTGCTTTTTCATAGATGTTTTATCGAAATCGTGTATGTAAATTAATCCTGAGATGAATACTAACTGATTTCAGTAGCATTATATGCGTCCCGTACATACCCGTGTACAATCCGATCTGTGTATTAGTCGATATTCATTATTTTACGTCTGAGATATCGTTACCAATCAAATCCCAGGTATAAGCCTAGGCAGCTAATAAAACAAAAGATGTCTTCAGAACGCTCTTCTTAATAAATTCTCACATCTGGAGAATATTTTATCACATTTTCTATATTTTGCTACTAAAAATGATTTAAGTGTAATTTAGAGTTAAGTTTTTTGTTTCACAAGTCCATAGCACAAAGGAATTTTAGAAGACGTGAATTGTATGCGTATATTATTTTTTATAAAATTTTAAGACTTATTTCTTTACTGTAGAGACTATCGCTATCTTCCGAATGTTACAGTTTTGTTTTTAACATATACACTCGACACATACAATTGTGAGTCGGTTCATTCCCCTTGACTGAATATATAATAATTTTTAAGGAAATGCAATTTTTTTTCAGAACTTACTGAATTAATCATAAATGGTTCATTACGTATTTAAGTTTGAAAAGTTCGTGAAATTTTTTAAAGTTTTGATCTGGTATATCAATAGTTATATTTTTTCTAAAAATTGGGTGCAGTCCAAAATTATTCGTTCACCATATGTAAATTATGAAATAATATTGCTCTATGGCAATTGTTATGTTTCTTCTTAATTTGGCATTTTATACCCTTTGATAATGAAACAGTATTGACCTAATTGTAGAACATTATAAAACATTCTAATGGGGATTGGATGCAACAAGTGCCAGTAATGTGATAATTCATTAGTTATACAACCATGGCGAAAATGGATGAACTTGACAAGGTCTGAATGAAGGTAGATGGATATACAACAGTTGCTAAGTTTAAAATGTTTCGAGCTGGACAATTCCCAGTATTATCAAAGTTTCAATGATAAATTCTGAAAGAACACAAAGTAAACTTATTAGAGATATTTCTGAGAATCCTCGCTTAACGAGAAAAGACATTGACAATGGTCTAAATACATCAGGCTTGAATATATCGGTAGTACGTCGAGATCGTCATACAAAAAAATCTCTCTTGCAATGCAATTTAGCTTATATTAGAAGCCATCTATAACATAGAAGTAAACATTGGAATTCTGTATTATGGTCAGATAAAATTAAACTGAATACATGAACTATCATTATATATATGGGAAGTGAATGTAACTCGCAAATTAAAAATACCAACCATGTAATTAAGCATGGCCGTGGAGGCGTTCTGTTCTGCTGCTTCTGAACCAGGAAAACTAGTGAGAATAACATGAAGAAAAAGCAGTATATTGCTATTCGTAAAAAAATAATATAAAACAAATAAACGAAAGCTGTCTGTGGGGTATCACTAAACGTTCCATCATGGCAATGACCCTAAACACACGCCACGAACTTTTACAAAATACCTAAATGACAGCAAAATTATAATATTGGTGTTTTCTGCACAAAATCCTAACCTGAATCCCAGCGGAAATTTATGGGTATATTTGGAAGAAAAAAATAAATAAGGAAAACTAATCCTTTGAAATTGGAAAAAATTAAAAATTATTCCCAAGTAATAATGCAGCAAAATATCTGTTAGTATGAGTAGTGATCTTGAAAGAAACTATCAAAAAATTAAAGGCAATAATCAAGAAATCAGTTTACACACTTAATTATTGAGGCATGGGACTAATAATTTTGTGGTATGTTATTTCATTTTCTGGTGTTTTTAGTTCAAACACACACACACATAAATATATATATATAATCATTATTAATATTTTATTATTATTATTAAACAGTTATTATTCAGAATTAAATTGGCTCGGTATACAGTTGCAGTAAAAATACTCAATACATTTATAATGTAGAGCTTTTATATGTATTCATTTGAAAGTTAGTGTATTACTCAACCAATGTTACGTAATCATCTAACTCTCAAATGAAAATATTATATATATATATATATATATATATATATATATATATGTTGCTTTAAAAATCACAAACGGAAACATCTCTCAAGGCATCCCTTTCGCCAACAATAGATCACGAGAGAACCGTTGGTAATGATCACAGAAAAACATAAAAATATTCACGTGAGCAAAAAGGGGGAGGAAACAGATGCGTATAAACAATTAGCGAGGGGGATGAAATTGTTTATACGCCTCTTTCCCCCCTCCCGCCTTTTTGCTCAAGTGAATATTTTGTCTTGCGTCTTAATCTATTTGTCGTCATTTTTATAGTTGTAGGATTAGAATAGAGAAATATTTGAAACCCATGAGCGTTGTATAGTTGGCTGCTTCGTAACGTCTACCGAGGAGCTCCTCGTTGTTATAGTAGCAGGCTTCTTCTTCTTTTATGTACGATGTCCTTTCAGGGCTTTCAGGCGATCATGGCTTTCCACATCTCTCTATCCCTGGTACCTCTTAGCACGCTTTCTCCTGTTGCACCATGCAACCCTCATTTAGTCATCCACATGATCAGGTCCTTCAAATATGTTATCCGCTGCTTTCCTCTGTCTTTTTTTCCTTTATCTGGCCTGTTAGTATCAGGTTCTCTAAACCCTCCTTCCCCATTCCATGTCCCCGGAAATGTAGTTATCTCTTCCTGATGCTCAGTATTAATTTCCTCTTTTCCAAAACCTCATCATTGCTCACATGCTCGGTCTATGATATCCGCAGCATCCTTCTGTAGAACCACATTTCAGCTGCTTCAATTTTTCTTCATCTTCGATGATATTGTCCAACATTCACTGCCATATTAAAGAACCGACATCACCTAGCAATCCAGTACTGTCCTCTTTGTTTCTAGCGAAATTTTCCTGTTTCTTAATACTTTACTCAACTTCTGGAATGCTTCTTTCACCATGCCAATTCGCCTTCGGATCTCAGTGTCGCACTTTCCGTCTTCTGTTAGAACACTTCCTAGGTATTTAAATTTATGTACCAGTAGCAGGCTACGTTGCATATATTTAAATATAATAACTCAACAGACGTCCTAAAGACATAAGACTGTCATGTAAAATAATAACAAAAGACAATTTATTTATTGCTAGTTATCATTTTTAGAATTGTAGAATTCATTACATAGTTTTCAGAACGCTTTTAGTTGTTAAAAGAATAAACAGCTATTCGCGTGGGAAGTTCATTTATTGATATTAGTATTTGTGACATCAAGTTGCACCTTGCTTTGGAATCATTGTATCGGTAAGGAATAATTGAATTGTTGTATTGTTGCGTGTAAAGTGTTTTGTGGTTGATCTTATGAGCATCGTTGATATATACGCGTCTATGATAGAATGCATCGAAGACAAATTTTCACAACACAATAAAAAATAGCAAATGCAAGATCGTAAGAAAATATTTTGTCATAGGGGACATTAAAAAAATATGAAAAGATCAATATTTTTAGAATTGTTATTGCATGTCTACTTGAATCTCGTGACGAGCGCTACATAAAATAATCGTCAATGACGAAAACCAACACACGGTTTAAAAAACAACGAATGGTATTGTTGTGCATCTACAAAGGAACTGAAAGAAAAAAATCAATAAACGTAAGACTACATGTTAAGAAGTATCCAAAACCTAACAGTTTGATTCATCCATTTTTAGAGCTTAACGAGATTTGCAGAAGACAGAAAAAGCCAGAAATCCAGAAAATATTTGTAGATTGTAAGAAATGTTATCGTTTCTAGATTGTAAACATTATTTAACGTTAAACATTATTTAAAAATTGTTTATAAGTTTTTTACAATAGTTATATGATATAAGTCTTATATGGTATAATTCAATTTTACAATAGTTATATGAGACAAATCTTTTAATGTATAAATCTTATTTACAGTAGTTATATGATACAAGTCTTATATGATATAATAAAAGAAAATACAATATATATATATATATATACGAAAAAAATCGCAAGATTGCGATTTTTTTCGTGTGTTTTTGCTCTGCGTGACTGCCTTTTTGTTAACCCTTTTTGGTTAGTTTAGTATCGAGCACTTTTCTTTCCTTGTGGTTCGTTCCGTTTGTGGGTTTTTTTTCTTTGCTGTGAAGAACTGTATGTATTGTCGGTCCTACGCAGTTTTCGTTTTTTTTTCCCTCTTTGTCCAAAGCTCTATAGCCGAGGACAATAACGGAGTTAGATTATGCTGGTTATTCGTGGTCTTTAAAAATTACTTGTGTAACATTTTAAGATTAGAATACGCACAGAGTCGGTTTTATTATTATTATTATTATTATATATATATATATATATATATATATATATATATATATATATATATATATATATAAATGAAAATACAAGGTATGCTGCTTAGAGCATGTACTTATTCCAATGCTACTATGACCCCTACTTGTATACGAATTATGGAATGAGTAAAATTGAGTCCATGGAAAGAAAAGTAAACAAATATATCCGAAAATAGTTGGGTTTGCCTCCAGGTTTGTATGATATTGCATTGTACTGCAGACAAGCAAAGCTAAAGTTACCGTTTAAATCGATTGTGGAGGAATATAAATCCGGAAAAATTAGACTTCAAATGATGTTGCATGACTCCAAGGATTAAAGCAATAAAAGCATTATATCCTACATTAAAAGCAGGCAGAAGGTGGAAGGTCAGAGAGACAATAACAAGTGCTAAAGACAATCTAGCTGTCAATGAAGTCATCGGATATACTTAAGCAGGAAAACAAGGGTTAGGACTAAATGAAAGGCAGTGGTAGTTAAACACGTCTGGTCTCCGAGACATGGTCATCTAAAATGTAAGGAACGAAGAAGTTAATAAAAACTCGTTAAAGGAGTTCAAGAAACTGGGATGAAAGCTCTGCAGAAATCTATTACTTGGATGGACATTTGGCAGATGGCACCACTCAGGTTGAGTTTTTTATTACGTTCCACATATAAAAACCCGTTAAAGGAGTTCAAGAAACTGGGATGAAAGCTCTGCAGAAATCTATTACTTGGATGGACATTTGGCAGATGGCACCACTCAGGTTGACGTTTTTATTACGTTCCACATATAAAAACCCGTTAAAGGAGTTCAAGAAACTGGGATGAAAGCTCTGCAGAAATCTATTACTTGGATGGACATTTGGCAGATGGCACCACTCAGGTTGACGTTTTTATTACGTTCCACATATAAAAACCCGTTAAAGGAGTTCAAGAAACTGGGATGGAAGCTCTTCAGAAATCTATTACTTGGATGGACATTTGGCAGATGGCACCACTCAGGTTGACGTTTTTATTACGTTCCACATATAAAAACCCGTTAAAGGAGTTCAAGGAACTGGGATGAAAGCTCTGCAGAAATCTATTACTTGGATGGACATTTGGCAGATGGCACCACTCAGGTTGAGTTTTTTATTACGTTCCACATATAAAAACCCGTTAAAGGAGTTCAAGAAACTGGGATGAAAGCTCTGCAGAAATCTATTACTTGGATGGACATTTGGCAGATGGCACCACTCAGGTTGACGTTTTTATTACGTTCCACATATAAAAACCCGTTAAAGGAGTTCAAGAAACTGGGATGAAAGCTCTGCAGAAATCTATTACTTGGATGGACATTTGGCAGATGGCACCACTCAGGTTGACGTTTTTATTACGTTCCACATATAAAAACCCGTTAAAGGAGTTCAAGAAACTGGGATGAAAGCTCTGCAGAAATCTATTACTTGGATGGACATTTGGCAGATGGCACCACTCAGGTTGAGGTTTTTATTACGTTCCATATATAAAAACCCGTTAAAGGAGTTCAAGAAACTGGGATGAAATCTCTGCAGAAATCTATTACTTGGATGGACATTTGGCAGATGGTACCACTCAGGTTGACGTTTTTATTACGTTCCACATATGACCTGCTATCATCTAAGAAAAATTTTACTAAATGGAAGAAAGAGAGTGATCCAACTTGTAAGGAAAATCCACAAACATTAGAACATGTTCTTAGTTCCTGTAAAACAGCCCTTGGCAATGGAAGACATACATCGAGATGATCTGTGTGAGCTGGTCAGAATTATAAAGAAATATATGAAGTCTGAGTCATCTAATTCAACTCAGAAATTTGTTGCAGATTGGAAAAAGGTTTTTATTGGCAAACAAAAAAATATCAAGCTATACGAAAATCTCCTTAGTTCGGGTGGCATTTGGTAGGTATCTGCAAACCTTCCTGGGTGGCGTAATGATTACCCCAAAATAATATCGTGTAAAGATCTGTGACCAGATATGTTTATTCTATCAAGGGTGAATTATAAAATCATCTTAGCTGAATTAACAGTACCCTATGAAAGGCGGATGGAACAAAGCCACGATTATAAAACGAATAAATATGAAAATTGGTGCAAGGGATTTTGTTGCAGCCACTCTGTACCAATTTCTGGGTCAAAATGGAATCAAAGGGTGTAATAGGACCAAAAGTATGAAACGCTTAATAGAAATCACTGAATATAGTTCTATGTCGACATGGAAGAAAAGAAATATTCCTTGGAGTGTTTCAGTGAACATGACGGCATGACATGATTGATCGTGAATGCGTAATGAGGATCACGTTGCATTCTCTGAACGCAAAGCTTACTGTTTTTCGTAAATTTAATTTCGCCGTTAGACATTTGAACATGTATAACTACACATGTATATCGTTATAATGGGGCCTCACATCAGTGAGTGGAGCCGGTGTGCAAGTGAAACCGTTGAGAGGAAGGCTCGAAACGGCGAACATTATCTCTTATAATATATGACTTATTTACAATATGACTTATTTACAATAGTTTTATGATACAAGTCTTATAATGTATAAGTTTTACTTACAAGATTCATATGATATGTCTTATACGATATAATTATTATTTAAAGTAGTTATATGATAGAAGTCTTATAATATATGACTTATTTACAATAGTTTTATGATACAAGTCTTATAATGTATAAGTTTTACTTACAAGACTCATATGATATGTCTTATATGATATAATTATTATTTAAATTAGTTATATGATACAAGTCTTATAATATATGTCTTATTTACAATAGTTTTATGATAAAGTCTTATAATGTATAAGTTTTACTTACAAGACTCATATGATATGTCTTATATGATATAATTGTTATTTAAAGTAGTTATATGATACAAGTCTTATAATATATGCCTTATTTACAATAGTTATATCATACAAGTTTTTTATTATATAAATCATATTTTTTTATCGTTTCACCTTAGACAAAGCAGTGAGACACTGGTGCACAGGGAGCTACATCAGAGAAAAGTGAAAGTTTAAGCAGAAGGAGAGCGGAGAAAAAGACAAACCTGTTACAAGGGGTGTCAGAGAAAGGGCAAGAGAAGGATGGGAATACCAGTGTGAAGGCAGTTGCGAGGGTAGATTGAGAAAGGAAAAGAACAAGATCGCTAATGTGTAAAAAACGAGACAAGGACTGCTGTCAAAAGGATAAGAGATTGAAATTGACATTGCATTAAATTTCTTGAAGATTATAGCCGTCAGGGAAGCAAGTATACGGATGGGAGTTTCACAGGCGAGAAAAGAAGCCGAGGGAGTAGAAGTGACGGCCGCATTTGGTTGATTTAACTGTTCCTTGTTGCTAGTTTGATTGCTCTAATAAACTCTTGTGGAAGGGGCAATAGTGAGCTAAACTCGTAGGACCAGAAGCCAATAAAATATTTGTAAAAAACAGAAAGGGAAGCCACATCCCATCGGTTATAACGTGGCTGGAGTTGAGCTGCCAGGTTGAGACAGATCACCTTACAGATTCTCTATTGAATCCTAGCGGGAACCCTGAGATGAATAGCAGGAGTGCCCAACTAGATATGACAACAGTATTCAATGCAAGATCGGTTGGTTGATTTGTATATGTGCAAGATATACTCAAGCAGAACTTAATTTACTTTGAAAATGTAACTGTCTCATTTATTCTACAATAAAGTTCACTCTGTATACGGTTCGGAAGCCATTAGAGATACCGGGTTACATTAGGAGATATATTATTTCGATAAGAAGCCAGCATAACGGTTAACACTAGTACTAACGTAAACGCTACCAATCGGAGAGACGCCCCTTTGAAAGTCTGTTCCAGGAGCTGTGGTTCACGGGAAAAAGCTGTTTGAGTGAAACTGATGCCTTATCTCTGGAATACGGTCTGAGCTGTGAAAGTAAGTACTGGAAGAAACAATGAATGTAGTTCGTCCGAAAAACTTTCCACTGAAGCAACAATAGTGCAGCCAAAAAATAAAAATTGGAGATATAGGCCTATATAATGCCCCCTTATCCGTAACTCGTTCGGTTACTATATCCACTGCCCCCTCATTATCATCATCATCAGTCTCATGACCCGCCAGTGTCATTGGCTCTTTGCGCATCACCTTCTGGTATGGTCACTACCTATGATGCGGGCCAGTATCCTAGTCACTAGTCCGCTCATTGAGGTTGTCATTCCATTTTTGCACATCTTTCTTTTGTCTAAGCATAATAGGGATCACTTAACATCAGTAAGAGACTGTGAAAATTTCTAGAATAAGGATGGAGTGCTTGGCGAACTTGATACTTACCGGGCAGAAAGAGAGAAATAGGGGCAGTAAAACAGCGCATGACATACTTGATGGGGATAAACAAATGAATGTCAGAGCAGGGTCTGGGAGATGTCAGTTAAGTGCCATACGTGATACACGCTTTGGGTGATCATGTCTCGAAAGAGACATGACTGACTGGGCAGAAGATTATCCCGCAGTAGGTTGCCATTGCTTTCTGTGGTAGACTAATTGCCAGCCAAGGCTATAGAACATAATATGTCCTGATATTTGACTCATAGCTAGAGGGGGAAGAAATGTATTATATTATTAAGTAGTAATTAGTGGGGGATTAGTTTATTACTTCATAACAATTGAAAATCGATCCCCAACTTTATGTCCAGTAGAAGCCTTAATCATGTCTCCAACTATTATATTCAGTCAGTCAGTTAAGTGCCATACGTGATACACGCTTTGGGTGATCATGTCTCGAAAGAGACATGACTGACTGGGCAGAAGATTATCGCGCAGTAGGTTTCCATTGCTTTCTGCTGTAAACTGGTTGCCAGCCAAGGCTATAAAACCTAATCTGTCCTATTATTTAACCCATAACTGGAGGGAAGAGTCGGATTAATACCTTTCCCAAGATTATTTGTGCAAAAGTGAATGCAAGGAATTCAACTGAAATTCGAACACGGCATCCCTATTTGTCGTTCCGTGTCGATATCCACTGCACTACAACGCACGGAGAAATAAGAGCACAAAATATAATAAAGTGTTAAAATAGACAGGAAAATGTGAACGGTCATGACCGCGTACGTCTTTAAGGAATACGGCACATAAAACAGGAAGAACGATGTAATGTATATGTGATGTTATGAATAGGCATACACCTTGGTTCCCCACTCACGGTAATATGATTGGCTGGTGTAGGCCATAAATACAGACTAAGGCGAGGACGGAGATAGGTCTACGGCTATAGGTCGACGTCTACAGGTTTACTACGCCTATTGCATAATCTTTCATCACTGCATACGACTACGACGAGTACCGGTTCATTACGGCTACTTGCTAGATTGTCCCACCCGGTTACATGTGCCGCTTAGCTACTTCGCATAATATATATATATCTTCTCGGGACATACCAGAA
Source organism: Ascarosepion bandense (assembly GCA_037127315.1). Lineage (NCBI taxonomy): Eukaryota > Metazoa > Mollusca > Cephalopoda > Sepiida > Sepiidae > Ascarosepion > Ascarosepion bandense. The sequence goes on along the minus strand of JBBBDQ010000214.1, from coordinate 321,497 downwards.
AAGGATGTTAAGCAGTATTTTGTTGGGAGGAGGGATTCGACAGTAATTTCTTCATCGTGACTTTGGACATGATATTTTACATGATATTTGTATGATAGTGTCTCACACTGTGTGATTTGTGTATGGTATGTTTTGGAGATGCCTAGGATTTTTGTTTGCATGCCATTTATAATTGTTAGAGATTTTACTGTAAATCAATTAGGTGCCTTCCTATTAATGTTGTTTTACTATGACGTGCTAGACATTTCTTTTCGCCGCATTTCTAAACGTACCAGTTGTCTATGCATTGAATCACATCTGACATATTACTTCTCCCATATATTTAGAGATTCTAGATAAAATCTAGAAACAAACTTCTATCATATTGGTCCTGACCTGGCATCTTAGTTTCGGTCACTTTCTCACAACTGTAACGTAGATTCTCTGTAAGTTTTTAACAATTACTTTCAAAGTAATTGTGCTGATTAACTTTCCATTATGGCACTTATACTTCTTGTAATTAAGCGCAGTACTGGATGTGCGTTGTGGCGCAGTGGATATCGACTCGGAACGAGAAATCGGAGAGCTGAGTTCGAATTCCAATTGAATTCATTGCATTCACTTACGTGCAAATACCCTTGGGAAAGGTATTAATCCATCTATTCCTTCCAGTTATGGGTTAAATAACAGGACAGATTGGGTTCTATAGCATTGGTCGGCCACCAGTCTACCGCAGAAAGCAATGGCAACCTACGAGCAGATATGTTTTTTTAAGAACCAGATAAAAATCTGTTTTTAACAGTACTATTTTGATACATTCTGTAGCCAATGATCAAAGCATAACAGATCCATTGACGATTTCGCCTCGGCAATGGCAGGTTCAAATCTTACTGGAGAACGCATATATCATTCTAAAAAGATTTCTCGAATATTCAGGTCGGCAAAGGAAAATAAATAAATAAATAAATATAAAGTTTAATGAATAAACGGAGCAAGTAATCAAATACGAGTAACCACTAAAATAGCATTTAACTAATAAAAAACTGTTGGATTAATAAACATCCTGTTCGTTATACACAAATTGGTCTGTTTACGTCAAGATTTTGGGAGTCATTTAAAAATCTGTGTTTAAAGGTACTATTCAGTCTTGTTTGGTCTTCGACGCACACAAATATACGTCAGCAGAGAGAGAGAAAGAGAGAGAGAGAGTGAGAGAGTTTGAATATGAAAACTATGCATTATTATTGGCCTTATAGTCGAGACAATTGGAAGACGATGAGGATGAGGATGGAGATTCTAAGCAAACAAGCAAATATCAAGCTTTACGAAAATCTCCTTAATTCTGGTGGCATTAGGAAGGTATCTGCAAACCTTCCTGTTTGGCGTAATGATTACACCAAAATAAAATCAAGTAAAGGTCTGTGACCAGATATTATTATTCTATCAAGGGTGAATTATAAAATCATCTTGGTTGAATTAACAGTACCATATGAAAGCCGGATGGAACAAAACCACGATTATAAAACTAATAAATATGAAAATCTAAAATCAGAGCTAATAAATGAGGGGTATAATGTAATAGTTAGAAATTGGAGCAAAGGGTTTTGTTGCAGCTACCCTGTACTAATTATTTATTAATAAATACCTGGAAAAAGGTATGGCAAACAAAAAGATGTCAAGCTTTACGAAAATCTCCTTAATTCTGGTGGCATTAGGAAGGTATCTGCAGACCTTCCTGGTTGGCGTAATGATCACCCCAAAATAATATCGAGTAAAGATCTGTGACCAGATATGTTTATTCTATCAAGGGTGAATTATAAAATCATCTTAGTTGAATTAACAGTACCATATGAAAGCCGGATGGAACAAAGCCACGATTATAAAACGAATAAATATGAAAATTGGTGCAAGGGGTTTTGTTGCAGCCACTCTGTACCAATTTCTGGGTCAAAATGGAATCAAAGGGTTTAATAGAACCAAAAAGTATGAAACGCCTAATAGAAATCACTGAAAATAGTTCTATGTGGATATGGAAGAAAACAAATATTCTTGTCATTAATTAATAATAACATATCTATTATTTTTAAAAACTTGCTTTTTTAAAGACAAACATTTGTGACATTGTAGTATACAAACTACATCAGTATTTGAAGTCTGCTATATTGTCCTATGTGTGGTGCCTAATCATGTGAACCATGAGTCTGCCCGTGGGCCATTGATCCATAGTAAAGCATTCAAACTAGATGCAAATGAAATAAATGAATATAAGGTACAACACATTATAAACTTCTTGACATTTTTTTACAGAAATGTCTTCGCTCGTGAGAAATATGCATTTCTGAAAGAACGCAACACGCTCAATATAACACATGGAATTGAATTAAGTCTTCAATGCAGTTACACCCACGTAAATAATTCCAAACTGCAGGGTGAAGTTGCAAAAAGATGTGTCGCGTTTAAATCTTAAAACCTCGTCTATTTATTCATTACCTTTAAAAAAGTTATTTTTATCAGCATTAGTATTTCAAATACTTTTTTCTGAGTTAAAACATTTTCAGCAATAATTTAATAAATAAGCGAAAATAGGTAATAAATTTTACTTTATACTAAGTGTGAATTCTTTAAATCAATTTTATTGGTAGAGTGCACAAGGCATTACAAGACATGTTGCAGATATTATTTCTACAGTAGGAATATTGTGGTAAACTGCATGCTAAAATAGAAATATATTATAGTAAATCGCATACTACAAGTGGAATAATGTGAAATAACATATACTACGATCAACATATCGTTTCATGACGCATATTTCAATAGAAATAGGTATGATGATAAACTGCATCCGGCAGCAAGGCCTCTGATTGAGAGGTTGTGAGGAGCCTGAAAACACCTCTTAGTTGCAGTTGTTCTCAGTTCCACCCTGACCCGCGGTGGTAGTACCTATTAGGGTCCCAGCTATGGAAAATTAGTTAACCCCCAAACTGAGATCAAAACACTATGAAAGTATAAAAATAATCTTTATAGAAAAATATACATTTTTAAATGAAAAATATTACCAAAAATACAGTTTTGAACAAACAATTATTACCATAACACATTTTTGAAAGAAAAAAATTACTACCAGCAATAAATATTTGAATACAAATCTAGAAGACATTTTCAGTTTTTAAAATAAATAACATTCATCAAAATCTGACTCAATCAACTTTCTTACTATAACTGAACATTTTAAAAATACCTTAAAACCCTACCTTTTTGGCATTAAGTAACCCACAGAGGTTGATATGCCGTTAAACAAAACTAACTCACTCACTCACTCACTCACTCACTCACTCACTCACTCAGTCAGTCACCCACTCAGTCACCCACTCACTCACTCACTCACTCACTCACTCAATAGAAATATATGCAATCCTGGTATAGTAAAATAAAAACGAAATGGAACTAAAAAGGTTAATTATAAACGGTTTTGATGCCCACGAAATCGACCCCAGACATTGCAGTCAAGCAAATGTTATTGTAAACTTCATAATGCAATAGAAATAATTTATGGATTTTAAACACCAATTCTTGTCCGAACCTCGAAACTTGAACCTGGTCAGTAACTAGATGGATATAAGCATGGATGTGTGCGTGGTGTAATGGTTAAAGGTTTGGAACTTGAAATCGGAAAGTTGAGTCCAAATTCCAGTCGGGTTTGTTATATTCACATCCGGGCAATTATCATAAGGAAAAGCATGGATTCACTTGTTTCTCCTCCCTGGGATTGGTTAAATATTAAGATATATTAGAAAATTATTATTACCTTTTGAAGACCTTTACAACCCAAAATATATTACGACTATAAATAACCTCAGAAAGATGGATAAGCCTAAAAAAATTAAATCAATCAATCGGTATACTAGAATCTTCATTTCTACCACTGGGCAAATCTGAAGTATTTTTACATCGAATATCAATATATGAATATCAACCAATCCAGACGAACTTGATTATCGCATTCTTATTTCTTGTTGTTGATCATAGAGAAGAAATGCCTTATTGTTGTTACAGTGACTGGATTTTAATCCTGTTGTTATTAACTTCCCTCAGAGAACCCAACCTCACTAGGTTAACGTAATAAGCAAATATTCCAATAGGCTAACATCTTTTTTCAGATTTTGTGTCGTCTACCGGGATAAGTTCGACTGAATAATAAAAAAAGCCAACTCAATTCGTAAGTTTACTTAGCGATATAGCTATGCAAGATACTTTGAACTAATATGCATGTAAGTTTAGACAGTATCTCTGCAGGGATTTGACCAAAATTACCCCTACCATTATACGTCTAATGAAAACACTAACGTCTTGAATCTAATAATACGATTGACTTCAATGATTAATTTCATATCATGGAGTTACTAATTGTTATGGGGAAACACACCTATTCCTCAAATAATGAACTCTCCCTCCTATATTAATTAAAGTTAAAATTAACTACCACTGGGCAAATCTGAAGTATTTTTACATCGAATATCAATATATGAATATCAACCAATCCAGACGAACTTGATTATTTGTTGTTGTTGATCATAGAGAAGAAATGTTGTTGTTGTTGTTGATCATAGAGAAGAAATGCATTATTGTTATTACAGTGACTGGATTTTAAATATTGACCCATACCAGGGAGGAGAAATATATATATATATATATATATATATATATATATATATATATCCTTTCCAGAACATATCAGGATTCTACCCAGGAAATTTTCGTTAAGAAGTTCTAGAGAGTTCATTAGAGATCAGTAGAACTACTAGTTAGTTCCAGTTTGGACATAATTGGCCTGAGGCAGTTGATATTAGTCGGCAGTTAGCCGAATACTAAGGAGTCAGCTTTCAGTGGAAGATTACCAAGTTCCTAACATTTTGGGGTACGTTAAGTTGATTAGCAACAGTCATAGCACGATTATATGCTTCAGTGCGAAAACTACTCCACAACACTGATAAACACATCTACAAACTGTTAATGTTTTGGAATTCCGGAAAGGTATGAGCATCATGACGTCATTGAAATATTTATCTGCAATTTCTGACACAAACAATTATAAAGTTTTATAAACGTACTTTTTTAATTTTATGAAAGCAAATATGCATTTTAAAATAAAATCAACTCTATGCGCAGATAAAACAAAACTCTTTCATACCTATAAGTTAAAGAAAATCAAATTATCATTTATTCTTCACACAAGCAAAGTTATGCTAGTTGTACCAAAATCGAAACTATTTAGTAAAAATAAACTTGTACAGAGACAATTACTGCAATAGGTCAATGAAATTATTTGGTCATCTGATTTTATTAGTCAATGTTTACATTTTATTTGACTATCATTAGATAAAAGAGAGTAACACCATCATAGCAAACTAAGCATAGACCATTTTTTCGAATGTAGACTTTGTTCAGGAAAAGTTCAGTAGTCATTAACATTGGTTAGTTTCACCGGGTACGAGGTCAAGCTAAAACTATACGAACCATTGGTATTTTGACGTAACTAAACTGCGCAAAATGAAGCCGCTTGGTGCATATTGACCTGAAACACGGTAACGAATCCACACTAAGTTATAACGTTCTCGCTTTTTTCAGTTGCTTATAGCAGTGCTAGGAATGAAAGTGTGTGTTTATTTTTAATCATTTCACCCCAAGCAAGGCGGTACCGCCACTCATATGCAGGGGGCTACATAAGAGAGTTAAAGATTTAGGCAAAAGGTGAGTGAAGAACCAGCTACTGGGAGTAAAAGAGAAAGGGCAAGAGAAGAATGTGAACAGAGAAGTGAAGACCGTTGCGAAGGTAGAGAGAAAAGAAAAGAACAAGATACACGGAGTGATGTGGAAAGGGCTGGAGATATGATGTGGATAAGAGATGGGAATTGAATTTGCATTTAAATTCCTGGAGGTTATAGCTGTCAGAAAAGCAAGTATATGGAAGAGAGTTCCACAGGTAGGAAGCGCGAAGTAGAATTGTCGCCTGCATTTGGTTTATCTAATTGTAAAAGGGTGAGATCTTGTTGCCAGTCTGGTTGCCCGAGTAAATTCTTGTCGAGGGGACACTAGTAACCTAAGTTCGTCAGATTAGAAGCCATGAAAATATTTACAGAACAGACAGAGGGACGCCACGTCCGGCCGATGAGAATCAGGTTAGAGTCGTGCTGCCAGGTCGGGACCAATTACATTACAGATTCTTATTTTGGAGCCTGTCGAGAACACTGAGACGAACAGCAGGGGCACCTGACCAGATATGACAACAGTATTCCATGCACAGCCGGATGGTTGATGTGTATATGTACCAAATGGATCCAGGCGAAAAGAAACTTCTTGGCCCGACACTTGTAACCCAACATTCATAGCAGTGGATTTAGCTATTCATTCAATGTAGTTATTCCACTTGAGGTCAGAAGATAGGGTAAGGCCGAGGAGGCGCAGAGCATTGCTTTCAGGGATACTTTCTTGGTCCATGCTTATGGGTGACAGGAGAGACTGTCTGTGATTGTTGACAGATAGGAGTTTCGTTTTAGAAGCATTAACATTTACGGCCATTTTTTACCCCAGTGCACCACTGAGTAGAGGTCCTTCTCAAGATCAGCAACGAGATTTAAGTGTGGTTGCCTCACTATACTACAAGGTTTCATCAGTGACCATGACTTGTACAGTCGTTTTTTGGCAAGTACATATTGCATGCGGATGTGCGTTGTTGCGCAGTAGATATCAGTTCGGAACGAGAAATCGGGGAGCCGAGTTCAAATTCCAGGCGAATTCCTTGCATTCACCTACGCGCAAATACCCCTGGAAACGGTATTAGTTCGTCTTTTCCCTCCAATTATGGGTTAAAAAAAAGGACAGTTTGGGTTGTGTAGTCTCGGCTGACAACCAGTCTACTACAGAAAGCAATGGCAACCTACTGCGGGATAATGAACTGCCTCCCAATGTGGACTACTGCGAAAGAGATTGAACGCCGAATTGTATATGCTTGCAACAAAAGTCTTGATATTTATTTATATAAAAACTCGTGTGATTATAGAGAAAACAAGCCTTTAACCATTAAACTGCACACACATCCAAACTTATACCCATCTAGGTACTGAACAGGTTCAAGTTTGCTTAACTTTGGGGGTTGGACGAGAATTGGTGTTTGAAGTACATACATTATGCCTATTCCAGTATGAGTTCTATAACAATATTATATATATATATTAGTCATTCACATACAAGCCTGTTTCTCAGTATCACAGTTCATCAGTGTGACTAGTCACATCCACTTGCTTCTGGCTAGGATCGAAAATCGACCGATTTGGTGTCAGTCGGAGACGCTACCCAACTAAGCCATTGACGAATGGAATCTGAGAAGGAAATTTTAACGTCTTGTATGTAAGCAGTGTATACACACGCCAGTCACCGAAAGAACTCAATTCATTTCCGAAGAGTAACGCATATATTGCAGAATTGGAAACTGTTTTTTAAAACTTTTCTTCTCTGATGAGAGCATAATATACTAGTCATCCAAATACAAGCCTGTTTCGCTGTATTACAGCTCATCTGTGCGGTAGATACATTCATTTTCTTCTGGCTGGGATCGAAAACTGACCGATTGTTTTGTCAGTCGGAGTCACTACTCCACTAAGCCATAGGCGAATGGAATCTGAGAATGGAAATTTTAACGTCTTGTATATAAGCAGTGTATACACCCGCCAGTCACCGAAAGAACTCAATTCATTTCTGAGAGTAACGCATATATTGTAGAAGTGGAAACTGTTTTTAAAATGTTCTTCTCTAGAGAGCTAAATCCTAATGAGAGCATAATATAATAGTCATCCACATTACTGTGCGCTGTATTACAGCTCATCAGTGCGGTAGATACATCCATTTGCTTCTGGCTGGGATCGAAAACTGACCGATTGTTTTTTCAGTCGGAATCTCTACCCCACTAAGCCACAGAAGCATGGAATCTGAGAAAGGAAATTTGAACGTCTTGTATATATTTTTGTATTTTATATTCAAACTGATGTGTCCCGAAAAGAATCCATTTTTGATAAACGTATGGATTCCTTCCTCTGGCCTGTGCTTTGTATTCGGTTTAAACTTCGAAATCCGATAGTTTATATTTATTCTATTTTGCAGACTTGGTTCGGGTCTTTTTCAGTGCTGTCTGGCATTTTAAATCTTAGCATAAACCTTGCTTAAAGAAATATGTTCTAACCGAGTATTTAAAAGCGAACACATTTGCACCTGTTTTACCTCTGCTTTATCGTTCAAGTTAAAATGAAGAAACAAGTAATACGTAATTCTAACAGTGTTAGAATATTAAGAAATAACAAAGTACATCATATGAATTTTCTGAAACATGTTTGTTTCCAAGATACCCACAATAGTTTAAAAACACTTCAGGATCAAAAGGTTATCATGACGACCTGGTAAATGTAGATAGTTTCAGAGCGCCAAATAGAGTCAAATATTGTTCATTTTGATTCAATTTGCAGAGTTCAGAAACATTTGGCAGCAATTAAATGCATGATCAATTCCAAGAGTCAAAAGAATTCGTTGTGTCAAAATATATCCTATCACTTCGAAAACGTTAGAAGCGATAATGCAAGGAACGGGGCATTGCATTATTAACCCATTTTAACCCAGTGTTCTCAGATTTTAGAACATTAAATTCATTTACAAATCACAAGAATTTTTCTTCCAGCCGGGCAATATTTGGAAGGTAATTTGATTATTGAATCAATATGTCCTCACTACCTATATATAATAATGGTTTTATATAATGATTTATACCCATTATTTGTTTACTGTTTTTTTATGCTGTCCTCAAATGCGGACACTGGGTTAAAATGGGTTAATTATGATTTGTTCAGAAGTTTATAAAACGAATGTTATGCAATGCCTGCTTTTATATTTACTGATTCTGATAAAAAAGTTTATTTTCTAGAATGCCTTACATCTCCGTTTGGTTTAGTTACAGCTTGCCTTTTGGGTGGCTTAAACATAATACTGACCAAAGATAGGGTGCTACAACCGCGTGAGATTGACTACAATATAGCGTGAGATCTACCTCTCATTTCAACTATACCGCAACCTCAAATATTGTATGTATTTAGATATTTTGAAAACCTTTTATTAATATTTATTTATCTGTATATTATTTCTATTTATATTAAATATAAAGATGTAAAATAAATACTCTATTAAATATAATATTGTTGTTGCGGACCTACCCATTAACATAGTAATGGAATAACTCACCCTGAATAAATAGCATGTAACTGGTAGTCACCGGAGCACCAGTACGAGTCACTCACTCGTATAGTGACTTACCGAAAAGAGACTTTTGATATCACCGCTCGCTCGTCAGCTTGACGAACAAGCTGGCATATTGTAACTTTTACCGTTATTTTGTTAATACAATTGTTTATACTAATCCCGTGTTCCTGTTGTTATTTGTGACCCATTAAACAGGGTTACAACAAATACATATATTTATTTTTGCTGTAAATGCTTTGTATATCTTCTAGGAATAGTACGAATAGATCATTGCTTGTCATCTTACAGCAAAAATGGTCAAGATATGACTGGAACAGCTGACTCCCAACAGCTTTTTTTTTTGAGAATCATCGATTATCATTCAACGACGATCGACCAATTGCTCCTGTCACTGGATGGCCAGGTGAGGCGCATGATAAACCTCAGCGTTACATCTGAGTAAACGATATATTGAGGTAAACCTCACGCTATAATAGCTCCAAAGTTGTCAATTTTACGAAATAGAATAAAATAAAGGATAATTTTTAAAGGAGTGGGTATAGTAGAAAGTTAAGATTGATATATACTTCATTGAGGTTATCGTTTTGTTCCCTTTCTTTTTAAATAAACAAGATGCATACACTCTCATTTACATGTATGAACAATCATGCGTTGTTACGCTAAATGACAAGTTCGTGTTAATAATTAACAAATCTGTATAAAACCTGATGTCCACCATTTTTCTATATATGTCTTTTCCTGGATAAACTCTTATTTTACTTTCAGCATCCCAAGACCTGTAAACTGTCAGGGTCGTAGTTGGGGTCGCAGGCAATGCAGCCGCAATGAAAGTGGTTTTCTCTAGACAAGATAGCCTTTGAAAAGGTATTAATCCGTCTCTTCTTCCTCCAGCTATGTGTTAAATAGCAGGACAGATTGAGTTCTACAGCCTAAAATGAGTGATAGACTAAAGAGACTTAAATGACTGATAGTGATAGAGTAAATAAACGCTTTCGACGTTTCATCCCTGGCAAGGAGCCTGCTGAAGGGAAAACAATTAATCACCCACATGGCCGCGTAGAAGATTCTGAACGCAGTCTGTACAGGAAAGTGACAACTGGTAGCAATTTTCAATTTTTGTTCAGATCAGACTCTTACAATGCAAGCGTTTCTTTACTCTCTCACCATCAGTGCTATTTATATGTATAGTGCTATACAAGTGCCATACTTGATACACGATTAGACGATCATGTCATTTTCGAGATATGACTAAACGGAAAGATTTTTTCTGTAGTAGATTGCCATAACTTTTTTGAGGCAGACTAGTTGCAAGGTAAGTAAAATCCAAGGAATTCAGCAGATTCGAACTCGGCTCTTTAATTTTTCTTTCCGAGCCGATATTTACTTCACTAAAATAAACACCCGAGATTGTATTCATGCAAAGTGTTATGAGGAGCTACAATTTTTAATTCCATACTGTCTTTTGGGTCATAGACGCGTATGTTACTAGCAATATATAGTAAAAATCACTGCGGTATTAAAGGATAACGTCTCGGATTGACGGTGATTTGAAGCACGTTATTAACTCGTTCGGAATATAATACACACACATGATTATACGGACATACAAAAACATAGCTATCTTCATTAAATTATAAAAAACAAAACAGCATAGTATCAATAAAAAAGTACGAAACGTAATAAAAACTTTTTCCATCAAAATGTTTATAATATTATTAAGAGGAAAGATCAAAGTAATTTTTATTTAATTTTTGAAATTTTTTAATCCCTTCTAAAAAGTTTAAAATTTTGGCAAAAAATCTTGTTTTGATTTGAGTTAGCGGGTAACCAAACCGTTACGACTGTTTACAATGGAAAACGTAATGATTACATCACCCACTATTTTCCGGTGAAAGACACATTAATTTGGACATTCTCGCAAAAATCAAATAATTGTCGTAATTTAATGAAACTTTCAGTACTCATTCACAGATGAATTAAATCATTTTTGAAATTATTATTTTTTAAAAATCATGATAAAAATATATATTTTTACCTCTGTTACCCCCTCTACGTAAATCTATGATATTTTAATAAATTTTAATTTGCTGCAATCGATAATTTTATTAGTTGAACGCAGGACTCATTGAGGAATATAAATCCTCTATTTTTTCTTTATTTTAACTTTTGGAACAGTATCCGAAAATCAGCTCCGAAGAGTAAAATAAAAAATGCAATAAAACTCATTATTATTTAATTTGATAAGCTTTCATATTGCTTGAATAAATAATAAAAATTAAGGACATCAGAGCCTGAAAAAATTCGATAACTAATGCAATTTTAAAAGGATTGTTTTCATATTTTTATGTTTTATTATAATAATTTATAAACTTTTGAAAATAGTGTAAAATCTTTAAAGAACTGTTGCGGTTAAATTTTTAGTGAAGAATTGATGATTATATTACCTATCAAAAATTGAAAAGTTTAAGAAAAAATTGTTCTGCACCCATACTTTAAAAAATTCTTTTTAATTTTCTGTGTAAATATGTTCATTTTAATTAAGTACAAAGTTGCATAACAAGTTTTCATAGGGGTCATATTGATTTTAGAAGTTAACAAGTGATTTGGATTATTTCTCTTACATGGAAAAACACAGAAAAACGCACTTTTATTATGACTCAAGTGTTTTGGATACCATACTTATCGTTCTTGACAGCTTCCGGTTGTCATTAAATCATTCTTCACCTCCAATAACACTAATATAAGAGAACTACCGTAGTTAAGAAAAGCTTTTATCATACATTTCAGACAGCAAACATATACAACTTGTTTGAAATCAGATAAAGGTAAGTTTCAATTTTAACAGATTACTTAAATAACGTGTCAGCGAGGTATATATTGATTTGCAAGATTTTGAAAACAGAAATTTGGCTACGGAAATTGAAATTGAAATGTGTTTATCGATTAAAAATGGCGGTAAGTTTAAATTTTATTTTTAATCAGAAAAAAATTTAGATTCTAATCCATATAATTTCGGTTTAAAATACACCAGTGCCTTTTACTTACTGGATTTACGAAATTTAATCGCTTGGCTTTCAATTAAAGCTAATTTTAAAGCTTGAAGAGTTTCTTTTTTAATTTTAATTTAAATTTAAGTATCAAAAATGATAGGAGGTACCTACCTAAACACTACATATATTCAGTCAGACGTAAAATAAAATCTATTCTTGATTATGGCTAAAACTATGACCGAAAGCGCACGAAAATCAAAACATTTATACAATTTCTATATAATTTGTGTCCTGAAAGACAAAAATTATAAGAGTACATAAACAAATTACATAAAAAACTTAACCACAAACCTTATAATTCATTTTTACTGAAAACTGCATTAAAAAGATATTTTTTCCAAATACACAATATATATGTATACACTACCGGCCATAATTTTTAGGCCATTCCAGTGTTTTTAAAAAGTGATGTATTTCTTACTATTTTTTAGTATTTATTGCCAAGTGAATAATTGTAAATGAAAATAGAATGGCTCTTTTGTTTATATTGTACAATAATATGTGTATCAAATGAATTTATAAATATTTAATAATTACCTATATTGCAGTTTCATTAACGAAAGAATAAAAAAAATTTAGGCTGATTCGGACGAGTCCATCTTTGATTACTTGTAAAATTTTGCAAATTGTAACAAAAGAAACGTTCTATTTTCATTTAGAATTATCCACTTGGCAATAAATACTAAAATAGTATGAAATACATCATTTCTTAAAAAAAAAAAAAAACTGGGGTGGCCTAATAATTATGGCCTGTAGTGTATATATCTGGCAACATTAAGTAACTTATATACGTTGCGATGGGTAAATTGTCGTTATTTTGTAACATTGATATCGCGCATGTGTTTTGCTTGTTTTTGATTTTATATATTATAGTAGGTGCGGTTGGGCATCGCCTGTGAGGAAAAGGGCACCATGTCATATTTCTCACCGCCAGAAATTTGCAAAGGACATGTTGTATTGCTTGGCATTTGCGACGAAATCTCAATACGAATATTTACGTGCGTTTGCTTGTGAATCTCATGACAGTACAGGAGTGGCTTTTGTTATTTTCTAGCGTTAGAAAACAACGACAACACGGAAGACCTATATACAATAATATAATCTTATATTTTTATTATTCGTTGGTGACGCTTGTACGGAGCATTAGAGTAGTCGCTGAGAGTTCACACATCTAAAAAAGTTGCCGGGTGTCGTTAGCCAGTCTCAGCCTCTTCAGCCCAAAAATTCTAGACTTTATTTTTTCCTTTTACGGTTTGTCGTTTTGTTAATGTTATTTACGGCCTTATGTACCTGTCAATCACTTGCTTTTCAAGCCAGATGTCGCTTGCTTTTTTTTTTTCGTGTCACTTTGTTGACATCATCTAGCGCCGGATATATCTGTCAACCTCCCTTATTCTTTGTTGATTTTATCTACGGCCGGATATATCTATCAATGACCATCGCCGGCTGTCACGATTTGCTGACATTATCTACTGCATGATGTACCTATCAATTATTTCCACCGCTCAAAGTAATGTTTGACACTTTGTCTCCGAAAGAAGGATGAAAACCAAATATCCCGTCAACATCATGGTGTTTGCACTGAAAATAATGATGGCGATGTTATGCCCCCATTTACCAGTCTATATCTTTGGACTATATATATATATATATATATATATAGTGTTTAACTGGGATAATGTATAGCGCCAAGGTAGTTGTCTTTTCAGTGCTTTTACCTGTAATATGTAAATGCTCGATATCGTGGTGGAGATATAGCTTTGATAAGTGACAAAATATATATATATATATATATATATATAATTATATTATACTATATTTATGGGTAAAATTGCTTAGCAACACGTATAGACCGCATGTCAAACAAAACATGGACGCCGTTTGTTTTAAGCTTGAATGCAATCTTTAGTCACTCAAGCCCGCTTTAATGAGGTCTAATCTGTGATTAAGCGATTTTATAAAATCAAACAATATTTCGGAAATACCGTAGCTCTGGATCCTGCACAGAACGTCAGCATACTTTCAAGAGATCAAGATACAATTCGAGCTTAGTAGTTCTTATCAAGAGCCTGTTATACATATTTAGTTACGGAAGCGAAATCCGTATATTTGTCAGAAAGATGGTTATGAGATGTGACATGCCTAACTATTTCAGCATTGATAATAGCCTCAGAAATAGGTAAGATGCTTATAAAGCGATAATTAGCAAGGTCATAGGTCCCCAGTGTTATTAATAACAGAAAGTCTAAATAAAGAATTCCAACAAGACGGAAAGCAGGAAGCAGTATTATAGCAATAGTTAGAGAGTTTGGAGAGGACGTGGGCCAGCTCAGGTGGAACATTTCTTGAGGATGTGGATGAAATTCTATGACCTACGTTTGTCTCCTAGGAGTCAATCTTAGAAATAATGTTAGCGACCAGAGACGAGATTATGCTCTCATTACGATTGAGCTCTCTAGAGAAGAACATTTTAAAAACAGTTTCCACTTTGCTACGTAAGCGTGACTCTTCAGAAATGAATTGAGTTCTTTCGGTGACTGGTGTGTGTATACACTGCTTCTATACAAGACGTTAAAATTTCCCTTCTCTGATTCCATGCGCCTATGGCTTAGGGGGTAGCGATTCCGACTGACACTAAATCGGTCGATTTTCGATCCCTGCCAGAATCAAGTGGAAGTGTTTACCCACGCTGATGAGCTGTGATACAGTGAAGCAGGCTTGTATGTGGATGACTAATATATATATATATATATATATATATATATATATATATTACCCATTTCAGCCTCAGTTCTAGGTAGGGAATTGGATATAAGTATTCCCGGCGTGTCAAGTGTGTAGTTGAAAGAGTCTTTCTAACAGGTTGAATAGAGGAAAGATTGATGTTTTCCTGTCGTTCAGCAAACTCTTATAAAGTCCTCAGTAGTATTTTTGGACACAAACGTGCGAGATGCTTTACGCTGCTTCAATCTATATGCGAACAACGGCTTAGCATCATTTATGAGACACTTATTTTTATTAAGATCAGAGAGAAAGGGGAGCCCAGTTTGATCAGACATGTTGTTCTGGTAAAGTCGGAAGAAGTGATTACTGTGGGCGATGGCAGCCGCGAAAGCAGGAGAGAACCAATGAGATGAATTAGGTTTAAGTCGGAATTTCCTTTCTGGAATGAAAGCATTAATACCGCCTTTTAACCAGGTAAAGATCTTAGCGGCGCAGTATTGGACAGGTAGACAAATATTTTTGCTCCAAGGAACATAGCAAAAGAAATCCACGAAAACAATTCCAGTTCGCTGGTTGATAGCAGCAAGATATTCTGCTGGAACGCGGATCCTGGATCGAGGCGAATTGGATAAATATTTTTTAATAAAGTAATATTCGACAGTTTTTTTTTTGTTTCGGACGCTAAAATATCTGGAAGAAAAATTAAGTGACACTCTCTGATAACAAACATGTAACAAATGATACGATCTTGCATCCTTGAATGTAACCTCGATGTAAAAGCATTTAATTGTGTCTTTCTCTCAAGGATGTTATTTGAAATCGAATTAATAGATGAGCAACAGTTTTATATTATTTCTCATTTACGTATATTAGAAATGTTTTATATACGCTGATATATTCATCATTTATCCGCATATTTTTTGGTCAATTTGTGTCTAACGCTAAGCGATTTAACGGTTAATGAGATTGCATCAAAATTCGAGTTAGTTTGCTCTCGCATGTAATTACAAAGAAAAGTTAAAAACACTCCCGCAGAAATAGAAGATTACATTTAATTTTAATTAAACGCCTTTGATTTTGGCGAAATTAATTTTTAAATGTTTATATTTGCCTCTCCGATATTATCTGAAGTTAGAGCATGAGCCTGTCTTCGCGAGGATTTGTTTGCATGTTCCGTTTGTAATTCTTATTAGAGGACGTTTTATGAACCTTTTACGTTGATATATTGACATTTTCAATGTCATCAATTCTATTGAGTTTCAAAGGATATTTAGTAGCAAATTAAACCACAACCCGAAGCGATTTGATTACATTACCAAGAAAGAAACAATTAAATAGTGTTTATTTTGATTTGTATAATGTTTTCTTTGGTTTTAACATATCTTCCCATTTTTATGCAACCGACTCTACTCATACAATAATGTTTGGATTTGTCGCTTTACAACAGTTCTAAATTTCATGCAAGTCCTTCGATTTTAAATTGCCAGAATTGATATTGTTTTATTCTCAAAAACAAACACGGCACACATTTAAGGATGTGTTTAGATAGACATACATATGAATTAATGGCGGACCCTGAAGGAGATTGCAACCACCTTTAAATTTGTTGTTTTTCATTTTTTTTTTTTTTACTTTTTTCCCCCTTTCCATTCTAATCTTGTTTTTAAGGTGATCGTAAAATTAAAGATCAGTTTGGAAGAGGTAGACGTCTCATTGCCATAGAATATCTTCTGTTGCGTCGCTCATATCACGTCTCTCATAACGTCTAATAAGCAAAATAACACGTATTGGGTACACTTAGTCGAAAGCGGTACAACACTGATATGAACAGGACTGGCTTCGAGGATGAAGAATTTTTTGCCGCGCTGCGGGTGTACTATACTGTAGTAAAAGAATATGCGACGATGGGACACCACCAACTTTCCGCAAAGAAAGAAAATTTTCTAAGCCCTTTCGTTTTACCTCTATTAGTGAAGGATTTCAGTCCGGTTGCACAATTTCATATGAACGGTGTTTCCGGCTTTGTATGACTGAACGCGCCTCTGAGGTCACATTAAACGACCCCCGAACTAACACATAATATAATGCCCTACGAGACAACGCTTGGACTTCAGAGCGGCCATCCGTCGCTTGTAAACAGCCTTTGAGAATACTCCTACGTTCATGATAAGAGCACTTGACTTGGTGTAAGAAAGAAACATCCCCCATGCACAAATGCACGGTTCAAAACGATGGGAAATTGTTATGGGAGTCTTCCTACTAGAATTCGACCTCACCATTCACTTGTGACACCCTCGATATAGGATCGAGATGCGAAGCGTAAATTGACAAATCTCTAGGCATAACCAGACGACATTCATCAGTGTGGAAGGATGGAGAGTCAGTAAAGAAGAACTCAGTAGATGTTACGAGCCACGTCGTTCTGCCCGCTCCTTTAAAGAAAGACTCCTCAGGGAAAATACAGACAAACTGTAACCTCGGCCTTCTATCGCACCAATTAATTTCCACAAGATTAGGAACGACCAAGACACTGAGTATCTTGACTGGCCCGTTCGTTCAGAGGAATGTCCCGGGAGGAGAAACTCCCTTCAACGCGCTCAACCACAAGCTAGCAAATTTGCAATTGCTGATCTCTTATTTCTTTGCCACCTTCGACTCAGCTTTACAGACGAAATGAAACGACGTCAGCATAGAAAATGGTCGAGGTGGCAGCACCAAATACGCGAATTCCATGTACGACCGCGAAAACGGACAACTTTGACGAATGCAGCGAGTTCTAGTTAAGCGAGTCGACGTAGGGCTCATAAGTTATCCAACTTTCATCCAGTTTTTTGGAAATCAGTTCCAGCAAAAGTGCATATACTGGTGATTGCCTCAAGTAGAGTTCGTAAGGAAGATGATCTAATGCTGCTGTTTTTTCGGTACTTCCCGATTTTCGACTCTGACATGCAACACACGAAGATGCAACACTCGCACCCAGGAGCCTCAAGGCAAGAATTTGTCCAAACAGCCGTCGAACCGAGTAGTGTTCAGATCGGTCTCTCTGATGAACAGATCCTGAATATAGTGACGAAAAGTCTCACTTTTGCCATAGATGTTTGTGACAGGCTACTTGTAACGCACGCAATGTGTTGATCTCACACATTTCTCACTCCCTAAACACGCCATTCAGCTGCTATATTCGTCGACTCGGAAAACATTCTTTTTAACCTAGCACTGACTACAAGAGCTTATCCTTCTCGATAATCAAGGAGGCCAACTCTACCCTAACTAAGGCTACTTTCCACATTCACGGGATTTAATCATCTTTTCGTCGTATGCTGTTTACGCGGCCACTATAACTAGATTGAGGCCACGACTACAATCGACAGCAAACGATCTAATATTCGATTTTAATTTATCATGCGAGGTTTTCTGTGATTAAATCTAGACTAGAGACGTCCTTACAGTCGGTATCCAAAAGAAACAGTACGTCTCATATGGATTATCCCTTGATAATTATTTGAGATTTGACCACACCGCCAAGAACGTTATATATTTGATAATAGTTGTTGACCACAAATACTGACACAACTCTTTTCTCAATCTTCTGTAACTCCTGAAGATCTACTAAGAGACGATCTTCATTGATAAGATGTACAGAGCTCTTGGATTTCTCGAATACCGCCGTCATGTTTACGATGCAGTTTGATAGGGACATCAAGCACAAGAGAGACTCCGCGGCCTCAACATTGTTATCTTCGTTGCTGTTTTTGTTGTTGCTGGTCTCACATGGCAGTACATTTTCATTTCCTTGATTTGGGCTATTCGTGGTTTCCATACTTTCTTTAATTTTTAAATTTGTTTTCCTTATTTTCGGTAACGACTACACTCTCACCAACCATTGTTGATTGAGTTTTACTCTTTTTATCTGCGGTAGGGTCTTGATCCAAACATGTTTATTTTAAACGATCGTACTTTTTTGCCATTTATTATTATTTTGTTTAAAGTTCCGTTTCGTCGTTTTAAAAAAACAGAATTTCCTTTTCAAACTAAAATGTAATAAATAGAAAAGATAATGAAATGCCAAACATGATTTTCAACAAATACACACAAAAAGACATTTTATGATACACAACGAAAAACTTCAACCAAAATACCGACGCAAGCTAGATTAGCAAAAAGTTGTCTCGAGTAAGCATATGTTAACATAAAAAAATATGCACGAAGGGAAAATAGAAGGGAAATCTGTAATGTGATTGATACCGACTTGGCTGACCGCCTGCAGTATCTCTCTCACCGGCGTGACGTGGCTTCCCTGTGCCTCTTCTATAAAAACTTTCATGGCTTCTGCTCTGACGAACTTAAATCACTGGTGCCCCCTAGATGTGAATTTGCGCGAGATACTAGATTGACAACTAGGTCCCACCCTTTTACAGTGAAACCGATGAAATGTAACCGCAATTTCTACTCCAACAGCTTCTTTCCTCGCACTTCCCACCTGTGGAATTCCCTACCGCATGCTTGCTTCCCCGACGGCTACAACCTCCAGGAGTTTAAATGTAAGGTCAATAGACACCTCCTAACACACTAACTCACACCCACTCTCTCCAACACTCTCCCTATGTACATCCTAAGTCGTCTATCACCCTCCTTCTGACATTTCCTATACCTAATCCTTATATCCCCCTGCACTATAGTGGCAAAAAATAAACAAATTATGAAAATAAAATAAGTCAAAATAATTAAAATACAACATGCGTAAACCATAAAGAGTCTACCAAGAAACAAGATGGCCAAAGGTCAAGCAAAATGATAATAAAATGAACTATATAAAACAAGAGACAGGATCACCAATATAAGAAACAAAATTAAAATGCTTTTCGGTCAAACAGGAAATGAAAGAAAAAAAAAAATTACTTAGGACAAGAAAATAATGAAAAAATAACTTAAAACCCAGCATGGATGAAAAATAAAATGAAAACTGAAAATTTAATATAATTAACCCAAAAATAAATCAATATTTGAAAAAAGAATTTTAGCCGTGGGAAAGTAAGAAGCTTTTCACAAAAACAGAAAGAAAAAAGTCAGAAAAGGTAAAAGTTAAATTTAACGTAAAATAAACAGTTTTTTTAAACAGAAAAATACAAAGTTTCAGTCGTGTCAATGACAAAATCTTTCTGGCTCGAGATTAAAATAGTTTGAAAATAGAAACAATCTAAAGACCAAGGAGGAAAGTTAATCAGAAATGTTACTACGATGGTATTTGTGGAAGAAGCACAGGGAGAATACGTTAAGACGGTGGGAAGTGACTGAAGCCGAGATGTGTGACCGATAAGATAGCAGATTATACCATTCTTTGGATTTCATCAAGAATCACTAAATACATGGCAGAAGCACCAGACCAGATCTCGTAGAAACATTCAAAGAAAAGACAAACAGCATAATTATAAATATGTAAGACAGATTTCGGCGAGCGATATTGTCTAGCACAACACAGTAAAGCAAACTTAGAGCTAAAATGAGGGTAAAAAACTAAAAAAGAAAACTCAACATTTTCCAAAAAAACTGTCAGCAATAAGAAAATAACGTAAGATTTTTTAAAGATTACAGTCAGTCAGTCAAGTGCCATACGTGATACACGCTTGGGCGATCATGTCTCGAAAGAAACTTTACTGACTGGGCAGGATTATACCGCTGTAGTTTGCCATTGTTTTCTGCAATAGACTGGTTGCCCACCAAGACTAGAGAACACCGTCTGTCCTAATATTTAACCCATAACTGGAGGGAAGAGACGGATTAATACCTTTCCCAGGGGTATTTGTGCGTAAGTGAATGTAAGAGATTCAACTTGTATTCGAACTCGGCTCTCCGATTTCTAGTTTCGAGCCGATATCCACTAAACCCAAACGTACATCCTCAAATTACGCTTAACCTAAAATGAATAATTCTTTAAACACAAAAACACAAATTTCCACGCGGTAGAGTGACAAAATAAGGCCTGGCGCGTGGCGAGAACTCCGAAAATACCATGGAGGAAAGTCTTTCAGATTTGTTACCATGAAATTAATTATGGGGAAAGTACAAAGAAGCTATGTAATGGCGGTGAGAGAGGAACTAAAACCGAGATGCCAGGTCAGGACCAATAACAATGCAGATGCGTCTTTCATTTTCGTTTTTATAATAGAAAATTCTCTAAATATATATCAGGAGCAACAGGATGGGTGTGGCAAAAATATACAACGCAAAGGCGAATGTCATAGTTTTAAATATCTAAGATAGATTCTCTAACACAAGATAGTGAATCAACTTCCGTAGCTGCAGAAAAAGCAATTGATCCTATTCAATAAAATCATCCCATTTTATGTCAGCTGAAATCATTAATCTGAAAAAGCGCAACAAGTCACTCACTTGGAAGTTAGCATCAGCCATGGAGATAAAAATTTAAAAAAAGGATTCACTTAAATGATTAAAAGTGGACAATTTTGTTTTTGATGGATGTGGTTTTTAAACCGAGAACACTAACCATCGGTATATAGAGCAATACGCAATACGCAATACACACACTGGGCGATCATGTCATGACTGACTGGGCAGAATGTTATCACGCAGTAGGTTGCCATTGCTTTCTGCGGTAGCCTGGTTGCCAGTCAAGGCTATAAAACCCAATCTGTCCTATTATTTAAACAATAAATGGAAGAAAGAAACTAATTAATACCTTCTCCATGGGTATTTGTGCGTAAGTGAATGCAAGGAATTCAACTAGAATTCGAATTCAGCTCCTCGGTTTTTCGTTGCGTGTCGATATCTACTGCACCACAACGCTACCCAGTGCAAATGACGCTATTTTGATTAAAATTTATTAAATTTTCAGTACCTGATTTTCTTACGGAAATAATGTTTTTCAGTTCCTATTAAAATTGACTCAGAGTACAAGTTTTGAAGTGCCTGCATGTAAAATATTTCAAATAAAGTTTTATATTTAATATTTTTTTGATATTTTCAAAATCGG
The DNA here is from genome assembly GCA_037127315.1 of Ascarosepion bandense. Classification (NCBI taxonomy): domain Eukaryota; kingdom Metazoa; phylum Mollusca; class Cephalopoda; order Sepiida; family Sepiidae; genus Ascarosepion; species Ascarosepion bandense. The sequence goes on along the minus strand of JBBBDQ010000214.1, from coordinate 299,456 downwards.
GTATGATATACCCATGATTAGTAGTGGTGTAACTTTAATTGATGGTTAGCGTTCCAGGGTTAATAAGCCGTTTATTGCAGGAATGGTTAAAATAATATTTCATTTTGCAATTAAGATCTTGTAGAATAATATTTCAGTTTTGGTTTTCTTGATAATAGTATTACAATACTTCCTCCAGAAGATAGCTGAAGAGAGTGAAAAGAAAGGACTACAAATAAAGTGCAAGAAAACCGAATGTATGGTCACCAGCAAAAAGGGCAGCCCAAAATACTAAGTACAAATTGGGGATACTAAAATCAAGCAGGTACAAAAATTTAAATATCTGGGAAGTATTCTAACAGAAGACGGAAAATGCGACACAGAGATCCGAAGGCGAATTGGCATGGCGAAGAAAGCCTTCCAGAATTTGAGTAAAATATTAAGAAACAGAACAATTTCGCTAGAAACACAAAAGCGAGTACTGGATTGCTATGTGATGTCAGTTCTTCAATATGGCAGTGAATGCTGGACAATATCATGAAAGATGAAATAAAAAATTGAAGCAAGTGAAATGTGGTTCTACAGAAGGATGCTGCGAATATCATGGGTCTAGCATGTGAGCAATGATAAGGTTTTGGAAATGATGGAAACGAAAAGGAAATTAATACTGAGCATCAGGAAGAGATAGATGAACTTACTGGGACATGCAATGAGGAAGGAGAGCTTGGAAAATCTGATACTAACAAGCCAGATAGAGGGTAAAAGAGACAGAGGAAAGCAGCGGGTTTGAAGGACCTGATCAAGTGGATGATGAAACGAGGGTTGTGTGGTGTAACAAGAGAAGGCGTGCTAAGAGCCACCAGGGATAGAGAGACGTGGAAAGCCATGATCGCCTACGTCCTGAAGGGACAAGTCACATAGAAGAAGTAGTATTATATTTATCCTGTAAAAGACAGAAAATTGGTCTAAAATTGAAAAAGAACCGATGAAATGATTCCGCCACCACCGAAACTCGCACACACTGCAGTTCTTCATAAAATACTGCAGAAGTGAAAATATGCCCTTGTTTGCTACGATATAGATTCATATTTTGGATTCAGCTAGAATCGAAAAATTTCTCGAGTTCAAATGCCTGTTTAGAAAACACACACAAGTGTGTGCGATTTCGTCTGCGCCTGTAAAGCCCACACAAATAAACATACACGGACCTATGTAAACGTCTGCGTAGTTTTGTGTGAATTGCTGTAGCAGTATAATTTAAGAGTTATTTTATTGAAAAATTATTGTTCATCGGAGATATTCCAGAAAGACTAATATCCTCGTTTATTCACACAACTTAAAAAAAAAATTAACAAAGATATATATGACCAGTCGCCATTGAACGGTTGTTAGTTATATAAATACCAAAAATTAATTTGTCATGAAAGGATTCTTAAAAGACTATTTCGACGTAACATTTCTATTATAGTGAATTAATTCGCAACTGTAACATGACGAAAGAATGAGCAAAGTTATTTTATATACTTAGCTTTGGGCTGAGTCGTCTGTTATCATTTTTTGGAAGTAGCGCTTTCCCAATAGACGCAATACGTACTGGTTTTCTTATCTTCGCCATCTTGGTACGAAATTGTGTCGACCATCTTGCCATCTTTGCTAGCAGATTTCTCCATATACATTACTTTAAAAAAAGGACTTCCCAAAAAGTCGTAGTATTGTGTGCAAAATAAAGCTGTGCCATGCTATCATATTGGCTGTAAAAGTTAGAGAATATTTAATTCCTCTAAAGATAGTTTTTTATGTGTTGTGTCCATTCTGTGCGTAGGGGACCATGGCTTTCCATAACTTTCTATTCTTTGTACCTCGAAGCAAGATTTTCCATTTTCATGTTCATCTAATTCCCTGTTCTGTTATCTATTAATTTTATTTTAATTTTAGCAGTCCCGACATGGTCCATTCTCATATAAGCAGAGCATTTTATGCCAAGTTAGCATATTAACCTATAAAATAGAAGTTTTCACAGCATTCCATCAAGCACACAATTCTTTTCTTTGAATATCCACAGTTTGAAGTTAATTTAAAATCTCTGTAGAATACATCGTTCGCAAAATGCTGTAAAATAAGGCTTTTCTCACCCAGAAATTTCGAAACATTGCCAAATCACCAATAATTTAAAATGCGTAAATAACTCATATTTAACATTGTTATAGATAATGTTAAAGATTCACAAAGGAAAAGATCAGTAAGTGCCATACGTGATACGCGCTTAGGGGATCATGTCTCTTTAGATTCTAGACTGACTATGTAAATCTTCCCGCAGTAGTTTGCTATTTCTTTCTGCTGTAGACTGGTTGTTAACCAAGCCTATTCAACCTATAACTAGGGGTATAAAAGAATATCTTTTCATATACAAGCCCTATTAATTAACTCGTAGCCGGGGAGATACAGGGTAAATTTATACATTTTCTAAAGTTATTTGTCAGTAAGTTAATGTTACGAATTCGAATCGATTTCGAAGTCGGCTTTCCAGTTCCTCATTCTCAGTCAATATCCATTACTCCACAAAGAAAAGGATCTAAGCACACATAAGATGACAATTGAAGTTTTGGAATTTTGAAGATCGTAATTGACAAGAAAGGTAAAAGCGGGGATGTTCAACCAGAGAGAGAATCAAGTGAGGAAACTACTAGCATTGAACTTACACCCAGCAATTCCAACAGCAAGTAAATGTGATTTAACAGCCAATATTTTACTGCGATTAAATTCGTGGAGCCGAGGAATCAAAGAGAAAAGTTCAAAAGAACAATATCAAAACTATTTTAAAAGAATAAATGAACTTTTTCTCGGGTGAAAAAGACGAAAAATGGAAATGTAGTAAGGCACATTAGATTCTTTGACTAAAGAAACAAATAAATTACAAAACATTTTAAAGTTATTTCAGCGGTTTTTGACTCTGGAAAGAACTTGTGCTTAGGTGTTGATTAGTTTCCATAATTGACTCACTCTGAAAGAAATTCATCAATGTAATTATTCGTAATGCGTTAAAGAATGACATTATTTTTAGGTACATTTTTTTTTCATTTCCGCAATTTTTTTTCTTGCAGCATTGGTCGTTATAATCAGGAAATACCCTAACATTTTCGGCATCATCATTGTCAGAAATGGGTCCTCTACATTCATTTGTACTTTCGCTTGATCGGGAAAAAATGGTCAAAATCAATAAGAGTGAAAGAAAAATATACAATGATTTGATTGAACTTAGAAACGAAAACTCTGCTTGAATAATAACAAAAACGAGTTGTCTACTTTCTACAGTTTTCTTTGTTTTTTACTCAATAAACTAATGAACTTCAAAGAAAAATCTATCACCGTATTTGCAGATAGTTCTTCGTGCGTTTACTGATAAATGCTCTTTTGGTTTCCGTATTAGTCTTTCTTAAAGACTTATTTACACTATCTTTCAAATGTTTATAAACCCAAACCAAATAGTTGTCAAAACTCATATTTTTCAAAGTAAAATTTTAGTCTTATTTCGCAAGATAAGAAGTATGTATTAGTCATAGTTGAAATTTTAGTAATTACAGGGAATCTATTTGTTAATTTCGTTTTAATTTTGTGTAATCATGAAATCCACGTAACGGTCAACGAATGACATCAGATATTGACATCAGGTAATAGAGTGATGAAGCTTTCGAAAAGTTCTTTTAGAAGAGCTTTTTAGTTATATAGTGACACAATAGCGGGTTATCTTATCTATTCTTTTTCTAGTTGTAGTAGGATTAGGTTCTAGTGAAGGGTAGTTGTATACCGTTGTAGGTTAACGGAATCTGACCTTGTGGTAGATAGCTCACTATAAGTCATAAAATGATTATAAAATCAAGAAAAGCAAATTGAGTTGAAAATAACATTTATATATAAACACATATCAATTAATGTTTTACAATTAAAGCACTACTTGAATATAGGTCCAACGGAGGTTAAATGTTCATGACAAATAATAATGCTGAAAAAGATAATTAGTGCTTAGGAATGTGAGGAGCGGAGGTATGTGAGGAAAGTTTTTGAAGTAGGTTAGTAAGTACTTTTGAGACAGGGCAGAAGGAAAGAGGCAAGCATAGTAACCGATCGACTTAGGTCAAGGGGATTGGTTACACTCTTCCCCTCTGGTCTGTGCCTGTCTGTCTCTGAGTCAGTCTGCCTGTCTGCTGGGGTCTTGTCTGTATCCGCTTTTTATATCTGCTTTTTGGATCAAAACAGCTCGTCTTTGCCTTTTGGTCGGTATAGAGCAAACATCCGGTCCCTCGCTTTTGCTCAGTCGGTATCACCACAACACCGGCAGCGCAGTCTATAAGAAACCTGGTAGACATCGAAAAACAACTGTCAGGCAGGACAGTATAATGCATTGCCTCACATTGAAAGACCGTTTTCGAACTGCAGGAAACATTTCTGAAATCATTAAATACGACATCAATATTTCAAAGCAAACTATGTCAAGACGATTATACGAAATTGATCTATTTGTACCCTGTCCTAGTAAAAAGCCACTGATCAGCAACAAAAGCAAAATTGCAATGTTAGCATTCGTGAAGAAGAATGTACTCTAGTCAGAACTAGACTGGTCCAAAGTTTGTTTTTTTTTCAGTGACGAATCAATGTTCATTTGGTTTGGGAGTGATGATAAGCAATATATAGGAGGACTAACTGGTGAAGCAGTGAATAAGGATTGCACCAAAAATAGTTAGGTTTGGTGGAGGCAAGGTAAATGGTGTTTGGAATGATTTATGTGCTTGGAACTTTGCCTCTTGTGCGTTTAAATAAAAGAGTAAGTGCTGAAGTATATAAAAATTGTTACAGCATCAGTTTAATTCTACGTTGCAAAATTGTGGTACTGACACACACGTATTTATGCAGGATAATGCTCCGTGCCATAAGGAAAATCTCGTAATGAATTATCTCGATGAACAAGGAATTGGGATTTTTGACTGGCCCGCTCAGAGTCCCGATATAAAACTTATGGAAAACATTAGGGCAGATGGTAACAGCAGGAAATCCATCAGATGTTGAAGACTTGTGGTTGAAACTATGCGAAGAAGAGGCTAATATTACGGTCACTGTTTATCAACATTTGATAAAATCTTGTGTGAGATGTGCAGCATACATAAAAATAAAGGTTTTAGCACGAAATATCAAACTTCAGATTTGTCTTTTGTTTTGTTCTGATTCATTTTAGAAGAAAAAAATAAATTTGTTCCCTAATTTTGAACATATGAAAAACGGTTAATATGTGATACAGTCCTTTCTATTAGGGTCTGTAAGCTGAAAGCTATCGACATTGTTGGCAAGGTGTATGTCTCCTAAAATGTCACGCAGTTTCGATGGTTAGTTTTGGATATACTGAATTTTTTTTCTTTCCCTTATTTTAACAATACTTTTGTATGGGAACGGAGAATGGGACGATAGGCTTTCAACGTAACCATTAGTATTCACCAACTGATTATGGAGTAGAAAAATAAAGGAATTATTAAATTATACTGTTTTTTAAAGAGAGTTCCTTAGAAAGGGGAATAACCCTATCCCCATTTCACTCTAAATCCTTTGGAAATATGTAATCTGCAAATCATGGAAACTGCGAAAAGACAAATATGAAATATGGAGATTGCGCAAGGAATCTGTGAAATATTGAATATTGCGAATCTAGAACATGTAGAATAAGGAATGGTGGAAAATGGACTCTTGGAGCATTATAAAAAATTAGATGCACCATCTGATACGCAGTTAATGCATTTGAAATAATATCCGAAATTTTTGTCATTATTAAAATCTTTCGATTGCTTTACTCTCCAGCTTTCTTCAGAGGTCTAGTGAGTCGGCTATCATTTATGGAATTTTAAACTGAATTATTAGACTATGCCATTAAAGCGTTAGTTCCTGAATTTGCTGACGTAGCAATTACGAGTTTAATCCTTGAATCTAGTAGCACAGCTTAACTATATAAAATATACATTATGAAAAACTACTCATAACGAAATTTAAAACAAACAAATTAATGTCGCAAGTTAAATCGCGTATCAAAGGAAGTAGATACTAGCGAGCTTTAACCAAGATGATATTGTGGTGATACCGACCAAACAAAAGCGAGAAACCGAATGTTGGCTCTCTCACAACAAAAAAGGCAAATGAATAAAACTCGTCGTGCGCATCCGAGTTTGCGCAGATGTTCCGGTCGGAAAATAAAAATTAATCAAATATCAAATTTCCATTTCGCGAGCCTACGCGCATTTTATTTACCACCCAATGGGAAGCCCAGAATCAAATCCAAAACAAGCTGTTTGATCCAAAAGGCAGATATAAAAAGCGGAGACAAAGCAACGTTAGACACACCAGCGGAGACGGACGAGCTGATTAGTTTCTCCCTTGACTTAAGTCGAGCGGCTACTATGCTGCTCTCTTTCCTTCTCCCTGTCTCAAAAGCACTTATTGACATCAGGAGTGACCTCTTCAAAGACATTCCTCATAAGTACTTACTGACCTCTTCAAAGACATTCCTCAAAAGTACTTACTGACTTACTAACCTTTGAAGAGGAAACTTCAAAATAAACATCCCCTTACCTACAAGACGCTTCCAGACTCCTAAACCTTTTATCTTTTTCAGCATTATATTTTCCATGAACATTCTAACCCCCGTTGGACTTATATTCAAGTATTATTTGAATTGTAAAAACATTTATTGCTATGTGTATATATATATAAATGTTATTTTATACTCAAATTGCCTTTCTTGAGTTTATAATAATTTTATGAATTATAGTGGGCTATCTTCCCACAAGGCCAAATTCCGTTAACCTGCAACGGTATACAATTACCCTTCACTAGAACGGAGTCCTACTACAACTAGAAAAGGAATAAATAAGATAAGATACCCGCTATAATATCCTCATAGTCACTTGGTGACTATGAGGATATTATAGCTGAATACTAAGGAGTCAGCTTTCAGTGGAGTATTACCAAGTTCGCAACATGTTGGGTCCGTTAAGCCGATTAGTAACCGACATAGCACGATTATAACGTTCAGTACGAAAAACTACTCCACAACAATCACCTATACTAAATTTGTTTTACTGATCCATACATTGAGTTATTTGAAATGTTCAGCAAGTATTAATTCCATATACTGATTTCTCATGGTGGATTCAAAGCAGGTGTCATTATTGCTTTCATTCTAAGTCCAGATCAGAGATTCTCCTTTTGAAATGTATATATTCAGTTCTTTTTCTAAGTAGATGCTTTTTTTTATATATAAGATCATCTTTTATTCCAACTATGAAAACATACGTTATCAGCATAGAACCCCTCATAACCGGTATATTGGCCTCCTGATGAAAAGCAAGATCATTGTCTTGTACTGATGTATTCGTTTGTAATGTAGTATCAGTCAGTATAGTGCCATACGTGATACATGCTTTGGGCAATCATGTCTCGAAAGAGACATGACTGACTGGGCCGAATATTATCGCGCAGTAGGTTGCTATTGCATTCTGTCGTAGACTGGTTGCCAGCTAAGGCTATAGAACCTAGTCTCTTCTATTATTTATCTGATAACAGGAGGGAAGCGACGGATTAATACCTTTTCCAAGGATATTTGAGCGTAAGTGAATGCAAGGAATTCAACTGGAATTCGAACTCGGCATCCTGATTTGTCGTTCCGAATGTATATCCATTTCACTACAAAATGTAGTATAGAATGCTTAAAAGATCAGTACTCACCTTTTCCCATGTGTGGTTGTAAATGCACAGGGCAAAGACTACGTATACTGGGGCATACCCTTCCTCCTTGTTGTACTCTTGATTTAGTTTGAAGTTTTATCATTGGGGTCCTTGCTACATATGTAAGATTTTACGAACCGATAAAGTTCCTCTTCTAGATTGATGAATCACTTGATTCAGAAATTGGGAGGACGATTTCTAATATATGAAAAGAAACAAGCTCTATTGCTGGACTTTTTGAACCCTGTGAACTCGAGTAAATGAATCACAAACAATAAATCGTACTAAATAACAGAAACGACATCTGTTGAGTTTCAACAGCAGCAACTACTAAAATGAATATCACAATAGATGTCCTTTTTTCATGTGCCGTGTCTCTTCAGGGCATAGGCGGTCATGAATTTCCACTTGGCCCTGTCTCATGTTGCTCTCAATATTTTTCCTCTTAGTATCTCTCCTAAATCCCTCTCCGCCATCCATTTGCTCAAGCCTATCAAGTATGCCCCACGCTCATTTCCCCTATCTCTCTTTCATTCTATTCGCCCTGTGAGTATTAGTTTTTCAGGACCTTCTTCCTCATTACATGTCCCAGGAACTTCAGCTGTCCCTTCCTAATGTTAAATTTTCTTCTCGTTTGAATCCTCTCCAACACTTCATCTTTGCTCGCGTTTTTTGTTCATGGTGTCCTCAGCATCCTTCTGTAGATCTACATTTCTGATCTTTCAAGCCTCTCCTTTATCCTTGAGGAGAGCATCTAACATTTATTTCCATATAGAATGACAGATACTACATAGCAGTCTAGCACACATTTTTTGTTTCCAATAAGATTTTCCTGTTTCGCCGAAGTCTGTTTCATATTCCACACTACTAAAAATAAAAGGTTGGGAAGCCAAATCTCATTGACACAAGAAAGTGTGAGAACAGCTATTTGGTTAAATTATTTTCCTTAAAAAATTGTTTTAAGAGAAAGATTTTATACGTCTTAACAGACAGTAATAATAGCTGATGGCTCAATGAATGTCAAGTATTTATGAGGAAACAGCTGATAATACCATATCCTACTGTGAGGAGAACATAACATGTGTACAATTTCTTATTAAAGAAATATGCAATAAGGCTTTAAGGGAAGACTAAACTTATAACTGATTAGTAATAAACAATTAAATTACATTGCAAAAAATTTCCTGTACAGATGCTGAGGAGTTCAGTTTAGGTTTATGAAACATTAAACAATAATGATGCACCCAGTGAGGATAAAACTCGTTATTCCTTGGTTATAATTAATCAGACTAGATCGCTTACGATAACACAATTAATCAGATATGTGCACTCTCAGACGACACTGGGAAAGAGTTTAAATGGTAATCATTTATATTATTTATATTCGTAGTATTATTTTCATCTTTAGTGTAGTTATCACGACGTTTCGGGTATTATGCCCCCCGGACCTCATCAGCTGCACATCGATCTTTACCTTACAGAGTATTCAAAACTTAGGCTTTATTTAATCTGTAGGGGTATATAATTATTGTTCCAATGGCATATTTCTTTTTTTTTTTAGTACTGCATAGTTATTTTCTCCGTACACACTACCCAGCCCAAAGATTGAAATCACAATTAATATGTAACTAAACTAACCTACTAACGCTTTAAATCCCATGGTTATATATAAATATTATTTGTTTGTAAAGACGATCTAAATTTCGAAAAATAACGCCAGAACTCTGCTTAACTCAATGAGAAACAAACTTACTACTGAATAGTAATAACCAATCAAATTAGTTCATTGGCGTTGACCAGATTATGATGCGTGCAGTCGTTTACGTCTAAGACTACATCTACATGACACCCAGATAGAATCGATGTCACAACACCTTTCTAATTGTCAGCAAGTCTCATTCGTTGATCGCTAATGATGTCAAGACGCTCAGATTATTTTGCTGGCAATGACAAGAGTAAAATGCACCCAGGGAGGATCCACTTCACAACTAAACTCGTTCACTGACCCCACTAATGTGGTAAGCTTAATTTAACCGCAAGGCAAAGGAATATACATTACCCAGTTCAGATCGAGCACGCTCATTTAAAGAAAAGTTCCACCGGACTAGTTTTGCTAACCATTACCAGAAACCGAAGCGCTACACTGACTTTAGCCACAAGGTCTTAGTTTGATAAATTCAAGATGAGCTCTTTAACCACTACTCTACACAGCCATATATTTTAAGTAGAAACATGGGGTCGATTTAACATCTTTAACGAAGTAAAATATAAACGAATATTGGTCTCAGTTCTTTCCGTCTGGTCATTGATTATTTATGTCGTCATAAACGCGGTAACGCTTGCGTCTCAAAGGAATAAAAGACTATTTTTGTTACATGGCTTATTTTTTTAATTACTTTATTGCTTAACCGTCTCCTGACGATGGTATAACTTGAATTGGCAGCCGACCAAAATGTTTCGTTCGTACAAGGTGACGGGGATATTTTTATCACGTGAAACTATTGTAGAAGCGTAAATGGAAGTTTTAATAATGTTGGTATTTTGTTGTATTTTATAACCAACAAAAAAGCTATATTTGAACGTTTTAGTTGATGCACATAGAAAGAATTAATTTAAATGTATTTAATAAAAATAATTGCTGTTTATTGGTTCTAAAATGTTTTAATTACCGCCTTCAACCTGTCAAAATATCTGCCTATTATTTCCATTATAACTGTTGTACAGCAATTATGAATAAATAAGAAAATATTTTTTTCTTTTAATAATGACCTAATATCTTGTTCCTCTGTGTGTGTGTGTGTGTGTGTGTGTTTATATTACCGTAACAAATGCAATATACCACACCGTATTACAATTTCTGGTAGCCCAATCAGTCAGTTAAGTGCCATACATGATACACACTTGGGCGATCATGTCTCTCTCGAGGCATGACTGACTGGGCAGAAGATTATCGCGCAGTAGGTTGCCATTGCTTTCTGCGGTAGACTGGTTGCCAACCAAGGCTATAGAACCCAATCTGTCCTGCTATTTAACCCATAACTGGAAGGAAGAGACAGATTAATACCTTTCCCAGGGGTATTTGCGCGTAAGTGAATACAATGGATTCAACTGGAATTCGAACTCGGCTCGCCGGCTTCACGTTCCGAGCCGATATCCACTGTACCACAACACGCACCCTCTAATGTAGCCCAATACAGTTCAATAAAATGTTTTCAGCTTAAATAATAAAACAGCTTCAAGCAAATCGCATCATTAGTTTCGAGGAACGCTAACTTAAGTATAAAATGATACTCTTTTATCTAAGGGAGAGTCACTCAAAGTTTATTAACTGCTATTTACAGAATCGTAGTTCAGCCTTTTCTTAATACTTTCCGGAAGATTCAGGAAAGGTTCCTTATCAACTGTGGATTGTCTTGCATATACAAGAGAAATAACATCAACGATTTTTGAATCCAGATAATAATAACATAACTTAGTATTAATGAGCATTATAAATTACTATACTATTATTTCTATTAATATGATCAGTTATGATATAGTTTCCAGGATACCGCATAGGCTGTTTAAGCGTTTATAATTAAAAGAAATGTACTTTTAGACGACATTTAAGGCATGCATATTTTAACATGTTCTCTGCGTTGTGACTTTTCTTCCATTCCTTAGAAGGCTTACCGCCATATCACGTTGAATACACCGGTTCTCGCTTGATCACCGAAGTTAAGCAACGTTGAGCCTGGTCAGTACTTAGATGGTTGACCGCTTGAGAATACCAGGTGCTGTAAAGCGTTTAGTAACGGATGTGGGTTGTGGTGCAGTGGATATCGTCTCGGAAAGAGAAATCGGTGAGCCGAGTTCGAATTCCAGTTGAATACTCTGCATTCACTTAAGCACTGGTACCCTTGGGAAGGGTATTAATCCGTCCCTTCCCTCCAGTTATGGGTTAAATCACATGGCAGGACTTGGGGACCCTGCCCTTAAAAAAACAAATCCCAATGTATCTTGATACTCGAAAAGAAAAAAGTATTACTAGATACAAAACTTATATATAAAAAAACAACAATAAATTATTGAAAGAAAAAGGTATTACTAGCAATAAATAAATTAAAAAAAATTAGTTGGCAATAAATGACCGGCCGAGGTTGATATGCCATAAAAACAAACCAACCAACCAATCATTCCTTAGACGTTTCACTAGCGCTGCACGAAAAGACCAACTCAATCCCATACGATTTTTCTCATGTACAAAACAAAATACAGTAATGTAGGCGTGGCTATACACTGCAGGCGGATTCGCCGGTTAAAGTGATGCCTTTTTATTGGACCGGTGTTTCATATATAAATTACAACACCAGAAAACGACAAAAGCAAAAAAAGGAAAACCCAGGGATTTAACAGTCCCAGGACATAATTTCTTAGGAACAGGAACAAATTCAGACAAAGTAAAACATTTACCAGGAACCTCAAAACTGGATGAAATAGCTAAAGAACACGACTTAGAATACGATGATAAAATAGTAGCAACTGAAGACGCAGACAAATTCTTAGAAAGTGTCACTAAACAAAGTGGACTGGGCAAAGTTGCTGCGACAACGCATCTATGCAAAACGAAGGCTCGTTCTGGACGATTATTTCAGGCAAACAAAACGAAGAAAAAAAGCAACAATGCTACAATTAATAATAAAAAAATTGGAAAAAACAGGTATCAGTTGATCCAAAGTTATTTTTTTTTTCAATTTGCCATCGCTCTTTTCTGCTTGCCCAACAATTTGTTTATAAAAATTACTCCACGAATCAGCGCTGTGAAGCAACGTCGATCCTTATCAGTATCTAGATGATTGACCGCTTCGGAATATCAGATGTTGTAAGCTTAGATGCGCGGGTGGTTTAATAATGTAATGAATAGTTTATTGGAGACAACTTTCCAATGACTGTTATGCGACAGCGATATATGCAAAACGATTTTATTTATTTTTTATTTTCTCGCCTTATTTATTTATTTCTGGTCGGGCTTCAAGGAGAAGTTTCTTTTTCTAAACAGAAGAGAGGAAAGGAGATGGAATATCGACAAGTCGGCCAGCTAGTACGTTCTTCACGTGTGTGATGTCATCATTCAAATCTTAATCGGCCTCTGACTACTAATCCCCGGCAAATGAATATAGAAGAAGGTGCGGAAAGACACAAGAGCACTCGTCTCGACTGACACAATTTCTCGCGTTTTCCAGCAAAGAAAATTTTCACAAAACCAAATGAAAATCAAATTACTGTAAACAATCTTTCAATAAAGCATAAATACTTTTACATGAGGAGTGCACGAAAAAAAAAAAATGAGATTACCAGTGGCCTGGAGATAAAAAAAAATTGTAAAACATAGTTCCAAAAAATTACCCTTTGTCAGAGAGGCCGACGAAAACAACCACATCTATATTTATGATAACTACAGTCGAATATTGTGTTGATAATATACTAGCATTATAGCCCGACGTTGCTCGGGTGTAATGAAAGCTTTAAAACTAATCCATGGTCCTGGAGCTCAGACATTTTGGAAGTTGGCACGAAAGACTAAAAAGCAATAGTTGTTTCCAGTTAAAACGAAACCGTATACTAAAAGAAAAATGAATGGATGTAACTCCAATTTTGATTTACTGGTATCGATTTCAAATTTTCTGCACTATTGTAAGAACTACAGCCTTGAAACTTCTGAATATCGTTTCTTATGTCTTTGTCTATGAGTGTATCAAATTTGATTAAAATCGGACCACTCCTTCTATAACCCGATTTTTTTATTATCGATTTTCTATATTTATCGGGGGTGCCTCGATACAAATCTTAGGTAAGATCAATCGCAGACGCTTATAGTACAACTGTGTAAAAAGAAGAAAAACCCAAGAAAATTGGTTCAGCCGTTTTTGATTCTATAGGTAATGGATACACACACACACACACACACACACACACACACACACACACACACACACAGAGACAAAGTTCCATTTATAAATAAGTTTAAATTAGTTTTTTGTTGTTGTTGAGTCCCTCCAGAGAACCTTCATAGTAATTTGAATTAAACACTTTATTCAATAAACATAAAAAAAGATTGTTCTCATTATACTGACCGTGTCTAGGGATATACCGTTTTGTCATTTTCTTACTGCTCAGTTATTGCTTGTATTCCCATGGGCATATTTCTCATATTTAGAACGTTGGTTTATATGTTCCTGTGATTGTGTCCTCCCATATCAGTCACAATTTAGGGTATTATGTATAGGATGTAACTAGGTCGAAGGAGTACGTAAATATTTGAGTAGTACTAAATGTAAAAAAAATGGATCATCGATTAAGGTGAGCAACCAAAAAAAAAAAAATCTATCACCGTAGAGTGAAAAAAGCATTCAGTTCAAAATTTCTTGACGTTTAAATTTATCCACACCTGAAGCAATCCGGGCACGATCAACGGCCGAATCGTTGTGATGAGGATCTTAGTTATTATGTATAACAAGAATTCCATTTCTCAGAATCTTAGATAAAAATCGGATTATCAGTTCGAGACATCAGGTTGTATCGACTAATTACAAGAGTTTGATAAATGTACTGACCATGATTTCAATGATGATTAACCATTCAGTAATACTCACATGCAAATTAATATTTCAGGATTAGAGGATTCTTATTTACATAGTCGGTAGTTGCTGTATGAATTCCAAATCACTATAATCATTTTCCAGTTTTCAATTTTTTACTCTATAAAAAACGAATAACAGGAGAAAAATGTAAAAAAGTGTAAATGCAGCTGTCGGATGTATTCATACCATGTAGGGTCTGTTAAAGAACTGAGGCCAAGATGGCGCAGTGTGTAGCTCTCGAGCAGACTTGCATCAGCTATACTGATAGCTAGCAGGAAAGTTTCTCTATGATTGTTAAAGGAAAGCAGTTAATTTTTGAAAGCATTCATATTTACAAGTCATTTTCTATCCCAATTATGTACGATTAGACGATATTATTTTAGAATATTATTAGTTAATCTTGTTAAAACACTGGTTCTCTATGATTGTTAAAGGAAAGCAGTTAATTTTTGAAAGCATTCATATTTACAAGTCATTTTCTATCCCAATTATGTACGATTAGACGATATTATTTTAGAATATTATTAGTTAATCTTGTTAAAACACCGGTTCCCGTACGACCATAGAAGTTATACAACGTCGAGCCTGCTCAGTACCTAGATGGGTGACTGGGTTTCGGAATACCAAGTGCTGTTAGCTTAGATGTGCGGGTGTTGTAATGGATAATGGTTCGGATATTTTAATCGGAGTTCAAATTCCAGCTGGGCTCATTATATTTGGTCATGCGGAAATACACTTGGGAAAAGATATGAACGTCGTTTTTCTCAGTTATTGGTTGATTATTAAGATTTCTCTTACTAAATCACAATCATCTCCTAAAAAAACTTCTTACAATTTAAATATATTTTCTGGCTTAGGAAAACCCGCAAAGCGTTGATAAACCGCAAAAAATGAATCAGTCAAACGAAAAAAAAATCATACACTATAAATATCTGGTTCAATTCATGTGTTACTCTAAGGATCATACCTTTGTTTAATGATGACGTAGAAACTCCTTTGTTAATATTTTTAATTCCAGGTGAATAATTCGTTGAAAACGCTTACTCAATAGTATATCCATTTCTGTGGGCTTTTGTTTTTGTCTGAAATATTTTACAGTTATGAGGAAAATATGAAGATATTAAATTTGACCATGTCTATAATCATAGCTTTATTATGTGGGGAATTTTTGTCGTGAGGGGATTTTAAAGATAGGGTTACACATAATCCATTCCGAGGATTGCTTGATTAAGAAAGCATTTTTCTAATATTACAACTTATTTCTGGCAGTGCATGGTCATCAGCAAAAGGTACAACCCAAAATGCCAAATAAATGTGGGGGATACCAGAATCAAGCAAGTACAAAAATGTAAATACCTAGGAAGTGTCCTAACTAAAGATGGAAAGTGCGACACGGAGATCCGAAGGCGAATTGGCATGGCAAAGGACGCGTTCCAGAAGCTAAGCAAAATACTAACACACAGGAAAATCTCACTGGAAATAAAAGAAAAGAGTGCTGGACTGCTACGTGATGTCAGTTCTTCAATACGGCAGCGAATACTGGACAATATCATCGAAAATGAGGACAAAACTGGAAATGTGGTTCTACAGAAGGATGCTGCGGATATCATGGACTGCGCATGCAAGCAGCGATGAGGTGTTGGAAAGAATGGCAACAAAGAGGAAATTGATACTGAGCATCAGGAAGAGACAACTGAAGTTCCTGGGACACGCAATGAGGAAGGAAAGCCTGGAGGACCTGATACTGACTGGCCAGATAGAAGGAAAAAGAGCGACAGAAAAAGAGACAGAGGATAACATATTTGCAGGGCCTGATCTGGTTGTTGACGGAACGGGGGTTGATAGGAGTAACGGGAATAAACATACTAGGAGCCACAAGGGATAGGGAGACGTGGAGAACTATGAGCACCTACGTCCTGAAAGGACAGGGCACATAGAAGAAGAAGTATTTCTGGCCTAATGAACAAAGATAAACAATTCAAATCTCTATAATCAATATTACTTTCATTAGGATCAGGAAATATTTGGACTAAACAAACGCACTAAAACTATCAGTAGTTGAAATCGCATTGTTAGAGTCGAGAAAGATTTTTTTATGTATTCGGTTGATCAATTTTGGGAAGTGAGTCTTGGCGAGCAATTTTTCAGTATTCTTGGTCAAGTAAGTATATTATTAAGAAACCTTTTTCTTTTCTTTTTTTTTACACAAATATGTTTTAGTTGAAATATTTTCCTTGTCAATACCATTAAGTCCAATAGCCTTCATATAACATATAGATCAAATATTTTAAAATGAATATTTCAGATCGAATTCATACTTAGGTCTGTCACTCCACATCAGCGTTTCTCAAAAGATAATGTGCCCTGAAAGGTAGCCTGATGCACCCCAAAGAGTAATTTATGAAAATTCTTTATATTTACAAAAATTATTTTTAAAACCTAGAGAAAACATGACTTCCATATCGAAGTTACATCTTTGTCATTTGATATTTTAAACTAGATGCTAAATCTCTTAATTTTTAAAGAATGAATATCATTTTCATTCGTTAAGCATAACATAAAAGGTTGAATAGTCAAAAATTGTCAAAGCACAGGTTTTACGCAAGCATACTTAAATATGTGCGGATGCGAGTTGTGGTGTAATATATATAGTATCGGGATGAGAAATCAGAGAGACGCGTTCGAATTACAGCCAAGTTCGTCTCATTCACTTACGCACAAATATCGTTGGGAAAAGTATTAATCCAGCTCTTCTTCCCCAAGCTACGGGTTAAATAGCAGATTCGGTTCTATAGCCTTGGTTGGCAACCAGTTTACTGCAGAAAGCAATGGCAACCTACTGCGGAAAAAACTTCTACGTAGTCAGTCATGTCTCTTTCGAGACATGATCGCCACGGACAGAGACGCAACTGAGAAAAATAAAATAGTGAGAGGTGCCCGATAAACATCTGTCCGAGGGTATACCTAGCCATTTTACTAGAGCGGTGGATTGTTGGTCGCCACCAAAGCCAGCACAGCCGTCGAATATAGGGGGCTGGGCGTTTATTGCCTGGCCCGAGCGTATGCACTTGGTTTCTCCATCATAAACTCGACCTTGTTTTACATCTCTTCTCAGTTGGGAGACGATGTAAATATCTATAGACTGTAATATTTTCTTACAAGAAAATATTTTCTTCTTTATCCCTTTCCTATTTTCAAATTTCATGACTAATTTTTCTTCATCAAAAGTTCGCGACAGAGATTTATTTACTCTACAAGTGGAACTCGAAAATAAAAATAAAATGTTGCAGAACACTGGTCTGCGTACTTAACATGGAGTCAAGTGTACGCACAGACACACTCACATATATATTTATATAAGATTAGGCAGCACAAGTTCAAGACCAACCAGATTTGTCTGTTCAAATTTTTATCGAGTTTTTCCTAATTTCTAAGTTATACGATTGTTAAATTTACAGTGTTCATATTTGTTTTTAGTTTATATTTTTTCTTTCGAATTTGAGTACATTCTAATATTGCTTCTTCTTCTTCTTCTTCTTCTTCTTCTTCTTCTTCTTCTTCTATGTGTTCTGTCCATTCAGGACGTAGGCGATCATGGATCTCCACGTCTCCCTATCCCTTGTGGCTCTTAGTATGTTTGCTCCTGTTGCTCCTGGCAGCCCCCGTTCCGTCATCCACCTGATCAGACTCTGCAGATATGTTATCCGCTGCCTTCCTCTGTCTCTCCTTCCTTCTATCTGACCAGTCAGTATCAGGTACTCCAGGCTCTCCTTCCTCATTGCATGTCCCAGTAACTTCAGTTGTCTCTTCCTGATGCTCAGCATCAATTTCCTTTTTGTTGCCATTCTTTCTAACACTTCGTCGTTGCTTGTATGCTCAGTCCACGATATCCGTAGCATCCTTCTGTAGAACCACATTTCGGCCGCTTCCAGTTTTTTATCGTTATTAATAATTAACTGCTTGTATGGGTCGTCATAGAAATAAGTATAAATTGCAGTAATTATCCTATACTTCCAATTAGCCACAAAAACATTTTTTTAATTTAGCTAAGCAGTTATTTCCCTCTACCTACCACTGCTAACACAAGGGTCAAGCCACATACCTCCCACTGCCAAAGAAAAAAATACTGCTTAAATTCCGCGATAAAACCCAAAAGAAAAAAAAATTAAAATTTTGAAATTTAAATACCAGAATTAACACCTAAATAAAAGAAGATCGATCATTAATTGGTGTCGTCATAAAAAAGTATAAATTGCAATAATTATCCTGTTCTTTCAGTTAGTGACAATAAAGTTTTTTAAAAAAATTGGCTAAGCAATTCCTTTCCCTCTACCTACCACTGCTAACTCAGGGGTCAGGCCACATATCTCCCACTACGAAAGAAAAAATTGCTACTAAAATTCCGTTCGCATAGCCCTATAAAAACAAAACAAAACAAAATTTAGAAATTTAAATACGAGAATATACACCTAAATAAAAGAAGGGCGATCATTAATAGGTGTCGTCATAGAAAAAATTTAAATTGCAATAATTATCCTATATTTAGTTAAAATAAGGTTTTTAAAAAAAAATGGCGAAACAGTTATTTCCCCTACCTACTACTACTAACTTAAGGGTCAAGACACATACCTACCACTAAAAATAGAAGAAATTACTACAAAGATTTCGCTAGCTTAACCCTACAAAAACCAATGTCCCCCAACCCCTTCCTTTACTAGAGCAAACTTCCGGGCGTAGAATATTTCCTCATTCTTTGTTTAAACGGGGCTGAGGATGCATGTCTTAAAATGACATGTTTAAAGTGGCTATTGCCCTCAATGTTTTTACCTGAATTCACAGGTAAATAAATACGTATCCGTTCTGTAAGTTAAATTAATTTACATCGAGCTCTCTATTGGCTCAGTTTTAATATTTTAACGATATTATTAGGATCCCACTGGATTATTTACCAACCTAATCCCGGATAATTTACCAATTCTATCCTGAATTTTTACCGCAGCTATATATATATATATATATATATATATATATATATATATATATTAGAAGTAAAACAAACTAATGGGTAAACTTATAATAAAAATTATACCATATACAAATGTCAGCTATCAAAAATTAATCAACATTTAACATATTCATCCCCGCCTATATATTATATTACAACGCTTAAAATTGTGACGATGCTTAGTGCCATGATTGCTCTTTTATCAGTGATTTAGTGGTAGACAGGCTTTTTTTGGCAAGCAGGTCAGTCAGTCAGTTAAGTGCTATACGTGAAACACGCATGGCCGATCATGTTTCGAAAGAGACATGACTGACTGAGCAGAAGATTATCCCGCAGTAGGTTGCCATTGCTTTCTGCAGTAGGCTGGTTGCCAGCCAAGGCTATAGAACCCAATCTGTCCTGCTATTTAACCCATAACTTATTTAACTCATTAAAATTTAATAACCAAAAAATAACTCATTCACATAAAATAATCACCCTTCCAAAAAGGTTAAATCCTCAAAATAAAAAAAAGAACATCGAATAAATAAAAGAAAATAAACTCACATAGTAACTCTATTCCATCCACTCATAGTTAGTAGTAAAATAAAAAGTGTCTACCCTTTCTTAAAAAAGCTTACATCCCAATATAAGAGTTACCCAGACAAAAATAAAAAGTGATCAGTCCAGAACTAAGCTACTTCGCACTCCTCTCCTATCCCAAGGCTGTATCTCTATGGCTGCAAAATGCCAACCAAAGCATACTAAAGCCCCATCACATATTTACTTACATATCATATTACCAAAAATAAATCGTTTTCACCATTTATTTTTCATTTCAACTTATCACCAGATGAGGTGCACACGTAGCTCCAATACGCGAATATTTTTTGTGTAGTGATACTATGCTTTTATAAACTATTGTAACAACCATTACAATATATATATATATATATATATATATATATATATATATATATTAATAAAGGTTTCATTGAATAATTATAGACATGTTCTGTCTATTTATTTTGTGTAAGATCCTTTCGTATGATCTTATTAGCTTGATAGTGTTGTCATTAAAAGACGACAAGAAATCGCAATAATTGTTGATTTTTTTATCAGGTCTGACCATTATCAAAGGAATGAACATTTAATCTTCAGTGAACTTAGAACATTTAAATTATTATTAACAGAGTGTAGTTATACAGAGAAAATTAGACAGGTCCATTTTTTGTGTCGCACATAGCTGTAGGCCAAGAAGGAAGGGTGGTCGTGGGTTTTTGGTCAATTGAGTGTATAGTGGCATGAGGGATTGGTCTGGGAACTGCTGCTACTATGGTGTAGGGGGTAAGTATAATAACTATTACCTCTCCCGTCGATTATAGGCATTGAGGTATGTTAGTAGAGGTGTTGAAATTTATTTTATTTAGGCTAGGTTTAAATTGTTTGATGTAGATAGCTTCTAGAATTTTAAGTTTTCGTTTATTATTTTCTTGGCTAAGAATATGCGTATTTTCAACAAGTGTATTCCTAAGAAGTGTGTGTTGATAGCCGTGGTGTTTTAAATGTCGGAATATGTTAGAATTTTTTATTTAAGTGCAATGTAAGTCTCCGCGAAAGCGAGTTAGTAGTATGTCCAAGGTATTATTTAGTTTGTTAGAGATACATTATATATATATATATATATATATATATGGAGAAGAAAAAGAAAACATTCTCCTGGAAAACTTAATCCCCATTCATTTTATAGCAAAAATATGTTTAAAATTCAGAAGTCCTTTTGTTCGCCCATATTATATAAGTATTTCAAAATCATTTTAGTATGAAGAGAAAGACAAAATTTAAACACTTGGATCCGTATATCGGTTTGTCACATCAGGTAGGAAAATAATCATGTCACTTATCAAAACTTAATCAATACTTAACACATTCATCCCTGCCTATCTAGGCACGACAAAAGACATTTCTTATGAGATATCACGTCAAACACTTCAGGATAAACATTGGTTTCATAGATCTCATCACCATCTCAGAAGTTTCATGAATCGATGTCATGTTCATTGGTTGAATATGAATACGTAGCAACAAAAAAATTCTGCGCGAGAAAAAGAGTAATGGTCTCCAAGTGGCCAAATATTAATTAGATAACAGAATGACCAACGCCAAAATATTTCACTGCGAACGCATAACAAATATACTTACACACACACACACACACACACACACACACACACACACACATATATATATATATATATATATATATACTTACATATATATATATATATATACTTACATATATATATATATATATACTTACATATATATATATACTTATATATATATATATATATATATATATATATATATATATATATATATATATGGATTATTTCAGTCTGGCTTATTTCAGGCGAACCATCGTTTTTATTGTACAAAGGATTTTACACGAATTTATTTATAGACATATATATTTAGAGCTCTAGAGAGTTATCATACCACTCTATGTACAGGATACCCTTTTGGATTCTTCTATATCTACGCCGAATGCTTATATATATATATATATATATATAATGAAAAGTGAAACAACACGTACAATAAAAACCAATGTTCAAGCACTTACTTCAAAAAGATTTCTCGAATAGATTTTAATATTTTGTTATTACAATATTTTGTTCTAACATATCACCTGAAGAAGAACAGAATTATTCTGAAACATGAAAATTTTTGTGTAGTGAGAGTATGCTTTTATAAACCATAATAATAAGAAAATTACAAGACCATCATCTCTAGACAATATCTGGTATATCAACATCAGGATGTGTAGTGAAATTGTACTTAATAAATAGGTCTATATTTTATTTATTTTTTAAAATTCTTTATCTATCTATCAGTAAGATGTGCGTTGTGGTACAGTGGATATTGACTCGGAACGACAAATCGAGGTGCCGAGTTCGAATTCATGTTGAATTCTTTGCATTCACTTACGCGCAAATACCCTGGGAAAGCTAATAATCCGTCTCTTCCCTCTCCAGTTATGGGTTAAATATTAAGAGAGATTGGGTTCTATAGAGTTGGCTGGCAACCACTTTACCTCAGAGAGCAATAGCAACTTACTTCCGCCCAGTCAGTCATGTCTCTCTTAAGACATGATCGCAAAGTGTTTTCACGTATATATATATATATGATTAATTTTTATTTGGATAGAATTTTGTTTTTTAATCTATCGTTCATTATGACGGACTAGGCTTTTTTATTTACTTTTTCAAAAATTATAACAATTTTCATTTTGTGGAAGTGAGGGAATACAAACATTGTCCATATAATACACTGTCTAAAGCGTTTTCAGTCACTTCCTTACTATATTCAGAGAGGTTTTGTCCCGGTGTTGTTATTTTCTTTTCATATTTTAATTCTTTGTGATGCAATTTTTTGTCCGCTACAATATCACAAACGATATATATATATATATATATATATATATATATATATATATATATATATATATCAGTAAGATTAGACAACCGATATGTATATATTGATTGTTTAATTACTCAGCTTTAGGTCATAATAAAATTAGACCGATGCAAATTTGTATTAAAAATGTTCAGTACAATTATATAATAGAATTTTTGAATATTTTCTATTTGAATATGAGTTAATACGCGACCTAGGTTTTTACCATGATTGGTGTTTTTAAGCGATTTTAAATCCTCATTCTTTGTTTATATGGGGTTGAGAATGCATTTCTTCAAATGACATTTTGAAAATGGCTATTTCACCTGTAAGTTTTATTTGAATTTTCATATATATGTATGTT
Organism: Ascarosepion bandense; assembly: GCA_037127315.1. Lineage (NCBI taxonomy): Eukaryota > Metazoa > Mollusca > Cephalopoda > Sepiida > Sepiidae > Ascarosepion > Ascarosepion bandense. The sequence continues at coordinate 276,289 of JBBBDQ010000214.1, read as the reverse complement.
CTATTTCTGATATTGAACACTTTATCCTATAAATATAACACAACTTAATCTATATTTATTCATATATATATATATATATATATATATATATATATAATGTTAATGATGTTTACTGCCAACATTGCTGGTTTTTTTATCCAGGTATTTTCTGGTAAAAAGAGTTTATAGGCAAGCAGTTTTTTATCATAAAGTCGTAGATATAAACGAAATTGCAGATCGTTAATAGAATATGGAGAATATTATCAAGTAACTGAGCAGTGTTATTTCAGTAACGTCGACTAATTCAATCATACTATTGGGGTTATTTGGTTTTTCCTCTACTGACAATGAGAAATGTCAAATGACTTTGAAGAGTGAAAACATTACACTAATAACCTCACGAAAAATTTAACTGGTCATGAGTGAAATAAAAAACACTAAGTAACAATTTTCTCCATATTAGTTCTTTATATATATATATATATATATATATATATATATATATATATATGTAATATTAAATATTTATTAGAAGATGTACAAATTAAAACCTACTTTAAAATTGTACATTTCCTTTGACATTGAAAGAACAATGTCTCATTAGGTAGTTAATAGTGTTCTATGTCAAACTAAAACTTATATATATATATATATATATATATATATATACTAGCAGTATAGCCCGGCGTTGCTCGGGTGTAATGAAAGTTTTAAAACTAATCCATGGTCCTGAAGCTCAGACTCTTTGGACGTTGGAACGAAAGAGCGAAAAGCAATAGTTGTTTCCAATTAAAGCGAAACCGTAGACTGAAAGAAAAATGAATGGATGTAAGTCAAATTTTGATTTCCTGGTATCGATATCAAATAAGTATTTTTCGTCGTAAACTGAATTTTGAAGGCTAAATAAGTCCTCAGAGTAAATGGTTTCATGTCTGAGACTAAGAACTACAATTACACCTACTTAGAGCCAAACCCGAAGCAAAAACTAAAATAAAAGGACTGAAAAAATACAAATATACAGGCAGATAAACAGACACACACACAAACATCTTGCATTTTATATGTATATATATATTATCGATTTTCTGCACTATTGTAAGAACTGCAACCTTGAAACTTCTGAATATCGTCACTTATGTCTTTGTCTATGAGTGTATCAAATTTGATTAAAATCGGACCACTCCTTCTATAACCCGATTTTTTCGATACAAAACCTAGCTAAGAACACTCGCAGACGCTTATAGTACAACTGTGTAAATTTTCAAGAAAATCGGTTCAGCCGTGTTGGAGTTTATAGGTAACGGATACACACACACAGACACACTCACACACAAAGTTTCATTTATAAATAAGTTTATATATATATATATATATATATTTCAATTCATTGTCAATCTTCATCTCTTATCCACTTGACCCCAGTCCTTCCCTCGTTCTTTCTACATCAACCCGTGTATCTTGTTCTTTATCTCTCTCACCCTACCTTCGCAACTGTCACCACCCCTGCATTCCCATCCTTCCTTCTTTTGCCTTTTCTTTGACACCCCCTGTAAATTGTTCGTCTTTCTCTTCACTATCCTCCTGCATATACTTTTACTTTCTTATGTTGACCCCTATTCATCAGTGGCGGTACCACCTTTCTTAGGTGAAACAATTTTAAAAAATTATACATTCGTGTGTGTGTGTCATTGCGTGTTATTAGGGTGCTGAATAGGTACTGAAAAGTTCTTTCACGACCAAAATGTTACCCACAAACATTCGAGAATTTTTTGAATGTCCTGTATGTCCGAGCGCTTTCGGCTATATTTTTAGCCATTATCAAGTATGATTTTATTTTTACTTCTAACTGAATGTAAGGATTGTTTCATGTTTGTATTTTGAGTTATAGTAAAGATTTATTTTCCAAAACTTTTGTAAAATTTCACATGCGTGTAAGGCTTTTGTACTTCTTTTGAAGATAGAATTTGGTAGGTTATACAGACATTCGGAACGTTTATATGTAATTTATATCCAGAAAAGCAAAATATTATAAGGACACAAGAAAATAAAATTAAGACTTAATCGCGGTACTCTGAAAGTCTAACTAAAATATACATATACACGCAAGCACATACGCACGCACAAAACACAGACTCTCACTCTCACTCTCTCTCTCTCTCTCACACACACGCACACACACACATATATATATATATATATATATATATATATATATATATATATATATATATATATAACCGTCTAACAATGTATTCTCTTTTCTTGTCAATATTTTATGATGTTCTGGATTATATCCATCGATCCCTCTATTTTAATTAATTAATATTTCATATTAATTGGATAAAATATTTTGGATTATTCTTGCGGTCTTTACATGTCTGTAATTCTCATATATATATATATATATATATATATATATATATATATATATATATATATATAACGAACGTTGAACACTTGATATATTAGTCAGGTAAATTCCGATAGAGACAAACCTAAAAGAACTCAATGTTAAATTTATTTATTTAATTTAACAGAGTAATATCATTTAGAAAAAAAATTACATATACTGCAATTTCATGGGTAATACATATTTCGCCGTCAAATGATGACCTTGCGGCTCGTCAGACCCAAATGATACAACAGTTAATCTTCAAAATATCCCGTAAAAATATTATACACAGACGCTCACATGTCCATATTTACAATAGACATTTGTAACGGTAATTTACAAAAAAATTCCTCGCTCATACAAAAAAACCCCAAATAGAAAAATAAGAAAGAAAGAAAAAAGTAGACAATTGATAAATGGAAAAGAAGAGAAAAAGGGAAAGAAATAGAAATATAAAGAAAACGAACAGCATACAGAGAAATGAATATTAACATCAAGTATCAACATAACGTCGATAGCAAAGCGTCTGCTTTCTTAGAAAAACATGACGTGAAAATTTAACATTAAAATTTAGTTTCAAATACAATGGGACATAAATAAATTGTAAATCACAATTTTAATATAAATTAAAAAATAATTAATATTAATATTTTTTTAAATTCAGTTAAATTAATTACAACTTATAAAATAAAATAAAATAAGAAATATAATTAAATATAGAAAAATAGGTAAAGCTAGAAAGATAAACATCAAAAGAAGAGAGAAAAAGTAAATAGAATGAAAGCGAATAGTATAAATAGAAAAGAATTTAAAATAAACGTCTTAGATCGACACCAACGGCTAATTTATACATTCTTAGAAAAACATGACATGGAATTTAATATTAAATTAAATTATCCCTGCAATGAGATACATTAATGCTAAAAAATAAATTATAAAACATACTTCCTAATACAAATTACAATATAACCACTAGTAGTAATATATTATAAATATAGTTAAAATAATAACACTTAGTAAAAAGAAAATGTATAAAATATTAAAATATAATCTTAGAAAACTCTTAAATAATATTAATAGATAATAATAATTTTAAAAAATATTAATAATATATATGTATATATGAAAAAATATTTTAAACACTATCAATAATAATAATGACAATGATATTATTTAAAAAAAGTAGCTTAACTAATATTTACAAAATAGAATATTAATAGTAATAATAAATGATAATAATTCATATATTAAAAAAATTTAACACTAATAATAAAAAAATAATTATAATAATTATTAAAATTAGAAAATATATATATATATCCAAACAAAATAATATTATGAAAATAAAAATAATAATAAAAAATAATATAATAATTATTATATTATTATATATAATATAATAATATAAAATAAATATATATATATAATAAAATATTAACAAAATTAATATTAATATTATTAATATCATGACTAAGCAAGAAAATAGATCCTAAATAATAGTAATAAAATAATAATTATAAACGTAAAAAAACACATATATTTACATATCCATATATATACATATATATATATATATACATAAGCATACATACACATACATACACATATAAACATACATATACACATACACATATATACGCACATACAAAAAAACATCGAAACACAGAAGTATATATATCCAATATATATTTTTCTTTAAAATATATATATATATATATACTTACATATGTCCACATCCACCCACACATATACATATACAACACATGCAAACACATATATAAACATGTACATATATATATATATATATATATATATATATATATATGAACACACACATACACACATATACAAACATACCTAACCATATAAACGCATATATACACATAAACACGAGGACATCCACACATTCATATGCACGTATACATACAATGTTACAATCTAAAATGTTATTAAAAACAATAAAATAACTATAAACATAATTATAAAAAATAAAAAACATAAAAAATCTTTTTGTGGTAAAATGTTTTCAACGGTACATTCCCGAATTTTCTCCAAAAGAAACTCCTATTTAAGTTAGAACTACTTTAAATCACAATCTAGATCTAGCTAGATTAGTTTATGTTTATTTTTATATCTGCATTTAAATATTAATTCATTACGTTGATTAAGTAGTTCCTTTGTATTATCGTATTTGATAATAATTTCAATTTCTCCTCCGGGCATAAATTACAGCAATCCCTGAATTTGTTGGGACTGTTAGCATATTTTATAATCCTCCATTTGACCATTGGGGTAAATCATCTATCCTTAATATCCCAGTATTGTTTACTCAGGGCAGTTTGATTTTTCAAGGAGACGTTGAAAAATGAGTGTCTGTGGTTGTAAAATCTCTGTTTCTAACTACCTGCAGATATCCTTATATAAACTCTTTTTCTGCTAGAGTCCTCCACTGAAAAAATTGTGGCTTCATAAACAGATTTTTTCCGAATTACTCCTGCCATCAACGGGACAATTCGTTTTATTTGTGCAATTGCAGGAACGTTTATCTACCAAAGGTTTGAAATAAAAGTCTTTCAGTAATTTATTATTATGAGAATTAACTATGTATGCATGTTATTGGTAGTTGAATTACTAATTTTAACAGTTTTTCTGTTGAATAATTTACTTAGTGGGTGGTGTTGGAGGAGGAGTTTGCTAACTAAATTTAAAATGTAATTACCTATGCTTACATTAGACAACTTAAACCATATTATATTTCTTTTTTAATTTTGCTTTTGTTTCCATTTTTAGTTTCATCTTTCAATTTTTCTTGTTGCCTAATAGAAGGGTAAAAATCTATTATATCAAATTATAAAAAAGATACTCTTTTCTTATCAGCAATATTTTGGAACCATGTAATGATCCACAACGCCTGCATACACTCTGGGCATTTTTGACATAATTTCTTTAAAATAATCCTCCTACAACTCACTCCAGAATTGCTTTAGATACCGAAGTACCGAACATTACTAGGCTGTTTCTTTTACTTCTCCTGTCCAACTCATCCCATGCAAGTTCAATTGGTGAGAAGGTCTGGTGACTGGCGTGGCCAAGACATAACTTTTAACAGTCTTTTAATTTTGAAAAATTTTATGACAATTTAGAATTATGTTTTGGGTCATTATTATGCTGGAAGTATGAAATTGTAACCCAAAATGCGCAATCCAGATTCAATTGGATATCTCTGTAAGATTGAATGTTACAGTTTTGTTTTTTTCATAGTCTCCTTTGCTTCAAGCAAGTCAGCTGAACTCGTTCCCGCAAAACAGCCCCAAACCATTCAGGATACACCACCATGTTTCATCGATGACTGTACAAATCTCCTCCGCACGTGCACTCTTCTTTTACTCCCAAACAGTTCGAACTTAAACTCATCATTCCACAAGACTTTTGCCCAATTGTTTGAGTGTCCAGGTTTTATGCTCTCTTCCCCATGCCAATCTCTTCTTCTTATCTCTTCTTCTTATGGCTTCCTGGTTGCCATTCGTCCAAAAAACCATTCACTTTTCATTTAGAAATATTCAGTTGGCAATAAAAACTAAATATAGTATGAAATACATCATTTTTTTTAAAAACCGAGGTGGCCTAATAACTATAGCTGGTAGTATATATATATATATATATATATATATATATATATATATATATATATATACACGCTCTCACACTCTGATTGAGCACTCTGGAAGAATGGTAGACGTTGAAAAACAGTAGCTACTCTAGCATCTACGCATCGTTCATTCAGCAATGAATTAGAAAACTCTCAGCTATTGGGTGTGTGTATAAGGAATAATGTACACGCTAAAAACCTGCCTCCTTCTACCGAGCGCCCATAGCTCAGAGGTAGAATCTCCGACGGGCCCCAGTTCGGTCGGGTTTCAATCCTGGGTAAAAAGCAATCGGATGTCTAACCATACTGATGAGCTGTGATACAGCGAAACAGATATGTCTGCGGATGACTATATATATGTGTGTGTGTGTGTGTGTCTGTTTATATATATATATATATATATTGTTTTAAAAACCACAAACGGAAACATCTCTCAAGAGTTCCCTTTCGCCAACAACACGTCAGGAGAGAACCGTTGGTATTGATCAAAGAACGAAATAATAGTCACGTGTGCAAAAAGGTGGGAGGGGAACAGAAGGCGTGTAAACAATTAGCGAAGGGCATAAAATCATTTCCCCTCTATTTCATCCCCCTCGTTAATTGTTTACACGCCTCTGTTCCCCCACCTTTTTGCTTACGTGAATATGTTTTCGTTCTTTGACCACGACCAACGGTTCTCTCCTGATGTTTTGTCGGCGAAAGGGATCCCTTGAGAGATGTTTCCGTTTGTGATTTTTAAAGCAATTTACAGATTTTGTACCGTCAAACAGTATATATATATACATATATAAACACTTTAAATGCTATTTTTTAATATGTATATTAAGAGAAAATGAGACCAAAAAGGACAGTTATAATTAACAATCAAAAAGAGTCAGTTCAAATTTCTACGACACATAATGAGGAAAGCGAGCTTGGAACATTTGTCCCTCACAGAACATACTGAAGTCAATGAAGAAAACAATACACGCTACAAAACAATAAGTAACCTACCTAACGTGCTTGTATATATATGCATGGCAGAACAGGGTCTCCTATATATGAAAAAATAATTAACATTTACTATGGGCTACAAGGAACATGAAAATATGAAGAGACTTAATCATAACTGTCCTGAAGGAACTGATTTAATAGAAAAAGAAATTAAATTTCGACCAAGCTTTTTTCAGCGCCTAATTGTATTGTATATTAAAAAAATAAGAACTATTTATTATGATTCTACATCGATTTAGGTTTCAAATTTAAGACGGTTCAATTAAAAATACTATAATTATGCTGTTACTTTTGTTCGTTCATGTTAATTGAGAGCGTTATAAAATTTTACATTTTGTTTAAACTACGGTCAGAAATACTACCTTACATCCTCTGCTTCTATTTGTTACGTTACGGCACAATGAAAGATTTTATAGAAAAATCTCAAAATGACAGTCCTAGCAGAACACGCTCTAATCGCATTCAACGTACCTGTGTTATCCCGGAAGACATAGGAATATGGAGTTTTCATTCGCTACTTTCTTCATATCACAAGAACTTTCGTATCGAAATGTTGAAGTGATTCTTGAAATACAGGGCCTATTTAGCTTACAGTAATATCTGTTTTTCTTCAACTTACCGTGGGGCATATAATGATTTCTTATTTCAATGTGAATAACATCCGGTTTTTCTCAATTCTCTCATATGACGTATTTTTCTGATAAGCAAATATACTTAACATTATAGAATTTGCGGATATTGTAAGGCAAGTAGTTGAATAGAAGACTATTTTTCGAATACTGCACAAATTAAGGAAAACATGCTAAAATAAGGAAACTTTTTGAATGGTTTCATGGAATTCTATATCTTTCCCATTTTTATGCCCCACGAAAAAAGCATCTTGAGAGTACAGCTTTCCTTTGAAAAAATAACTACTTTGGCCTTCAGCATTTATTTAATTTTTAAATACCGTGCCTAAATATACGAGTGAGTAAGACAATTTAAATATCTGAGAAGTTTTTAACGGGATACAGAAAGTATAACACCAAAATTAAAAGGCGAATTGAATAGCACAGTTGTGCCTTTCAAAAATTTCTTTAAAAACAAAGTTATCGGCGAACCTGCACTACCTGCTCCCCACCGTAATATGAGGGATCGATTTACAACAACTCGCCATTGACTTTTACTCGAACCCCAAAGCGAGTGTTTCTAATATGGGGGATCGATTTACTAGAACGTTGTATGAGAAAATAAGCACCCACTAAAAATCTTTAAATATTAAATTTTTTTTTCCAAATTTTTTTGGTAATCTGAAAGTTTAAGGTCTAATCAACAAAAATACACTGTAAAAAGTCAAGAAATTGAAAAGCAAAAAAATTACAGTGTCGTACAGGTCAGCCGAGTTGTCTCATATAATACTCGTCTTTCTCTACGGTTGTGAATCCTGGAGAATTTAATTTCCGCACAAACGAAGAATTTATCAGAGTCAAGGTAGACGTGGTTTTACAGATGTCTGCAAAGAAGAGAACTGATTTTTGACAAGCAAGTATTGTTTAAAGAAAATGGAAACCAAACCCAGCGTTAGAAAGAGAAACCTCTCGGACATAAAAAATAAATCTCTGAAATGGTGAAGACAGATTTGGAAAATTTGAAAAAAATAAACGATTGATTAAAACTAAAGGAAATTAAGGGAAAAAACGAGTAACCTACCAAACGTGATGGTGTAATAGCTAGCAAAACATAGACTCTTAAGAATGGTAAAACGATAGACTTTACTAAGAACGACAAAGAAAAAAGAAATTTTGGAGAGTGAGATCGCACGCGCCCTGAATGAATCCAGCATTTTAAAGAAGAATAATTAAAGAGGGCACGTTCGCTATTATAAAATATTTTTTGCGTAGTCCATCTTAATGAGGAAGATTTAGTTTTTAATATTGTTTTAGATCCATGTATCAGTTATCTGCATATATCGATAACATTTATAGAATTCATTGGTATATCGATATATATATATATATCGATATATATATCGATATATATATCGATATATATATCGATATATATATATCAATATATATATATATATATATATATATATATATATATATATCGATAACATTTATAGAATTCATTGGTAAAGAATCTAACTTGCAATAAAAAACAAACGGTATGTACATAAAAACGTTTACAAATAACCATGTGAAAACCCAGCAAATCACATATATATATATATATCGATATATATATATCGATATATATATATATATATATATATCGATATATATATATCGATATGTATATATATATATATATATATATATATATATATATCGATAACATTTATAGACTTCATTGGTAAAGAATCTAACTTGCAATAAAAAAACAAACGGTATGTACATAAAAACGTTTGCAAATAACCATGTGAAAACCCACCAAATCACATATATATCTATATATATCGATATATATATCGATATATATATATATCGATATATATATATATATATCTATATATATCGATATATATATATATATATATATATATATATCGATAACATTTATAGAATTCATTGGTAAAGAATCTAACTTGCAATAAAAAACAAACGGTATGTACATAAAAACGTTTACAAATAACCATGTGAAAACCCAGCAAATCACATATATATATATATATATATATATATATATATATATATATCGATAACATTTATAGAATTCATTTGTAAAGAATCTAACTTGCAATAAAAAACAAACGGTATGTACATAAAAACGTTTACAAATAACCATGTGAAAACCCAGCAAATCACACATACACACACATTTTAGGATATACATTATCATCTGAAAACCCTCAGAGAAAATCAAGAATTATTATTCACGTACATAAATAAATCAATATTTTCAGTTTATCGGGTAGGCTTGAAATTCGTTAATTTCTCAAATATGTCGTCTCTCATTGAAATAGAAACGCCACAATTTATACTCACGTTGGCATAAAAAAATCGAATGCACGTAAAACGTTATTAACTACTGAAAAATATCATAATTTATTTCTTCTTTTTCTCCATATCTCATTCTTTAGTGAAATTTAAACTTGCTAAACAGATAAACGTTTTCATATTTGTTCTTTATCTTACCATTCGGTCGCATCCATGTTTGATGTATATTGACCCTGACACATATATAAGTATATAAATTCTTACGACTCTACAAGAAAGTTCTGAGAATAAGTCATTGGCAAGATAATTCCTTTATGATATTTTAAATTAAGTTCACTAAGGTATATGAAAAGATCAAGTCATCAAGCACACTCGTTCTGGTTTACATGATAATCTCAAAGGCTGAAAAAAAATGAAGACCGTTAGACCCTTGTTGATCCTAGCACATTTTTATTGGTTTTGTTGGATTTGTTTAGTGACATGTCAATATCTATGCGTTACTTAATTGCGAAATCTAAATATTTTTTACATAATTTTATGGCTTTAACTAAATATATTTTGAAGCTGTTGTATGCCTTTAACTACTAATAAAATGTATTATTTTGCTATAATTACATTATTACTAATTCTAATAAAAATGTATTGGTGGTCATTTTTATATATAAAACGCATTGCTGGTATTTTGACAATATTTTTTTATAATTTTATAGTATTTTGTTTTTGTTTAAGGATTCACTATTGTCGTGAACCCGGTTAAAGGTCCAGTAAGAACAACGCAAAAACAAACAAATAGGAAAATTGTTGAATTGTGCGGTAATAAATACGTACAACAGAAAATTATATAACATAAATGTATTTCGGAAGAAAATAGTATTTACAAAATGGGGTTCATAATCATACAGTAAACAAGGTATTAATTGTACGTCTCTTCGTACGATGTAGAGTCCGATTATAATCCCTTCCGGTTGACTACCGGAAGTATCCGACTGACTTGTTAACACAGTTCCAATCACTCTAGCACTGGTATATCGCTCCCGTTACATTACCGCCAACTATATTTAGTTATCCCTCCCACTAAGGGCAACATGTGACATATGGTCAGTTATAAGTGGGGTTTCCGGGCTATATGGCCCGGCCAAAAAATGTCTGTCATTTTTGCCCAGTCGTGATTCCTACCCTTCGGTGGAACCACGACTGGGTTATTGCTCTCTGCTCGGAAGCAGAGAGCGCCCTCTACCCGAAGCAGAGAGCTGACAGTGTCGCAGAGGCAAATGCCAACTGACATTACTGCCGACAACACCGAGGTCTTGACACTACCACTATTTGTAGTGCATGGAATAGTTCATTTATCATTAAATTGGTGGTGAGCGCCCTAACAAAAATACGAATATATATTAAATACGGAAAGGATACAATGCTTGGAACTTGGTTAGTAGGAACTATAATACGATTTAGTGTGGAATACTATGATTCAGCCCTCGGCCTTAGAATTTGGACTCGTATTACTCGTTAAGGTAACAGTGTTCGTAGACCGACTCTCGGCTGATTTCGGGCCGCTCTGAGGGATCTCTCCTCAGGCTACCCTCTCTAACCTATTGTGAGGAGAGGTATAAGTAATGGTTGGAAGAGTTCATTCAGTCTGTCGGTGTTGCCGCCATGACAACAATTTACCCTAGTTGGGATCCTAACAGGTGATACCACTACGAGTCAGGATGGACCTGAAAACAACAGCAATTAAGTTGTGGTTTCACGCCCCTCAAAATCTCCAATCTGTCGATCAGTGACTTTGTTACCAGATGTAATTTGTCGACATACCTACGATTACAGGACGCTGACCATTATATGATTAACAAATAATGTTTATTAAATAACAGTTCAAAATCAAATCTTCCTGATCACCAATGACGTGTTTGTCTTAGTTGTGCTCATTTAGCACAATGAGATACCATAATTACACTTGTTTAAGGCTCATTTTTAAACGGCAGATTTAAACGTTCATATTCGAAACGGAATTTTAACATTAGACTTTTTTTTAATCATATCACCCCAAGCAAGGCGATAACGCCATTGGTGCGCAGGGGGCTACGTAAGAGTGAAAAGATTGGAAAAGAGAAAGCCGGAAACCACATCCTAACCAGGAAACAAAGGATGAGCCTCTTCACCTGTTCAATAGACGTGGGTGGAGTGTGAACCAGGCGATAGTTTAGTCTATCTACTCCAATTGAAAAAAAAAATTAAAAAAAGGAAAGAGTGAAACGATTGGAAAAGAGAAAACCGGAAACCACATCCTAAACAGGAAACAAGGGATGAGACTCTTCACTTGTTCAATAGAGGTGGGTGGAGTTTGAACCGGGCGATGGTTTAGTCTATCTATTCCAATTGAAAAAAATAAAAATAATAAAAAACGAAAAGAGTGTAAAAATTGGAAAAGAGAAAACCGGAAATGGCATCCTAAACAGGAAAGAAGGGATGAGCCTCTTCACCTGGTCAATAGAGGTGGGTGGAAGTGTGAACCGGGCGATAGTTTAGTCTATATACTCCAATTAGTCTATAAAGACTGCTCAGAAAATAATGTCTATTTTAGTATAAGCCTTTTGGGTTATAATATTGTAATAGCTGCACAAAAATATATTACTCATTCCTAATTAGTAATGTATTTTCGTTAATTTTATATCATTCTCTTTCAGAATGAATTTGAAATATTATACAGTACTCATCTTGTTGTGGATTCCGAGAATAGGAACCGCACAGAATAAAAGAACAAGTCAGAAATTGAGAAAAATAAGTATATTAATGTAAAATATACACACTTGAACGCAGGTTAGTAATCCAGGAATACGGTTAGCCGTAGTATAATTAGTATATCCACGTCGGAATAATATTCTGTTTGAGTGCAGCTCAGAGCTACTATGAACTACTGACACTGTATTCTCGGTATCTGTCGGTATCTCACTATGGCAGGAGTATATGTATACTCAAGTCGAGTCCATTATCACGGAAGTAGAGGAGACCCCACAACACCTCTTAAACATGAAAAAAGAAGAAACACATTTACTCATTTTGCATGAGACCAAGCAAGGTCATAATGCTTCTCAAGCTGTAGCTAACATTAGCAGAGCATAGGTTGAATGGAAAACTTATGATCGAACAGTAAGGCACTGGTTTTTGACATTCCGTAGTTGGGATACGAGTCTTGAAAATCAAGGTGGTAGTGGACCTCCACCTGTAACTGGCAAATTATCTGATAACTACACCAAAGTGTCGGAGAAATATCTCACAAATGGGTGTTAGGATTTCAGCAAGCCTCAAGGAAACTGATGTGTGTTGTGGTCCGTTGGATATCGGATCGGAACGACAAAGGAGTTCGAATTCCAGTTAAATTCAATGCATTCACTTACGCGCAAATAACCTTGGGAAAGGTATTAATCCATTTCTTCCCTCCAGTTATGGGTTAAATAACAGGACAGATTGGGTTCTATAGCCTTGGCTGGCAACCAGTCTACCACAGAAAGCAATGGCAACCTACTGCGGAATAATCTTCTGCCCAGTCAGTCATGCCTCTTTCGAGACATGATCGCCCAAGCGTATTTCACGTACGGCACTTAACTGACTGGCAAGAAAACTGGTAAGGTGAAGGGATTCGATACATGGTCTCAAAGTGATCTCAGCGAAAGGTAAATGGTTTGACGTTTTCCAAGTCTATTCGATGCAGAACTGCGAAATTTCAATGATCCATTTCTTGATCGAAGAGTGATATATTATGAGAAATTAATTCTTTATAAAAGTTGTAAATGATTAGCTCAAGGGCAATTAGCTCATGATGAAGCACCCAGACACTTTCCAAACTGTCCGGTGGTTCGTTATTAGCGTTATCCCATACAGCTTTCGGGAATCTCACCAGACCATCCCTGTCGGTGATTACTACCAGCAATTGGGTCAAATGCATATATAGTCAAACAAAATGTTACCAGCACTGTTTACTCGACGCGGTTTATAAATGGAACTTTGTCTGTGTATGTGTGTGTTTCTGTGTGTGTGTTTGTGTGTGTGTGTGTGTGTGTGTCTCTCTGTGTGTCCGTTACCTATAGACTCCGAAACGGCTGAACCGAGTTTCTTGAAAATTTACACAGTTGTACTATAAGTGTCTGCGAGTGTTCTTAGCTAGGTTTTGTGTCGAGGTACCCTCGATATATATCGAAAATCGATAATCGAAAAAATCGGGTTATAGAAGGAGTGTTCCGATTTTACTCAAATTTGATACACTCATAGACAAAGACATAAGAAACGAAATCCAGAAGTTTCAAGGTTGCAGTTCTTACACTAGTGCAGAAAATCGATAATATATATATAAAAGACAAGAATTTTGTGCGTGTGTCTGTTTATCTGCCTGTATGTCTGTATTTTTTTCAGCCCTTTTATTTTTTGCTACGGTTTTGGCTTTAGTAGGTACAATTGTAGTTCTTCGTTTCAGCCATGATACCATTTACTCAGAGGACTTATTTAGCCTTCAAAATTCAGTTTACGACGAAAAAAAAACTTATTTGATATCGATACCAGGAAATCAAAATTTGACTTACACCCATTCATTTTTCTTTCAGTCTACGGTTTCGCTTTAACTGGAAACAACTATTTCTTTTTAGTCTTTCGTGCCAACGACCAAAGAGTCTGAGGGCTCCAGGACCATGGATTGTTTTTAAAACTTTCATTGCACCCGAGCAACGACGGGCTATACTGCTAGTACGACATAAGTTAACCGACTTGCAATACGAGACTTCGCTACATCCATCTTATTACCCTGGTCTTTCATCCTTTGAATACCACTTTTTCAAGTATCTCGACAGTTTCTTAAGCGAAAAGACATACCTTACGAAAAAGTTACAAATTCTGCATTCGAAGATTTCTTCTCGTAATCACTTTTAGTGTTTTACCGTAAAAGCGTGGATAAACTTGTAACACGATGCTAGAATTTTAGAGATGATCATTGTTATATTTCTCAGGGAGATTTAAACAGTTTAAATGCATTAATTCATTAATAAAAATGGCAGTAGAGATCAGCGTTGATTATTTCATTATTGTCTCAAAATTCATAAAGGATGATTCCTTTGTAGCGGGCTTCGTTTATAATTTCGATCGTGTCTGTCACAAGGAGAATAATTGCAAAACTTACACTGATCGGACCTCAAGATTTTCTCCGAATCCACCAAAAATATCATGTTATAATTCTGCTTGTTCCTTCCTTAATTATTTAGTTAGTTACTTAGTTCCTCCGTCCGTTACACTTACTCTCTACACGAGCTATTTCCCCGCTATCTTTTTATAATCTATAAAGGCTACTCTATCTTTCTCTCACATTTGCCAAACGGAAGGGTAGGAAAGAGTGAGAGAGTAGGAGGAGAGAGCTTATAGCATAACTTAGGAGTAAGAAAATTAAGCTGGTGGTTGTAGCAGTAATTGTGTGTGTGTGTGTGTGTGTGTGTGTGTGTGTGTGTGTGTGTGTGTGTGTACTGTACGATATAGTAAAAATAGGTAGGTTGGTTGTCGTATCCCGCAACCTAACAACGAAATTTCTGGTCTCTACACCCTTGGCCGTTACTCAGTTGGTCTTTTCTATTTACAATGGACACAGGAGCTATGATTTTTCAGTCATAAAAAAAACAATTTCTCTTTCAAAATCTCTCACAAAATAGCGTACATTATTTAGGTCACGGTCTGTGATTACGACGCTTAATATAAGATTACAGTAAAGTAGTATCTATGGACATTACTTTTATAGATATTTTAATAAAATTATACTCTATGTTATCGTTATTTTATTATCCAATACCATTTTATTTGAAGATGTTACTGTCTTTTGTAGTATGACAAAGTAAAAGTTTTCCAGGAAATCATAATTATCCTTCCGTGGAAAATTCCCCGGGTTCCGCTAGTTTATATTAATGGGATTGGTCCAACACCGACCAACTCCAAAGACATGAAATAAGGAATAGTTAACGATGACGCCAATGTAACCAATAATAAAAAACGTATTAACGAAAGTATAAATATTGATAGAGAAAGCATGTGAATAGAGGAAGAAGTTCTCTCCCTTGGTTCTGTTAAGAGACGTAAAATGTTCATTAGAAGAAAGTCAGTGGAAGATTGATTGGAATAAAATTCTGAAAAGAAGAGATACATACAGTTGGTTGAATTCACATTAGAGTCTTTACTGGGAAAAGTGTGTGCACATGCATGTGTGTGTAAGTAATAATTTAGTGCCATTGTTTACTACCTGCAAACGATGCATGCGTGTGTATGCGTGAGTGAGGAATGCCATGTTCGTAACCACCTTGATGCCTGGGGTCCCACTGAAGTAACACATGGACATGCGCTGCTTATATGGACAGGCCGTATGCGCGGGAAACACGTGAACACTGGATGACTAGTACGGATTGACCAATCACTATCTGTTATAACGTGTCTTTCAGATGAAAACGAGCATTTAAAATGCGTAGGAGTGAAAGAGTGAATATAATAATATTTTACAAGTATGTGTGGCAATGTGGATACGTGTGTGGGTGGGAATATATGAACACTATATCTTGAATATCTTACCACACGCACATGATCTTTTTTGGTTTAATTTCTCTACTCGGTTGCAGTTCCTGTACGATCAACGAAATAAATCGACGTCGTCCAGTCAATCAGTCAGTTAAGTGCCATACGTGATACACGCTTTGGACGATCATGTCTCGAAAGAAACATGACTGACTTAGTAGAAGATTAGCCCGCAGTAGGTTACCATTACTTTCTGAAGTAGACTGCTTGCCTGCCAAGGCCATAGAAACTAATCTGTCCTGTTATTTGACTCATAGTTAGAGGGGGAAGAAATGTATTAGATTTTTAAGTATTAATTAGCGGGTGATCAATTTATTACTTCAAATCAATAGAAAATTGATCCCCTACTTTATGCTCAGTAAAAACCTTAATCATGTCTCCAACTATTATATTCAGTCAGTCATTTAAGTGCCATACGTGATACACGCTGTGGGTGATTATGTCTCGAAAGAGACATGACTGACTGGGCAGAAGATTATCGCGCAGTAGGTTGCCATTACTTTCCGCAGTAGACTACTTGCTAGCCAAGGCTACAGAACCCAATCTGTCCTATTATTTAACCCATAATAGAAGGAAGAGATGGATTAATACCTTTCTTAAATACGCTTGTCAATAACTAAAGGCGTGAAAACTTAGGAATATCAGATGTTGTAAGCTTTGGATTGTGGGTGGTGTAATGAATAAAGGCACAGAATAAAACATCAGAGGGATGATTACTGCAGATTTTAGAAGTCTTCATGTGATGTGTTTTTTTTTATTTGTTTATTTTCTTAGATTCTGTCGATCCTCTCTAGAAGATGTAATGACGTGCAGTCTTCTTTAATGGATTCATTTCCTAAAAGATACAAATTTTAATCATTGGTACGTGGATGATACCTTCATACTTTGGTCAAACAAGGAAGCTGTATAAATACTGCTGGATCCTAATATCTCAATAATTTCACCCCAAGTAAGGCGTGTCTGCTACTAATGCGCAGGAGGTTCAGTCAGTTAAGTGCCATACGTGATATACGCTTTGGGTGATCATGTCTTGAAAGAGAGATGATTCACTGGGTAGAAAATTGCTATTGCTTTCTGCGGTAGACTTGTTTCAATCCAAGGTATAAAACCCAGTCTGTCTTATTATTTAACCCATAACTGGAGGGAAGAGATGGATTTATACCTTACACCAGGGTATTTGTGTGTAAGTGAATGTAAGGAATTCAACTGGAATTCGAACTCAGCTCCCCGATTTGTCGTTCCGAGTCGATATCTAGCGCGCCACAACGCATATTCGTCTAAAGAGGTTATTGTTTACTGCAAGTGAAAAAATGGGTACAGGGAATATTGAAAAAAGGATAAAAGATGAACGAAATTCACGAAGATCGGAGATGGCAATTGACGTTCTCTTCATTTTTTTTTTTAATTGTATGTATCAAGAAAGTAATTAAACAGAAGGGAGTTGCACAGGCGGGAAATGCGAGAAAAGAAACTGTTCGAGTAGAAGCGGTTTTTACATTAAACTATTTCAATGCTAAAAAGCGGGATCTAGATGCTAATCTAATAGCGCACTTAAATTCACGTCGTTTGGGAACCAGGGAAAAAGAAAGCAAATCAGAGCACTTGTCCATGAAAATATATGCAGAAAAGACAGAGGGAAGCAACGTCACGTTGGTAAAAAAAAGTGACTGAAGTTTTAATACCATGTCAGGATGAGTAATATTGCAAATGCTTATTTTATCTTTCTTTTATTGAATCTGACCTTATCCCAAGCAACTGCATATCAACTTCCATACTACTTTGTCCAACTTAATGTCGCTTTCAAATGTTTTTTGTGTAAAACTCTTTTTTTTAGAAATGATTCCCTTCAGTGCATTTTCGTGAACGTAGTCTTATCTGTTGATACAGGTTGACAAAAATCAACAGTGAAAAACCCCCAAAACGTTTAACTCAACCTGGTACTTCAATATTCATTAATAGACTATATCCGTCTTTTTTCATTCCTATCCCATCAATTACTCTGGTTGCTACCAATCCCGTAATCCCTGGAGTCTTAAGAGCACTACATATCCGGCAGCTGTGGCGGCAGTGCTACGTTCAGAGCTGAGTAGGTAGATGGGGAACGATACGAAACGTTGGTTTTGAACAGAAAATTCTTTCTGATGAGTTGCTCCTCCAAGTGGAAGAAACCACCTGTTTGCTCTGTTATTTAACCCATAGCGCGATTAAGCTAGATTCATGTATTTTCTTACTGTCATTACTGTGAAGTGAACAAAACAGAATCTGGCGAACTTTGAAATGGGCTCGGGCTAATAACCGTCAAATTATATAGGCAAATCAGCAATAATTAAACTAGTTGTTAATTTTGTTCTAAAATAATATTTTTACAACAACGTCTAGTATTCTTCATAATTAGTAAATATTATATTATTAGTTTTTCCTCAAATGATTATTGCTTCTCTTTCTTTAAAGTCACTATTTAAAATCTTGCTTTATAAATATATTGAGTATTGTTAACTGGAATGGTATAAATAATCAACAGTCCAATGTACCAGTTGTTTGATATATGCTTGCATATATAGAATTGTTGTTTAAACGTGTAAGAGGATATAAAAATATAATAATAAATTTCATATTAAATTAAATTAAATATTCAGACGATATGAAAAATACTAGATATCACTTGCATTCCTGCCCCACTCTTGTCAGTCTCGAAAAGAAATTGCCACAAATACACCTTAGCGTAGTGCAATCGCTGGGGCAGTTATAATAAAATTCTTACCCCGAGGAGTCAAACGCACTGGTTGGTTGTCCTGCGGGCAGGCACATTCTCATTCAGTACGTGTTGTTCACTGGGAAGGAAAATGGTGGAGTTTGGAGTTGAGCAATATAAGATAATTGTTCATTTAAAGGTGGCGACTTTGTCCTGTATCTTAAGATAATACAAATATTATAATGATTCATCTCAATATCATATCACGGTCAGCCATTGTTAGTACAAAAATGTAGGAGAAATATTAAGCACTGAGTTTGTTCGCTGTCAAGACAAAGATATCGTTAACAATAACAAACCAGAGATACCTTAAATGTATCAAGCCAGAATTTTCTTTAAGAAATATTAAGCCAGAAATAACTTAACAATATCAACTCATAGATATCTTTAAAAAATATCAAGCCAGAGATATATTTACAATATCAAACCAGAGATATATTTAAAAAAATATGAAATCTGTAATATCTCAAAAAATATCAAACCAGATATATCTTGAAAAATCAAGCCAGATATACCTTTAAAATATCAAACCAGGTATATATTTAAAATATCAAACCAGAGATGTCTTAAAAATATTAAGCCACAGATATCTTTAAAATATAAAACCAGAAATATCTTTAACATCATTAATTTGTTGGGTAGAGCAGTATTGCTTAGTTGGCAATTATGTCTTAAGATATTTTTCTTCTATGAGCCACCTTCAAGATATTGACAACCATGGCTCTCCACAACTTCTTATCTCTCGTGGACTTTAACAGGTTTATTATTTTGCCAAATGTCTGGCCTCTATATATTTACTCAAAGATCAAGGTTTTGATTGCGATGAAAGGTTAACAGATTCGCTCGTAAAAACAAAATTAAGGAATATTTTTTAAAATTTTGTTGACAAGAATTCATGAGACGCTAACCATATTTCTCAGAATTGTCAAATATCGATTCTTTATGATTTTAGAATTTGCAGATTCAGCTTTTAATAGAAATAATTTGTCAAATTTCTCCATGGCTTCTTAAATAGTTATATTTACTTTAGTTCTGTACAGAAATGTCAAGTTTGCAACTGTACAAACAGTGTACTACTAAAACTTTAGAGAAAGAACAGCATCAATCGTAGGATATTGTAAGGATGCAAAAACTGTTTATCTTCCTTTGGTCCAGTGGGTCACGTGTCAGATTACAATCACTCGTGACGTCACTCATGATAGTGATCCGAGCGCTAGTCACACACACTTTCAGTTTGCAGCAACCTACGAAGAAGGTTGTTCTCCTTTGCCTAGGCCAAAAGCCAAGGCAGAATCTGCCTACTGTCATGTTTCGCTGGAACGTAGAACTGCTGCCGTACTGTGGGAACATAGATGAATCCTGCCATATCCGTTTGGAACACAGATGAATTCAGCCCCACCAAATCTGGAGTCATGACAATGTCCGAGCAGAGGTATTGTGTAAACTATTAACTCTAATGTGGGTTAATGAATAAAACAGAAAACGCAGTAGACAACGGTTGGTATATATTTTCTTGCTTTCCTGACGGCTACAACCTCCAGAAATTTAAATGCAAAGTCAATACTCATCTACTAACCACTGGACTCTAGCTCTCTCCCCACTCCTGTATAACCTTCCCTTTCTCTCCACCTATGTATCTGTCATCGCACCTGCTTTCTATTGTTCCTATCTAACTAGTTTGTACTCCTCACTCTTTTCTAATTAATCTTTTTACATTTATGTAACCCCCTGAACATCAGTGGCGTTGCCGCCTTGCTCGGGTTGAAATGATTAAAAAAAAAACCTATGCCATGTCGCCTCGATGAAGCTTATGCGTTTTCCAAATATACGTATATTGTCTTTTAAGGTAAGTTAGTAATTCAATTCAATTTCATTTCGATTATTAATGCTAACATATATGTCTAATTATTTTTGTTCTCTTATTTGGACCCTGTTAAATATGCCAGTATCACCGGTACTGACTTTCAAGGCGGTTTGGCCAATTCGATTTCCAAAACGATTTTTTACTTAAACTGATCCTTTCTTTTGAACCAAACCTTACTGCCTTCCATCAGCATGACTGAGGCTCACCTCCAGAAAAGTGACTCGTTGCCACTTTTCTGGCAAATATTCTTTCGACTAACATTAAATAAAGAGACTATAATGAATCAATTGCGTAGTCTACTGCTAAAAATGTTGATTCATCACTCATGACAAGATTTTTCTCCAGAAAATGTCTTATTCATTTTTAAACTTATCATTCATTTATATATTAAATATTGCTGACACATATGGTCTTCAGCTCCTGCTATTTATTTAGATATTCTTAGAAACATCTAAAGAAAAATCAGCATTATTATGGATCCTATCCTGGCATCTCGGTTCCAGCAAAATTTTCATTGCCGTAACTTAGCTCCCCAGTGTAGTTTCTATAAACGTTAGCAGGCTAGTTGTTGGTATTAACTCCCAGCTAAGAAAGATTTTACGAATTTAAGCGTAGTATTAGAATGGCAATGAGGTCTCATTAATTTACAATATTGTTAGCTTCATGTAACCGTATGTTCTATTTAGCGAAAAAAAGTTTTTTTTTAATTTTAATTTCTGAATTATGAAATATTGAATCTCAAAAAAAAAAAAACTTAAATTTATTAAATTAACCATTGGCATCTTTTTTTTACATAATTTGTTTTTGTTTGAAAAAACACGATTTTAAAAAAATATTTTCTTTGTTTCAAAATTACGGGGAAAAATATTCACATAGTTTTGTTGATCACATGAATTTGAAAAATGACGGAATAAAAATTAAATATAAAGGCTCATCTTTTTTTAATAAAAAAAAATATTTTAGTCGCGTTTGACACATGTGATTTGATTTCTATGACGTAATTTAGCAACCATCTTAAATCTTAGATGTTTTACGGAGCAAATGTAAACAATCGACTCCATTGGCTAAAAAATGGGAAAGGGAAAATTGCTGAACTTAAACTCAAAATGTCTGTGTTGACCTGGCTTCCCTGTAGATATGTGTCTCTAGAAAGTTTGAATGGCGTAGCCTATAAAATGGAGGCGTGCGTAGGGAACAGTCACAGACAGACTCACAGATTGCCTTATATATATATAGATTGTATTTTACGAATACGATATATTTCTACTAACTTGTGGGCCTCTTTAGTAAGTGAGTTTTTTTTCTTAATTCTTTAGAGATAGACAAAGACAGAGACAGACGTACACTTGCTAGATTTAATGATTTTCTTTACTTTTCAGTTATGTTTCATCATAATGTTGGTAAAAGCTACATAGAAATGAATAAGAAAAATAAAGTGTTTATAAAATATATTTAATTCATTTTTATCATTTTCAGCGACTATTAATTCTTAGATTTTTTATTAGATTTTCCTTTACTAATAATATTTATTAGAATCGAAAAATAATCCTTTTCGATGGGGGTTCATTTTTATAACACAGGATGTTTTTAAAATCTGAAAATATTGATAAAAATGCATATTTTCAAGAAATTAAATTTTTTAACAACATTTTATTGATTTGGAATATTAACAAATAACATACTCAAAATTTCCGAATAAATTTACTCTTTACTTATTAAGGTACTTAGAAAATATTTTGGTGTAATTTAGTAAATATATGTTAAAATGAGTTGTCACTGATATTTTCTTTATTTGTGTGGAAATGAGATGTCAGTAATATTTGATTTGTGCATAATTTATCCATCACATCCTATATATCTGTTAAATTGAAATCTTGAGGTTATTTTCATTTTTTCGGAATTTCGACGAAAATTTATCCATTGCACCCTATATGATTATTAAAATAAGATCGTTATTTTCTTTTTTACGAAATTTAAACGACATTTTATCAATCGCACCCTATATATCTATATAAATGAGATCCCGAAGTGATTTAATGTTTTTCGCAATTTAGACGACAGTTTTCCCATCACGCCTTATATATTTGTTAAAACGAGATGTCATATTTTTTGCGGAATTTAAACGACAATTTATCCATCGCACCCTATACACATCTCTCCAAAATGAGTTTTCGGTGTTATTTTCATTTTTGCGTAATTTAAACGACACTTTATGAAACGCACCCTATATATATATATATATATATATATATATATATATATATATATAATGTGTTTTCGGTATTATTTTCATTTTTGCGTAATTTAAACGACAATTTTTCCATAGCACCCTATATATCTATTTGGACAATTCATCCATGGCACCTTGTAGACATCTCCCATCTTCTTGATTAACCTGCTTCTATCATTTTCACTCCTTAATCATCTTTCTCCATAATCATCTGTCTCTCTTTCTCTCTTAGTAACCCCTTGTGTCACATGGGTTTAATGCCTTTCTTGGTGTGGAAATGATAGAAGAAAAAAACAGAAAGCTCAATTAATATCATCATGTAACACCTGTAAATTAATAACCAGATAAAATCTAAGACCTTTATAATTCTATCAACTTGATTTTAGCAACACCGTTACTTCCCGCTATTTAACGAATATAACAGTGAAACTGAGTTTACTTGAAAGTGAAAGATTTAGGCTAAACCTCGATTATCAACCACCCAACATATACAAAGTAACTCATTCTCAAAGCAAATTTTGTCTTTGATACTTAAATCTGCATTAAATAAAATTAATGGCGCTACTTTGAACGTCATCACAGCCTAAATGATTTACTAACCCCTCAGATCATCAAAGTCAACCGGGACAGTTGTTTCGCGAATCAATATGATGTATACTGCTATTAATCCGATAGTGACAGTCTATGACATCCGGAGCACGAAAATGGAACCATTCATTTGACTCTCTAAATCCATCATAGACGTTCTGTTGCCGGGTACCAACCAGCACTGAACATTCAGCAGTCACTTTCTCTCTAACGCCCTTTAACTTTCTCTCACCCACCTCGTTTTGGATCTGTTTGAATGGGCGCTTGGCGATAGTTGGGTGTTTGTACGCTTAATTTCCTCATTCGCAAGCAAGAAGCAGCTCAGGCTTAAATAAATGAATCGTTCAAATTTGGGTATCTCTTAAAATTATTGTCGCTGATAAGACAAGAAAGTCTACTGGTGACGAGGAAAACTTTCCCTACTAGGAAATTTATTTGAAGTGAGATACCGCAACACAAAAAAAACCTTAGGATTCTTGTTTTACTTCTATATGCCGTGTCTCTTTAGAGCAGAGAGGACCATGGCTCTTCCACAGCTTCCTTTCTTTTGTTGCTCTTATTAATTTTTATCGTTTCACTACCTAATCAAGTCTCTCTTGTAACTATTTGAACAACCATATTAGTTATGTTCTTCATTTTTCTGAAGTTCCTGGGACACGCAATGAGGAAGGAGGGCTTGGAGAATCTGATACTAACAGGCCAGAGAGAGGGAAAGAGAGACACGGGAAAGCAACGGGTAACATATTTGAAGGACCTAATCAGGTGGCTGACGGAACGAGGATTGCATGGTGTAACAGGAAAAGGCGTGCTAAGAGTAAAATAAGTAAGAGTAAAAGAAATTAATTTAGAACAACTTTAATGTGAACAACGACACTGTTTTGGAGAGAATACAAACGAAAAGAGAACTCATACTTGGCACCTACGTCCTGAAGAGATAGGACACATAGAAGAAGAAGACCGTGTTCTTTCAGGACGTAGGTGATCATGGATTTCTACTTGTTTCTATCTCTTGTCGCTCTTAATATCTTTCCTCTTAGTATATCTCTCATATCCCTCTCCACCTATTCAAACCCATCAAGTAGGTTTCGCTCTCCTTTATCCTGCCTCGCCTTCTTTCTGTCCGTCCCGTGAGCATCAGGTTCTCCAAGCCCTCTTTCCTCATCCCAAAAACCTCAGTTGTCTTTTTCTGGTGACAAGTATGAGTTTTCTTTTCGTTTGTATTCTCTCCAAAACCTTGTCGTTACTCACATGTTCACCCAATTATATTTTCCAGCATCTTTCTGTAGAAAAACATTTCTGTTGCTTGAAATCCATTTATCATCCGTGAGGTGTCAAGTAGTCACTAACCTATAGGAGAACCGATACTTAAATGTCTGCCAGCTAGAGATTATCATCGGGTAGAGTGCGGCTCAGTTGTCTCTCTGACCGAGGGCAGATATGCTTCCCATTAAAAAAAAAAAGGACTTTTTGAGGTGCCCGTTTCTGGGGAAGAAATGCCTGAGGCTAAACCACCTCTTTGTTTTATTGGTGTAGATCGGTAGTCGCCACCGATGGTTGCGAGTGCTGGGCAATTTTTGGAACAGGCTCGAACGTACACGCTTGGGTTCGCACATTAAAGTCAACCTTGTGTCACATCGCGTTTAACTGGAGGATTAACATTGCATAACAATTCAGCACTTACTTTATTTTTTTCTTACAGTTGTTTTACAGCGGAACAATTATGATAGAAATAAAAGCCTTGCCAGGATTCATCATTGGCGGTCACAATCTCAGCAATATCCGATATGCGGATGATACGGTGCTGATAGCAGACACAGAACGGAAAATGCAGGACCTTCTACAGAAGTTAGCAAAAGAAAGTGACAAGAAAGGACTGAGCATGCACTTCAATAAAACTGAATTCATGTTCATCAGCAAAAAGAGAAGCCTAGTATGCCAACTGTAAGTTGGAGAATCTAAAATAAAACACGTAAAAAATTTCAAGTACCTGGGAAGTGTTTTGACAGAAGATGGAAAATGCGACACGGAGATCCAAAGACGCATCGGTATAGCCAAAGACGCATTTCACAGGCCAGCCAAAGTACTGAAAGACAGGAAAATCTCATTAGAAACAAAGAAAAGAGTGCTCGATTGCCATGTGATATTTATCGTTCTGTATGGAAGTGAATGCTGGCTCAAGGGGAGGCTTGAGGCAGCAGAAATGTGATTTTACAGAATGATGCGAGGGATAACATGGACAAAGTATGTGTGCAACGATGAGGAAACTGATACTAAATATCAGAAAGAGACAAATCAGGTTCCCGAGAGACGTAATGAGGAAGGAAGGCGTGGAGAACTTGACACTCACAGGTCGGATAAATGAAAGAAGAGACAGGGGAAAACAGCGTGAGACATACTTGATAGGTTGATGAAGCGAGACTTTGAAGAGATATAAAGAGAAAAAATTATTGATAGCGACAGAAGACAGAGCCAAGTGGAAGTCCATGATCGTGAGGAAATTTTATTCGTCCTTTCGTTTCTTTGGTTTTGCTTTCTCTCCTTTTCTCGATGGGGCCGTTGGGAAGTAGAAATACCTTTATTGTACCACGTGTTGCATATCTCGCCTCTGATTGGTTGTCTCCCTTTGACAGAATTTGAAAGAGCGGGAATCATCAGTTTTTTTTGTTTTTGTTTTTTTTCGCCGACCATAGCAATCAGGAAAAAGTTTAGCTCTGTCAGACAAAAGACGTTAAAAGAAATTTGAAATTGCTTGCGGGCTTGAGCAGCTCGCTAAAGAAGAAAAAAAAGGGATCCCTTCGGACGTACAGAGGAGAAATAATGTTGGATACGGTTCTTTCAGAAGAAGAAGGAATGTTTTATTTCTACTAAAGAAGAACAAAGTTTCCCTGTCGGCCATTAACCCAAGAGGTTTGAAGAAAATCAATAGTGGATACAAATTCTTCCAGAGAAAAGATAGAAAGTTTTATTTCTACTAAAAAAGAACAAAGTTTCCCCTGTCTGCCATTAACTGCGAGGGTTGAAGAAAACCAATACTGGATACAACTTCTTCTAGAGGAAGAAGTAAAGTTTTATTTCTACTAAAGAAGAACAAAGTTTCCCAGGTTAGCCAATAATCCACGAGGGTTGAAAAAAAGGACATAAAATGAGAGATTGTTTTCTTCCAACCATAGAAGTGGAGGAAGAATAAATTTTTGAACATCTTACATTGAAAGGAAAATAAGGAAAATAGAGTTGTTAATTCAGCGGCGAAAAGGAAAGCAACTCTCCCCTAAGTTCTCTCTTTTAGCAGGAAAGGAAAGGACGGGAGAAGATTTTTTCTTTAAAAAGGAAAAAGAAAGAAAGAAGAGAGGCCTCAGGACTAGCAAAGTATTTACGAAGGATTTTAATTTTTTTTTTCTTTTTTTGGTACTAAGGCTATAAGCCATAGCCTTTGAAAACGGACCAGTTTTGCAGTCAGCACACAATTAATAAAGTGTTTTTATTTTGGTTAATTTAAACCTTTTGTTTTATATTATTTTTTTCCTTTCCCTTTGTTCATAGCACGATTTTTTCACAAAACAAAAGATTCCTGCAATCGCCTACGTCCTGAAGGGACACGGTACATGGAAAAGAAGAACTATCTTCATTGTTTCCAGCAATTTTTTTTTTTTGCATTTCGGCCGGTACATTTTTATTGTAATATCGATATTAAGTCACTGATGCCTCCTCAACAGGTGTTTACCCGTGCAACCAGACTGGCAACTGGGTCCCACCCATTCACAGTCAGGTTAGCCAAATGCAGACGACAATTCTACTCCTGCAGCTTCCTGTCTCGCACTTCCCGCCTGTGGAACTCACTCCCGTATTCTTGCTTTCCTGACGGCTACAACCTCCAGAAATTTAAATGCAAAGTTAATACTCATCTACTAACCACTGGCCTCTAGCTCTCTCCCCTCCCCTGTATAACCTTCCCTTTCTCTCCACCTATGTATCTGTCATCGCACCTGCTTTCTCAGCTTTCTATTGGTCATTTCTAACTAGTTTGTACTCCTCACTCTTTTCTAATTTTTTTTTTTACATTTATGTAACCCCCTGCACATCAGTGGCGTTTCCGCCTTGCTCGGGGTGAAATGATTAAAAAAAAAATCTTAAATTAATCTCTCGGTAAGGCCGATTAGAATATTTTAACGATAACCATACCAACATCGTGCAAACTACTTCACATATCCTGCAAGCAATGATAATTTTAAAAATATTCTAATTCCTGCTAGTTCACATTTATGCCCATTACATCGATGTGAGAGTTGTATAACGGTTAGGTGCTCGAAAGGCGTAATCAGAGAGGCGAGATCTAATTCTCTATAAATTCGTTATATCTACTTTTAAACAAATTCACTAGAAAAGCATAGGGAATTTATCTCCTCTACCCAACACAGCTGTGAGCTAAATAGAAGGCAGACACGGGCGCACTGCTGTTGCGGTCGATGCTGCGTTTTCTCGCGTTAACATTTTCCGCTGATATAAAGTGGAAATATTATATTGTACCAATTACTAGGTTTACTGTTAGGTATGTTGCCTCAATACGTTGTTCTCTACTATTTTTGTTGCCAGAATCTCTCTTACGCTTGTATAAGTATATCATTCGTCCATGCGTTGAATTTTGTCGTCGTGTGTGGTCGGTTGCTTCAGCTATTAGAAATACTTCATTCTGACTTAGTCTGTGAATGTACTGACGATTCTCCTAATGCTAATCCTGACATGTTTTGCTATTTCTCCCAGAAGCTGAAACTAATGACGCGTCAGCATTATAAAGCAGCGGGAATGGGGGCCTTGTGAATAGTGAACAAACACAAACTTGCCTGAGCGATTCTCTGCAATGGCGGTTGGTTAGCCGCCCTAGTAGACAAATTTACTCGAAAAGCAATACTGACCAGAAATCAATATATATATATATATATATATATATATATATATATACCAACACACACACACACACACACACACACACACACACACACACACACACACATATATATATATATATATATATATATATATATATATATATATACAATCGAATGTTTAACCGGACTGAGGAGCTTGGATACAGCGAAAAACGACTGCCTACGGATGACTATTTACGATCTCGTACGCCGATTGAGCTCTATGGAGAAATAGTAAACATTAAAACAGTTGCTACTCACCGCTATTTACGCATCGTTCATTCAGTGATGAATTTGAACACTCTCGGCCATTGGCGTGTGTTTACATTGTGTATATAACCTGCAAATATGTTCCTCCCTCCACCGATCGCCCTGGCTTAGAGTTAGAATCGCCCACTGATGCCAATCCGGTTTGGCTTCAATACTGGCTAGAAGCAATCAGAGGTCTAAATGTACTAATGAGTTATGATAGAGTGAAATAGAGCAGTCTGCGGATGACTGTGTATGTATATAAATTTGTTTAAATCTATTTTCATTTAAATTGCAGCACAGAAATTTCTATGTTTTGAGATTTAAAGCATTTTTCTTCTTAACTAAAATGTATACACCTTTCCGGCAAAAAGTAGTCTAGTCGAAAAATGACACTTTTTCATACGACATGTAAGAAGAGTGCACATGCCCTAACATCAAACCTATATTTTAAAGGTGACTTTCAATTTGATTAATTAAATTAAACACACCCATGTGATCTAAATTTTCTGCCTTCCTCCTTTCCTATTAACTCTTTCATAAGCAAACATATTCTTTTCTTCATTCTTTGCATTAACTTACGGACAAATACCCTTGGGAAAGGTATTTATCTGTCTCTTCCCTCCAGTTATGAGTTAAATAATAGGACAGATTAGGTTCTATAGCCTTGGCTGGAAACTATTCTACCACAGAAAGCAATGGCTACGAACTGAGGGATAATATTCTGACCAGTCAGCCATGTCTCTTTCGAAAGCGTGTATCACTTATGGCACTTAACTGTCTGAAGTCGAACATTGCCTGATGACGAGATAAAAGCTTTAAATCTAGAAACATAGGAAATTTCCGTGTCGCAATGTAAATTAAATAAATTTTAAATAGAAAAACAACAAATTTAATTATGATTATATTACGCTCTACAATCTGTGCTGTATTGAACACTTTTTTAAAAGTAAATGTCGGAGAACTCTGGATTTAAAACCTGTTGGTTCTCTTCATATATATATATATATATATAGTATATCGAGGCAGCAAATAATTTTCTAAACATATACAGTTAAATATAAGAGACAATGAATGTCTATTATGTTTAATCATGAGTTGTTCTAAACGCCGTATTTTGGCTTTAATTTCACTTGAAAATAAAGACAAAAATTCTTCAACATTTGGATATTTTTTTTATTAATTTGTTTCTAAGCTTTCGGCACACATAAGCCATCTTCAGAGAGGTCACCAAGAAGGTAACACAATAGCATCCACCATCACCGACGATTTTATTTTGTGTTGACATAAAACTCCGCTAGGCAACGGCAATAGTTACCAAAAATAACAAACGCAGTTCACAAATTTGCAATGCGGTTCTATGACGTCACACCGCGTGATAGCGCAAAATAACAACAGAACCATGTATTCAAATGCAATGCAATATGTTACGGCCAGATTGTTAGCTCTATCACATAATTTTCAAAAAATTAATCCGTTTATCTGACGATCGCAAGAGCGTGAAACGCATGGTCACAAACTCACACCTATCTAACTGAATATATATTTACATATATATTTGTGTGTATATATATATATAAGTTTTTTTGTGTTTTTGTGTGTACTTCCATATATATACGAGTAGCTGTCGATATAGGACTTTAAGCAAAAAAAAACAAAAAAAATCGAACCCTCATTTAAAAAGGAAACCATCGTAATTATTTTTATTTTATTATTTTATTCAGCTTTTTACAATGAATAGAAAAGAAAACCCATTTTTTAAGGCCATATCCTAATCATACTTGACAGTGCTCAAGTTTAGAAGTTGCTTTCATTGAATATATTTTTGCAAATTTGATACGATATTTTCAAATTCTAATTTTAACATTTTTTGGAGGAAACGTATCAAGTCACATTAGGGATGATACATTTAATTTTCATTAATTTGAAAGATGAAGCATTCAACAAATTTATTTGGACTTTAATAAGTGTTGATATCTACGCCATCTCGTGAAGACGGCAGGAGTTTTTATAAACAGACAGTATTCGTCGAATCTGAACATTCAATAACATTCATTAGTCAGGAAATTTATGGTCTTCTAGGTACAGGAATATTTTTGCCTCTGGCTGTCTTTAAAAATCCTGAATATATTTAAAAGACAAAACTTTCGCAGAATTTTTTTTTATTGTTCGTATAACTTGCTATGTATTTAGATTTATTTACTTATCATAAAAAGGGTTTGGACTGAAAAAAGTAACAGGATATATATCATGCTTGATGTTCCTAGGTTAGATGTTATTTTATTCGTTTTGAAATGTTTTAAAATATATAAAAATAAGCACAGCACATTCTATTTTTACAGTTTCCAAATTTTGGAAAATTCTTATGAAATATATACTTTTCATAAATTTTGGTTTAAGTGTTCTGAAAAGTCTTTGGTGCTATCAAGAAGCGATTGCTATATAATTAGAATGTTTGGTCGTTTTTTGCTTATATATATTTTTTTGAAATTGTTTCGAGTTCAGAATGTTTTCAACACTTTCTCGTATATTTGTGAAGACCAAAAAATGTAATGCAAAGAAGGATATTGTCTAAAGCAGGGGTGAGCAAATTTCTCAGTGAAAGGACCACATTCAAAAACTCGCAATTTTATAGGGTCGAATGGTATACTAACCAAAATAACTAATATTTAAAATAGACAACATAAAACTTTTTTAAAGAGAACAAATGCAATTAATTTTTATTTTTTAAATATTTTAAAGAACTGTAGTAGATTCATATACAAGGCATAGATTTGAAAGACAAAATAACAGTTTATATTTTATAGGAAAACAATTTTTATAAATAAATATTTTTAATTAGTAACTTCACATGAAACACGTTTTTTTCTGGTTTTTTTTTTTTAATCGTTTCACCCCAAGGCAAGGCGTTCCACTGCCACTATTACGCTTGGGGCTACATAGGGGAAGGTAAATAGAAAGAGTGGTTAGATATAGGAAATGTCAGAAGGTGGGTGATAGATAGTTTGGAGGATGGGAAGAGTGTTTGAAAGAATGGAAGCAAGTTAGTGTGTTAGGGGGGTGTCTATTGACCTTACATTTAAACTCCTGGAGATTGTAGCCGTTGGGGAAGCAGTCACGTGGAAGGGAATTCCACAGTCGGGAAGTACGAGAAAAGAACTTGTTGGAGTAGAACTTGCGGTTGCATTTTATCGGTTTCACTGTAAAAGGGTGGGATCTAGTTGCTAATCTAGTATCTCGTGCAAATTCGTACCTAGGGGGCACCAGTGGTCTAAGTTCATCGGAGCAGAAGCCATGAAAGTATTTATAGAAGAGAGAAAGACAAAATAAAATTGTTTTAAGAAAAAAGGAATTACTTTTTATCTAAACCTATTTATAAATGGAACTTTGTCTGTGTGTGTGTGTGTGTGTGTGTATCCGTTACCTAAAGACCCCGAAACGGCTGAACCAATTTTCTTGAAAATTTACACAGTTGTACTATAAGCGTCTGCGAGTGTTCTTAACTAGGTTTTGTGTCGAGGTATCCCCGATAAATATCGAAAATCAATAATCGAAAAAATCGGGTTATAGAAGGTGTGGTCCGATTTTAATCAAAGTGGATACACTCATAGACAAAAACTTAAGAAACGATATTCAGAAGTTTCAAGATTGCAGTTCTTACAAAAGTGCAGAAAATTTGATATCGATACCAGGAAACAAAAATTTGATTTACATCCATTCATTTTTCTTTCAGTCGACGGTTTCGCTTTAACTGGAAACAACTATTGCGTTTTAGTCTTTCGTGCCAACGTCCAAAAAGTCTGAGCTCCAGGACCATGGATTAGTTTTAAAGCTTTCATTACACCCGTGCAACGCTGGGCTATACTGCTAGTTAATTAATATTATTAAGTAAAAATATTTATTTGAAAAACAAATTAACTCTGTTTAAAGAAATAGAAAATCAATTTTTATTAACATAGAAACTCCAAATAAAAGACATAAGGTTCTTCTTCTTCTTCTTCTTCTTCTTCTTCTTCTATGTGCCCTGTCCCTTCGGGACGTAGGCGATCATGGTTCTCCACGTCTCCCTATCCCTTGTGGCTCTTAGTATGTTTGCTCCTGTTACTCCTGGCAACCCCCGTTCCGTCATCCACCTGATCAAACCCTTCAAATATGCTATCCGCTGCCTTCCTCTGTCTCTTTTCTTCTATCTGGCCAGTCAGTATCAGGTTCTCCAAGCGCTCCTTCCTTATTGCATGTCCCAGGAACTTCAGTTTTCTCTTCCTGATTCTCAGTATTGATTTTCTTTTTGTTGCCATTCTTTCCAACATCTAACCGCTGCTTGCATGCTCAAAGGTTACTCAATTAAAAATATATTTTAAGGTAGAAACGTTATATGAAACGCATCTGTTTGAAAACAAAACAACTGAATTTAGAAAAGAATAAATAATTTCTCTTTCAAATTTATTAACATTTTACGTGTTGCATGAATTTCTTTGGCGAGCTGGATGCTGTAATTTGCCCACATCTGTTCTAAAGTTGGAGGCATATGTTATCAGAGAATGCAAAAAGATGAAATACGTGAAAATCAGTATAAGCACAACTTTAATTGACGAATATAAATTATTACCTAATGAAAGTATACTTTTTAACATTTTTAAGGTAAAGTTTCGAACCATGAAGATAGAAGATGGCAATTGATGTAGCAATAAAACTTTTAGTGATGGTAGAAGAATGCAGCGGATATCATGGATTGAGCAATGACGAGGTTTTTGGAAAGGATGGGAACCAAAAGGAAATTAATACTGAGCGTCAGGAGAGACAACTAAAGTTCCTGACGCATTCAATGAGGAAGGAGGGCTTGGAGAACCTGATACTAACAGGCCAGATTGAGGGAAAAAGAGACAGAGTAAAGCAGCTGATAACATATTTGAAGGGCCTGTTCAGGTGGATGATAGAACGGGGGCTGCGATGCTATGTGATGTCAGTTCTACAATATGGCAGTGAATGACGAGGTGTTAGGAAAGAATGGAAACGAAAAGGAAATTAATATTGAGCACCAGGAAGAGACAACTGAATTTTTTGGGACATGCAATGAGAAAGGAGGTCTTGGAGAACCTGATACTAACAGGACAGATAGAGGGGAAAAGAGAGAGAAAAGCAGCGGATAACATATTTGAAGGGTCTGGGCAGGTGGATGAGGAAAACGTGATGTAACAGGAGAAAGCGTGATAAGAGTCACTAGGGATAGGGAGATGTGGAAAGCCATGATCGCCTACGTCCTGAAAAAAAGGAAATTAAAGGAAGAGACAGCTGAAGCTCCTGGGACATGCAATGAGGAAGGGGGGCTTGGAGAACCTGATACTAACAGGCCAGATAGAGGGGAAAAAAGAGATATGGAAAAGCAGTGAATAACATATTTGAAAAGCATGATGAGGTAGATGACAGAACAAGTGTTGTGTAGCGTTACAGGAGGAAGCGTGCTAAGAGCCACCAGAAATAGAGAGACGTAGAAAGCCATGATCGTCTACGTCCTGAAAGGAACAGGGCATATAGAATAAGAAGATATCAAGATAGCACTATATGGGAGTGGATTTCACAGTAGTGCAAAAGAAGAAACTAATAGAGTAGGATTCCTAGTTACATTTAACTATATTTATTGTAAAAGGGTGGGACCTAGTTGCCAACCAAGTCGCGCGGGAGATTCTTGCTGTCGTGATAATAATTTCCTCGGAACAGAAGTCGTGATAATATTTATAGAAAAGACAAATAGATACCACATCGCGTCAGTAGGAAAGTGACTGAAACGGATCTGTTATATCGGGATCGATTTCATTACAAATCCTACTTTAGATTTTTTTTTTAGAACTCCGAGATGAATAACAGGATTCTCCAAATAGATATGGAAACAGCATTCAATGCACGGATGAATGGTAGATTTATAAATATGCAAGATGGATTCTAACGAGAAAAAAACCCCTCCATGCCTGACATAGTATCCCGACATTCTTGGCATTACGTGTAGTTATTGATTTAATGTCGTCGTTCCACTTGAGGAGCTTTTTACTTTGTACACTATTCCCATTGTTTGGACTGTCGTCTTCGTCTTTATTGTCCCCATGAACACATATCTAAGTCGCTAAACGCGTTGTTTGTAGTAATCCAGTGATTTGATCGCAAGAGTTGTGAGTTTAGTACCTGACAACAGCAGAACAAAAACTTGAGCAACTAACCGGACAAATCTGCAACTAAGTTACCCAGAAAGACATCGCAAGCGGTAACTAAAACTTTCCCGGACGACGAAATAAAATGTTCGGTTCGAAATTCCAACGTTCATCACCTGAAGTAGACCGGAGTGTAAAACGGCCGAAACGATGAGGAAAGCAGTCTGAGCATTGTAAATAGTTACAATGTCTCCCAATTATATGGGAGGGAGTTCCACAGGAGGGAAGTGCAGGGAAAGGAAGCTGATAGAGTAGAAGTGGCGGTTATATTTGAATATTTCGGCGGTAAAAAGTTGGAACTTAGTTGCCAATCTATAAGCGCGGGTAAATCCTTGTGGTCGTAGCACCAGGCAAAGAAGCTCGTCGGAGCAGAAGCCAAGATAATAATTGTAGAAAAGACAGAGGGAAGCCACATCGCGTCGGTGAGAAAGTGACTGAAGTAAATCTGCTATCTCGGGATCGATTACATTGCAGATCTTTCTTTGGTCGATGTTGTGAACCCTGAGATGGATAACAGGAGCACCCAAACAGATATGACAACAGTATTCAATGCATATTTAATTATATTTTCATAATACGAACATAAAAGGAGCAAAAAATCAACAAAGAATTTTTTTTAAAAATTCAACCAATTTTTGTTTTCAGTATTCCATATTTAAATATTTTCTTTATATGTTCCAAATTTATGTTACAGGTGTTTCGAGATACAGAATAAAATAACGAGGTAATTATTTGGCATATAGTAAGTAAAAGTAAACTTTGTTTCTATCGCCCTGCATTTAAAAACGCAAAGGTATACTTAAAGTGAAAGAAAATGAAAATAAAAGCCAATAAAAAGGATAGGTTTAAAGAAAAGAAAATATGGCGATTGATGATGCATTTACATTTATAAATGTCGCAGCCTTGATATTTTGAATAAAAGCAGTAAGTGAACATCTCAAAAGCTTTCAAAATATCGACAGACACAGACAGAGCTTCTCGGATTTTCAAGAAATTAACCAACTCTTCCCGTGATAACTGTTAACACATTGGTGCTTGACCTTCTTCTTCATGTGCCGTGTCCTTTAAAGACGTAGGCGATCATGGACTTCCATTGGCTCTTTCTCTTGTTGCTCTCAATAATTTTTCTCTTGGTATCCCTTCCAAGCCCCATTCCGTCAACCCTTTTCTCAGACCTAACAAGTACGTCTCGCTCTTCTTTCACCAGTCTCTCTTTCCATTTATCCGACATGTGAATATTAAGTTCGCCATGCCCTCCCTCCTTATTACGTGACACACGATCTTCATGTGTCTTTTCCTGATATTTATTATCAGTTTTCTTCTCGTTTGCATCCTTTCAACACTTCATCATTGCACACGTTTTATGTCCATGTTATCCTCCGCATCCTTAGGTTCCTCAAGCCTCCCCTTCATCTTTGATGAGATCGTTCCAGCATTCACTTCCATACAGAAGAACAAATATCACTTAGCAATCGAGAACTCTTTTCTTTCTGTTTTTAATGAGATTTTCCTGTCTTTTGGTACTCGAGCTGGCCTCTGAAATGCGTCTTTGGCTATGCCAATGCGTCTTTGGATTTACTGTGTTGCATTTTACATCCTCTGTTAAAACACATCCCAGGTATTTGAATTTTTTTTTTTTACTTTTTTATTTTAGATTCTCCGACTTGCAGTTGGCACATTGGTCTCCTCTTGTTGCTGATCACCATGCATTCAGTTTTCTTGAAGTTTATGCTTAATCCTTTCTTTTCACTTTCTTTTGCTACCTTCTGTAGAAGACCCTGCATTTTTTTCCGTGTCTGCTATCAGCACCGTGTCACCAGCATATCGGATATTGTTGAAATTGTGGCCGCCATTGACGAATCCTGGCAAGGCTTTTATTTCTGTCATAATTGCATTGCTGTACAGGTTGTAAGGTTCCGGTGAGTAAACACATCCTTGTCTTACGCCCATTTCTACAAGGGTCATTCCATAAATATGTTGAATCTTTCGACTTCTAATACAAATAGAAGCTTACATTTTTTAACGTATTCTCCCAGCAATATCACACACTTTTCCCAACTGTGCACAGGTTCCTGTATTCCCTCAGCCTAAAAATCTTTGGACTGATGTTTCAGTCAATCACTCAAAGCACTTTTGACTTCATTGTCACTTTCAAACTTCGTGCCTCTCGTGAAAGCTTTTAACGGACCAAACAGATGAAAGTCTGAAGGGGCAAAGTGTGGGCTGTAAGTGGGGTGAAGGAGTAGTTTCCTACTTAGCTTGTTGATGGTCTGCATCTTTGGCACCCACCGACAGCTGACCTTTGAGTAGGCAAGGTCATCATGGATAATTTTGTGTGCTGTTCCAACAGATAGGCTCAAAGTCCATTCAATGTCATCCACTATCACCCTTCTGTCAGACTGAATGAGGTCATTGACTGATTCGATCACTTCAGAAGACCTTACTTATGTAGGCCTCGCAGGTCTGAATTCATCATCAACACTGCTCAGTCCTGCTTTAAACAATTTAACCCACCTGTAGATATTTCTTTGCTGTAACATGGGGCATCATACACAGTTGACATTCTCTCATGAATTTCAACTGGTTTGAACTCTTCAACAATCAAAAACTTGATAACTGACCTCTGTTCAATCCTGGAGCATGCTTCTTGGTCGCCCATTTTTGTTAATTTCCAAAACTCTCAAAGGTTTTTTCAATCTGCCAAAAAATTAAATCCCTTTGAAAGAAAAGTAAAGGAAATCTTTTTTAAAAAAAATAAGTTTCTGTCTCTATTAGAAGTCCTTATGCCGAAAAATTCACCGTATTTATTGAATGACCCTAGTATTTTTGCATACCTGCTGAGTTCACCTCCCTTGAGCTAGAGAAACAAAAATCATAATATTTGTTTGACAGAAGACTTTGACAGAAAAATATATATACAGTTTAAAATAAACAGAATGTCTCCTCAAATTTTAAGTCGAATTAATGTGGAGAAATGTGTTATTTCGCTGAGTGGGGTTATCTCAGTCATGCCAATATCGAAGTTTCGTGATATGATTATTGTAATATTTGAACTCTTAAAAATATCAAGTTGGACAAAACACTAAACCGCTAAAAATAGGTCAGCTCAACACAGTTAAAGAGGTCAGCTAAACATGGTAAAAAGTTCAGCTCAACATAAAGCAATTAAGCACAATTACCTAAACACAATTTTTTTGTTTTTAACATGACAAAATAAAACGGTAATGGAAAAATGGCATACTCCCAGAGTATTGGAAATAACTAGGGAATTTACTATTGTAGAAACATGAGTACAGCGAACAGTTGTGGATGTTGATTATCCATGGGCTTATAGAGAGCCTGGAAGAGTTTTGCCTGCCATGTTTGCTAGCTTCTACCGGAACTCCCTTCTTCTTGTCTCCCAGCATGCACCTATTAGCTGGGGAACTGACTCCCTTGAATGGTCCAGGGGAGATAACTTTTGACTCTTTTTTATGGTGATCCTAATACCTCCCCCTCTTTTAAATACATTTAGCTGTAACGAGCACGCTGGTGGTTAATTTGTAGGTGCTTCTCTTTAGTTCTATTCCGCTTTGGCCGGTTCTTTCTAGGTTCTGCAATGCTCTCGTTTATACTTGTCTGTTTGACAGGTGGTATAGCCGGTAGTTCAAATGTCTCCACTAGTAAATCCAGTGGAATGTTCGACGTGTTGTTTGTCTTTGTGTTGTTGGTGTACCTAGGACGCAATTGGTTTTTGTGTCGTGCCCAGTGTTCATCTCCAACTTGCACACTATAGACAAATTGTACTTTTTCCTTGTGGGTGGTATCTGTGTCAATTTTGGTTGGCCCAGGCCTGTAACTCCTCACAAACACTGGTGTACCTACTGATAGTGGTCGATCTGAACTATAGCACATACTCTGTTTTTATTGTTCCTTTACGCGTAATGCATCCAGTGTGGTGCGGAGCCTTCATCCCATAAGTGCCTCTACTGATGTCAGCTGATCCTTTACTGCACTATTGGGTGTTGTCCGATAGCAACAAAAAAAGGAATGTTTGTAATATCTCCTCTGTTGTCCCTTCTCCCTTTGCTTTAAGCCGAGCACGTTTAAATGTGTCTACAAACCGTTCGGGTTGGCCATTGGATTTTGGGTGATAGGGGGCTCGAACATGCGTGATGCAATTTGATTTGCAGAAGTGCCGAAACAACACTGATGTAAATTGCGTTCCATTTGGGACACAAGTATTTCTGGTAGGCCATGTTGGCTAGAGAGCCGTTTAAGAATACTAATAGTTGAGAGAGGGCATCCTTATTTTCATCAAAAAAATGTCTGGCCATTTGGAATGGGCATCCACAACTACCAGAAAACTCAGTCCATTTATGGGACCAGCAAAGTCCATATGAACCCAGGACCATGGTTGCTCTGGATATGTCCAGTGTGAGTCTATGATTCGTGGTGGGTTTTTCTGTGCTTCCATGAAAAGGACACAATACTTGATCATCTGTTCGATGTCAGAATCAATGTTGGGCCAGTATACCATGCCAGGATGTCCTGAGTGTAATTGTTTAAGAACAGCTCTCCTGAGTTTTGTAGGGATCACAACCCGGTCTGCAAACATAAGACACTCATCAAAGAGTCTCTTCATCGCTGGAACTGTTGCAGTTCTCCATTGAGATCAGAAGAGCATCTGAGAAACCGGATGAGTATCTTGCTTACCCTGCCAACTCCCGTCACAGGAATTCGTCTGATACAATCGGTAAGTGTGCGTTGGAAATCATCCTTAATGCTGATGGCCGCTATGACGGTGTCATCATCTTGGGCAGAATGTGATCTGATGAGGCGTGACAATGCATCAGCCTGACTAAATTCCTGTTGTTCGGCAGTATTTTATTTCAAAATCGTACCCCAACAAGGTGATTGCCTAATGTTGTAATCGACACACAAGAATCCCTATTTTAGAGCCAAAGATGGAGAGCAGTGTCTTGTGATCTGTTAGGAGTGTAAAATGGCGTCCAAATATCATCTTGTGAAACATTTTTACTGCAAAAATCACAGCCAGTGCTTCCTTCTCTATTTGGCTGTAGCTGCGTTCTGCGGATGTCAAAGATCTTGCTGCATGCATGATCGCCTTTTCTGATTAATCTGAAAAAATGTGTGAGATCACTGCACCAACTCTCTGGATTGAGGCATCCGCTGCTACTACTAAATTTCTGAGTTGTGTCAAAATATGTGAGTAGCAAGTCTGAATTAATTAGTCCTTTAATTTTTTCTAAAGATTGTTGAAAATCTTTTGTGTTTTTGTTAGCAGTTTATTGAGTGGTGACTTAATTTGATACTGAGAAGGTAGAAAACTTCCATAGTGGCTAACTAGTCCGAGAAATGAGCGTAAGCTGATTATGTCTGATGGGTGTGGCATGCGTTGAATAGCTGCCACATTAGCCGAATCTGGACGGTGGCCATGGAGATCAAAAATAAAACCCACATATTTTATTTCCTGTAAATAAAAATTAAATTTTCAGGCCGAAGCTGAAAATCAAAATCTTGAATGCGTGTCAGAACTTTGTCAACACGTTCTGACAACTGCTCTTTTGATCGCCCGACAACAATAATGTTGTCTATGTATGCTGCTGCACCCTCTACTCCTGTTAGCATAGTGTCCATAATTTGTTGGAAAATAGCTGGGGCTGTTTTTACCCCAAACGGTAAGCGTCGATACTGAAATAAGCCACGATGGGTGTTTATCGTTAGTAGTTTTCTGGGGGTTGCATAGACCACGACTAGTAAGTATGCCTCTGTGATGTCTAGTTTGGAAAAAACAGGTGCCACCATTGAGTATGGTGAAGATATCCTTCTGGAACTGGCAGTGGATATTGATGATCTTTTAGTGCTGCATTGAGGCCAGTTGAGAAATCGGCACACCCAACCGAATTGAGCCATCAGCTTTCGTTATTACCACAATGGGTGCTGCCCACTGTGAGTATGTAACTGGTGTGATGACCCCACTTTCTTCTAGACGTTTCAGTTCCTTTTCCACCAGTGGTAGTGTTGCGTATGGTACCGCTTGTGTATATCTTCGCTCAGGTCCTTAATGGCACTCTGGGTCAGTGGTTTTGATACTGCATTGCAAACAAAATTGAGTGGGATGTCAAGAAGACCCAGTGGCTCAATATAATCAAGTCTCAAAAGATTGTGATGGGAGTTGAAATGTATATGATCCCAGATGCTGTCTTCTCCTCAGTCTTGATTGTTGCTGGCAGTTCGCCTGTAATAGGGACACAATCCCTAGAAGCACTCCGTGCTACATGTTTTATAGATGTAAGTGGAGGTCTGTCTATACTTTTCCACAGTTTCTGGGAAATAAGCGTTATGTCCGATGTTGTGTCGATTTGTAACCAAACCGGATGGTTGTTCAGTTCCACCGACACATATTTGAGGTTCGACTTGAAGTTGGGAAGAAATATTGCTACCAGACTGTTTGTTGCGTTCGCGGCAACGGTGAGTTTTGAAGGGGTATTTCCGAGCAAAATGCCAGCCACCACATTTCCACAAGCAGATGGAGGTTTCTTTTGTGTTGCTTCCGGTGACGGTCGTCTTTGGATAGTGTTGATTAAGGATGTTGTTGCAGGTACCGACTGTTGTACCATATCTGAATCATGCTTTAGATTCACAAGCCGCCGACATTCCTCTGTTACTTGCTGCAGAGTAACATCCGGATTTTGTTCCATTTTTGACAAAATTCTTCTGCGCAAATCCCTGTTACTTGCAGACTTTAATCCACATGCGAAAAGCAAACGCTTAAATTGTTCATCTGTGATGGTGGAAATTTTGAAACGTTCGCATTGTTTGTTGACGAATCCTGAGTAAGTTGTGAAATCGTTTGTATCACATTTTGTGATATTGAGGCAGTTGACTCTTGCATTAAACAATGAGGTGTGTTCACCAAAAATTTGAATTAGAATTTCAACTGTTTCGGTTGTTTCGGTAAAATAGAATTAATATATTTTTCATACTCACTCGGACCGATTTTTCGTAAAAGGAGCCTCACTTTCCAACTACCTGTTTGCTCTCCAAAATCTTCTTTAAAGAGATCCTCATAGCGAGCGAATTACGTTGCGAAGGTTGTGTTTTCCTCCTTATCGTAGTGGAACTATGTGATGGAATTTTTGAGAGCTTGTCCAGATATTAATTTTGTTGATGGAGGATTTGGTTGTGGTACATTCCCTAGTCTCTCTGAAAAGAGTTCCATTGACCTTAATTGCTGTTGTAGAATCTGTTGGATAATATTTGGATCCATTATTTCACACTGAATGGAAAAGAAAAAAATTCCGGAAAAAAGAGAATATTTTTTTCAAAAGATATGTTAAGTTTTTAACGTACCTGACGTTATTTTGTGTGTCCACGAAATTCAACGTCTAAAATCCAATTTCTGAAATTCTCCACTCAATGAAACAAATTCTACTTGTCAATTTCTTTTCGTTCCAATACTCGAGGAGAACATTTCCACGTGGTGTATCTCATCTTCGTAGCCAGTTTTGTTGTGGCAAACTAAAACGGTAATGGAAAAATGACACACTCGTCGAGTATTTGAAATAATTAGGAAATTTATTATTGTGGAAACACAAGTACAGCGAACAGTTGTTGATGTTGATTGAGGATGTGTTTATAGAGAGCCTGGAAGAGTTCTGCCTCCCATGCTTGCTGGCTTCTACCGGATGTCTCTTCTTTTTGTCTCCCAGCATGTACCCATTATCTGGGGAAACGGACTCCCCTGAATGGTCCAGGGGAGATAAATGTTGATCCTTTTTATGGTGATCCTAATAATTATAAAATAATTTGCCCCCCCAAAAATCATACAACACTTAAAAACCTGCTTGTCAAAATAATTTTAACAGTAAAACTACTAAAAAAGCAACAATCATTGCACTAGTGTTCTACCACAACCCAACACTATATATATATATATATATATATATATATATATATATATATATATATATATATTCTAGTACAGAAGATGAAGGTTCTCTTCAAGATATTTTATATAGAAATGTAATGAAGAATTCATTTACTTGATGTTTTTACAGACATTTTAAATAGTAAGTTATTCATATGTGTTTATATAAAACATTTTTAAAAGATATTTTTAGAAGATTACTTAATTTTTTGTGT
Source organism: Ascarosepion bandense (assembly GCA_037127315.1). Taxonomy (NCBI): domain Eukaryota; kingdom Metazoa; phylum Mollusca; class Cephalopoda; order Sepiida; family Sepiidae; genus Ascarosepion; species Ascarosepion bandense. Next base: position 232,808 of record JBBBDQ010000214.1, on the reverse strand, counting down.
TTTTGTTAAGTAGTAACATTTTTATATTTAAAATAGTTAAACGGTAAACATCGTTTATTTACCCAATCATAGTGCGAGGATTGCATATTAGATATTCACAGTGTCTGCTATGTCCTTACTCAATTTTAGCCTACGCAATGTACTCTAGCAATATGAGTAAGATGAGGTCTCGTTAAACTGAAAACAACGGTACCTGAATTCGGAACGTATACTTTTGACTGAGGGTTATCAGCAAGTGAAGTCAACTTTAAAGTACAGAGCAAGATGCTCAGAGTGAAAGTCGCGGTAAGGAAAATAAATTACTTTTTCAGACGAAAATGACAATACAAAAAAAATGTTATTCATAAACTGACTATCCTGCGAGGCCTGTCACTGAGAACGCTCAGGGAAAACAATCGTTGGATTGTGAACCTCCCTCATCACTACACCTAATCTCAATTTCGCTTGCTTGAGGTACAACCCAATAATAAAATCTGGTTTACTGCCAGAAATTACTTTGTTTTTCACTCATTGGTAACGATCTGGACGAAGGGTATTTTTAAGCCACAAAGCGTTTAACTTGAAGAAACTGCATCCTGTCAACAAAACTATTGTCTGACCTGAGCTGCAAAGCAATAGCACCATATCCATTCATAGTTTACGCAGTGTATCCTATCCAGTCATAATTTACCAAATTTATTATACACAAATATATTTTATACTATGTACAACATTGTCATGTTTAAATATATTTACCTTTTCAACTGAGAGTTTATGTACTATCTCCAGTCTTAGTTTACGGTATTCAATATATATTCTATTGGTAAAAGCGTTCCATTCAGACACCTTCTTCCTGGGTAGTGTTACGTTGTGGAACAAATTTTCAAAAGGAGGATTTCCTGATCACTGCGATGTTATTTATTTCATGTTTAAAGTCAACTGTTATATATCCTACGAATACTCATAATATGTATCTCTTACCCGCTTCCTTGTACGCCCTTCTAACAATCTTATTCTGGAACCCTCTATTTGAGTGGTTTTTGGGTGATCATTAGCAACATGTTCCTATACCGATATTTTGGGATTTAAAATAGTTTTTTTTTTAATATCAGAACAGCTAGTTTGATTACTAGGCCCCAAAAACATAGAGATATTCGATACTTCGCTGGGCTTTATTCAGTCTGTTAAATGCCATACGTGATACATGCTTGGGAGATCATGTCTCGAAAGAGACATGACTGACTGGACAGAAGATTATCCCGCAGGAGGTTGTCATTACTTTCTGTGGTAGAATGGTTGCCGCCCAAGGCTATAGATTACAATCTGTCCTATTATTTGACTCATAGATAGAGGTAGAAGAGATGTGTTATATTATTAAGTAGTAATTAGTGAGGGATCAGTGTATTACTTCATAACAATATAGAACTAATCCCCAACTTTATGCCCAGTAGAAGCCTTAATCATATTTTCGACTATTATATGCAGTCAGTCAGTTAAGTGCCATACGTGATACACGCTTGGTTGCCACCCAAGGCTATAGAACACAATCTGTTCTGTTATTTAACCTATAACTGGAGGGAAGAGACGGATTAATAGCTTTCCCAAGATTATTAGCGCGTAAGTGCATGCAAAGAATTCAACTAGAAATCGAACTCAGCTCCCCGAATTCTCGTTCCGAGCCGACATCCACTGCGCCACAATGCACATTACTGAAACTAAAAAGAATTTGCTGGCTAACCTTAATTCATGATGGTTTAGCTAAAGTGCTTAATGCCCATATCTCGCGGAAGTCAAGACGATCAACAGGCCAAAATTATTTACATATTTTCTGTTTTCGTCTATTTATTTTTCCAACTGCCTATCTTGAGGAATAAGAAATATGTTTCTTTTTCTTTCTTTTCCATTTGTTTGTTTTTCCTCACTGTCTAAAATCATTTTCCTTCTTTCTATCGCATTAATAAACCGTTTACTTTTTCCTGTCGTTGAGGCGAGTGCACCTGCATGAGAAAATACACCCATTCAATGAGGTCAAGTGAATATTTGTGAAGTCATATACAAACATGATTTATGTATACTGATGGATTCTAGAATAAAGATTATCTATGTTTGCTGTGTTGAAGTATATATCTTATTGTTTTGTTTTTATGGCATATCACCCTCGGCGGGTCATTTATTGCCAACTAATTTTTTTATTTATTTATTGCTGGTAATACCTTTTTTCCTTTCAACAATTTATATAAGTTTTTTATATAAGTTTTTGTGTCTAGTAATTCTTTTTTTTCTTTTGAGTATCAAGATTCAATGAGATTTGTTTTTTTTTTTAATAACAGGGTCCCCAAGCCCTACCCTTGTTATTTAACCCATAACCGGAGGAGTGGACGGATTAATACCTTTCCCAAGGGTACCAGTGATTAAGTAAATGCAGGGTATTCAACTGGAATTCGAACTCGGCTCACCCATTTCTCTTTCGGAGCCGATATCCATTGCACCACAACGCACATGCGTCACTAAATGCTTGCAGCACCTGGTATTCCCAAGCAGTCACCCATCTAAGTACTGACTAGGCTCAACGTTGCTTAACTTCGGTAATCGAGCGAGAACCGGTGCATTCAACGTGATATGGCCGTAAGCATGTTGAAGTATAAAGACGATATTTACCATACTCCTCAACTAGAGCGATATGTGACACAAGGGCTTTTTTAAGTACGTACGGGCATAGGGACAAAAATTTCCCTGTCCCCTCAACCGCCGATTGAGCTGGCCCTGGTAAAGAGCACCCGGTCCACCCCTCTGCTGCAATGGGGTGGCTCGGCCACGGGACACAATTCCCCGGGACCGAGCATCTTTCAGTGTAATTTTTCTCAGCTCTGACCCTACTCTCGAGCTCAGAGCCACAACTGAGCCGCACTCTGTCTTCGAGGACAGAGACGCAACTGAGAGATGATTTGGGTCACTACCTGACACAAAAATGTGTCAGGTAAGTATTCAAGTATATGTGTTCAAGTATAAAGACGATAACTTTTACTCATGAATTAAAATATAAAGTTGATGTATGTCTACCAATAAATTTAATTATAATGACGACCTATGTCTACTGGCGGACGCAAGTTTAGAAATTGACCTATATTAACCGATCAAATCAAGTATAAAGACAGTATGTGTCTAGTGATTGACTCAATAATAAAGAGAATCGACCTGTAGCAATAGATTTTAGAACAAATAAGACGTCTTTTTAGTGATTGACTGACGGATGAAGACGAATTATCTTTAACAATGGACTCAAGTATGAAAGAAACTTGCTTTGACACTGATTGATATATTGTTAAAACAACTTTCCAACAGACTACGTTTTGTCTTTATTTTACTTTTAATGTCCTATTTCTGCCATAGTGACAAAAATCCAATTTTTGTTCTTTCTTTGTGAAAGTGGGGTGCTTTAGCTCTCTCTTTTCTATAAAAGTTAAGTGTCAAGAAACGAATGTAACCAAGAGAACCAATATATCAACTTTACTGCTTGTAACATCAAACGACGAATTCCTGAAATCATTTAAGGTAGCCATAGTTATTAAATATTGAAAACAAGAGGCCATAGCTCATCTGTAAACAAATATTTCCACCTTCAAATTTCAGTCAATGTTATATTTGTCTACCTGAACATTCCTAGGATTTCTTTTCTTTCTATGCTCCGAATAATTCAAATATATTTCAGGATATTTTCTCCACTTTTTCAACTTCTTATTTTCACGTCGGATTTTTTTTTTTGTTATTCTTTAAAGTAAGAACGAAAATATATTCATCTCGCTATAAATAGCAGTTAGTACTGCAGTTAGACATTGCATACAGTCTCACACTATCGCTAATTTTTTTCCAAATCTCCTGTTGTTGTTGGGTAGGTTACCCTCTTAAGTCATTTAGAAATATTGTTTTTACATTTTATGATCGGTATATGTAGATTTATTTGAAAAATATACAGATTTATACTTTTACAAAAGTCACATTACTCCTTAAACTATCGTCCTCATATTTATTGCCATGTTTGATATATATATATATATATATATTTATATATATATATATATGTGTGTGTGTGTGTGTGTGTGTGTGTGTGTGTGTGTGTGCGCGTGTGTGTGTATTCTGTATCTATGAATGTATGTATGTTTACACAATAAGTCATTGGTGTCTTGCCTAAATCTCATAAGCTACATCTAATAATAATTTTAATAGTAATAATAACATTTATAAAAATATCAACCGTATATATATATATATATATATATATATATATATATACAGGAAAAGCTACTAAAAATTTGTAAGTTTAAACATGTACATTTTTGACAGTATTTATTTATTTCTATTATTATATTTGATATTTCCGACCGTCCTCGGACCTTCATCAAAAACAAATGATTTTAAAATTTAAGTTAGAAACGTATTTTGGGAGAGCGTTCGTCCGAGAGAGATTGTTTACATCACGTGACGCAGAAAGCGACAGATTGTTTTAAATATTTGTAAACGTAAACCTATCTTTAATAATACTTATGAATTTTGTTTTAGAGAAAATGTTTTAATTGTATCTAAAAAATGTTTAACTATTGAAACATTTATAAAGATTCAAAACACCTAAGTCCCTATTTAACACTAGCTTGTGTGTATTTAATTTTAAAATCCAGTATTTTTCTTTCTTTCTGCGTGAGTATGTAGAACTAAAATCGGAGTCTAGTAGTAAACATTTGCAATTTTCTAATGTGTGTCCCTGTTGACTGAAGTGAACTGCTATGGTGGAATATTGGTTGTTCGGGCGTATGCTAAGTTTGTGATTATTGAAACGGAATCTGAAGCTATTTCCAGATTCAATAATATATCCACTATTTGGACATATTGAACAGAAGAGAAAATATATAATGTTTTGGCTGTCAGAGATGAGGCGTGGTGGGTGCAATTTGAACTTGGTGTTGGGTAGAGAAAATACTGCGTCGTTTACTAAATGTTTACAAATTTTATAATCTCAAAACTTGACCCCCACAAAGCGAGTAAAGGGGACGGAATCCCAATCATAGTCTTAAAGAAATGTGCCCCTGAACTCTCCTCTGTCCTTTCTAAGCACTACAACTTCTGCCTCTCTGCCTGTTGGAAATCTTCCTCTGTAGTTCCTATATTCAAAAACCCCGGAGAACCCTCGGACCCCGAAAATAACCACCCTATCAGCAGTCTTCCAATCTTTGGCAAAGTGTTCGAGGCCATTATCAACGCCGAGCTCGTTCAGCACCTCACAGAACATAGGCTCCTCTCGGACAAGCAGTATGGTTTCCGCTTCACCAGGTCTACTGCCGATATGCTAACGACCATCACCGAGTATATATACCAGGCACTCGACAGGAATGGCGAAGCCCGAACAGTCGCCGAGGATATCTCTAAAGCGTTCGACAGAATTTGGCATGCTGGACTTCTATGCAAACTGCGGAGCTATGGTATAGCTGGACAATTGTTTGAACTAATCCAGTCATTCCTATCTAACCGGCACATTGAAAGTGGTATTAAACGGACATGACTCCCAGAGCTACCATACGAACGCGGGTGTCCCTCAAGGTTCTATCCTAGATCCTACGGTCTTTCTGATCTACATTAATGATCTCCCCGATACCATAAAATCCCAAGGTATGTACGCCGATGACACCACAGCTTACTCTCGCCTCAATCAAAAATCTGGTATGGGCGACAAAGGTAACCTTGCAGCCGAGCTTGGAAAGGACCTCCAATCCGTAGTGGACTGGGGTAAGAAATGGCACGTAAATTTTAATGCGTCTAAAACGAAGCTACTATCAATTGACCATCATAGATAACCGCACCTACCTCCCATTAGCATGGACCAGGCTTGCCTCCCAGAGAGTAAAACACTGCGCCTCCTTGGTCTCACACTTTCAGCGGACCTCAAGTGGAATGACGATATCGAATCCATTGTTAAATCCGCTGCTATGAAAGTCGGTTCTCTGTGCAGGGCCCGGAGGTTTTTTTCCGTCTGAATCTATCCTGCACATTTATAAATATACCATCCACCCGTGCATTGAATACTGTTGTCATATCTGGTCGGGTGCCCCTGCTATTCTCCTTGGGCTTGAGGGTCTGTAATGTGATCGATACTGACTTGGCTGACCGCCTGCAGTCTCTCTCTCACCGGCGAGAGGTGGCTTCCCTGTGTCTCTTCTATAAATACTTCTATGGCTCCTGCTCCGATGAACTTAGATCACTGGTGCCCCCTAGGTTCGAATTTGCACGAGATACTAGATTAGCAACTAGATACCACCCTTTTACAGTGAAACCGATAAAATACAACCGCAACTTCTACTGCAACAGTTTCTTTTCTCGTACTTCCCGACTGTAGAATTCCCTTCCACATGACTGCTTCCCAGACGGCTACAATCTCCAGGAGTTTAAATATAAGGTCAATAGACACCTCCTAACACAATAACTCGCTTCCATTCTTTCAAACACTCTTCCCATCCTCCCAACGACCTATCACCCCCCTTCTGACATCTCCTATATCTAACCACTCTTTCTATTTACCTTCCCCTATGTAGCCCCAAGCGCTAATAGTGGCAGTGGAATGCCTTGCTTGGGGTGAAACGATTAAAAAAAAAAAAAGCAACGGGATTTCTGACATTTGAAATTCCCTGATAGGTTTGTATTTTTTAGATATTTGGTAGAAGTGAGGATAGCTGATAGGTTGGGTGTTTGTTTCATTGCATTTATGGGTGGTTTATCGAAAATGTCTTTGATGTTTTTGTTTGATTGGAGATTCTTGTAATCATTATTTAGATTTTTAATAAGTGTGTGTGAATATTGATTGTGGTTAAAAACCATGGGGATTAGGTTGTTTTTTTTTTCTTGTATGTGAGAAGTGTGTTACGATTTTTGTGGATGGTTTTATTTAGTGCTTCTTTTATTATTTTTATTGGGTATTTACATTTTAGAAATTGCTTTGTTAGATTGTTAATGTTGTATAGTAAATCTGGATGGTCTGAGCATATGCCTTTATATATATATATATATATATATATATATATACTCACTTCAAATGCGTCTTCTGATATCTTTAAAGAATGATTTTATTTTTCTTATTGTCAAAATTTAGAGAAACAATATTGATTGAAGTTTGATTTCATTGATCAGATACGTGTTACGTGCAACAAAGCAATGGATGGATATTTTAATGAAAGTGTCAGTTCGTTAGTCAAGTGCCATAAGTGATACACGCTTTGGCGATCATGTTTCGCAGGAGACATGACTTGGCAGAAGATTATCCCGTAGTAGCTTGCCATTGTCTACTGCGGTAGACTGGTTGCCAGCCAAGGCTATAGAACCCAATCTGTCCTGTTATTTAACCCATAAGTGGAGGGAAGAGACGGATTAATACATTTCCCAATGATATTTGCGCGTAAGTGAATGGAATGAATTCAACTGGCATTCGAACACGGCTCCGAGCCGATATTCACTACACCACAACGCGCATATATGTGTAGGTATGCAGAAAGAATGCATGTGTCAAGTGCATCTAAGCTATAATCAAATTAAGTTTCTTTATATATCGGTAGCGTTAGTCTGTGTAAATGACAAAAAGGAATACATTTCAGTTCAAAATTGTAACGAAATAACATATACAAGTAACAAGCGATGGATGATTTTCTTTTTGTATTCATGCATTTTATAAATAAAGAATTTTTTGAAAATAAGTTGTCAACGCTTTGAATCTTTCAATGAAATAATACGTTTTTAAATAGAAAATATCTATGTTTTACAATTATTACAATATCATAACTAAGTAATATAAGTAGAATATTTAAGTATTAAAACATGCATGCAAAATTGTAATATTAAAACTTTATGTTCATTTTTAATTAAAATAACATTGAGAAAAATCAAAATTCTCTCATGCACACACCTTTATACATTATTCTCTAATTTTGTTTTTAAAAAATAATCGTTTGTCGCTTGTTAATTGTATACATTAGTTCGTTACAATTTTGAGCGGAAATATATTCCGTCTTGTCATCCACACGCACTAACGTTACCGACATATGAATACACTTACTTCGTTCATAGTTTAAATACGCTTGACATATACATTATTTTCGCATATATACACTTTCATTTAAAATATCAGTCCATTGTTTTGTTACACGTGGCACGTATCTGACCGATGAAATCGAACCTCAATGAAGATAGTGTCACTGTGGATTTTAAACATTTAATTTTTTTAAATCATTCTTCTTTAAATAATCTCAGAAGAATCTTTTTAAGGTGAAACATCAATGACACTTATTTTCTTACGTATTCTTTAATTATTCTGTTATTCTTGTTGGATTTCGATCCAAATAATCAGCTCATACACAAATATATATATATATATATATATAATAAAATAATAAAATTGACTCTGTACGTATTCAAATCTTAAAATGTTACACAAGTAATTTTTAAGAACCACGAATAACCGGCAGAATCTAACTCCGTTATCGCCCTCGGCTATAAAGCTTTGGACAACGAGGGGAAAAAAAAGAAAACTGCGGAGCACCGACAATACATACAGCACTTCACAGCAAAGAAAGAAACCCTCAAACGGAACAAACCACAAAGAAAGAAAAGTGCTCGATACTAAACTAACCAAAAAGGATTAACTAAGAGGCAGTTACGCAGAGCAAAAACACACGAGAAAAAATCGCAAGATCGCCACGACCTACCGCGGTTTCGCACAACGGCTCGTCAGGGCAAAGGCAGACCAAGGACTAATCAAATAAATAGACAACTATTAAAGACTAACCCAATTGGGGAAGGGGGTGTTCGAAGGAAAAAAAAAAATTGGGGGAGGGGGTTCACATTAAGGTCCGGTACACTAAGCAAGAAATTTAGTTTTGTGGATTCCACACTTATTTAGTATTGTAGGGTATGTGACGAGGAGAAGCTAGCAATAGCTAAATTTGAACCTGCCAACAAACTTATTAACGCTAAAACAGAAATACTAAATAAGTGTAGAATCCACAAAACTAAATTTCTTGCTTAGTGTACCGGACCTTAATGTGAACCCCCTCCCCCAATTTTTTTTTTCCTTCGAACACCCCCTTCCCCAATTGGGTTAGTCTTTAATAGTTGTCTATTTATTTGATTAGTCCTTGGTCTGCCTTTGCCCTGACGAGCCGTTGTGCGAAACCGCGGTAGGTCTTGGCGATCTTGCGATTTTTTCTCGTGTATATATATATATATATATATATATATATATATATATATATATATATATATATATATATAGTTGTCAGTCCGTAAACGGAGAGGATAATCCAACAAGATTTCCTTAATATAAAATATTAATATGCAAATCCATATAGAGAGCTCGATGGATGTTAACCAGAGCGATATGAAGTTTATAAAGAAAATCTCAACACGCCATATTAGTTATAAACTATAGTTAATTTCAATGAGCTTAACTAGCTCATATCATAGGACTGTTTTACAATATTTCCTCCATCTGGCATAAAACTTCTGCCGAAATGAGCGTTTTCTTAAAATGAAGAGGGAACATAATACACACACACACACACATATATATACATAAGTCATCCACATACAAGCCCGTTTCGCTGTATCACAGATCATCAGTGTGACTAGATATATCCACTTGCATCTGACCGGGATCGAAACTCGACCGATTTGTTGTTATTCGAAGTCTCTACTCTCTAAGCCATCGGCGCATGGGGTCAAAGAAGGGAAATTTTAACGTCTTGTATGTAAGCAGCGTATACAGACGCCAGTCACCGAGAGAACTCAATTCATTTCTGAAGTGTCACGCATTATAGCCGAAGTGGAAACTGTTTTTAAAAATTTTTTCTATAATATATATATATAATATTAACTATTGTAATAACAATACCAATAGTAGCAGAACTAACTCTGCCGAAACTACTATTAATTAAGCTATAATTTATATATATATATATATATATATATATATATATATATATATATATATATATTCATGTGTGTGCATTAATGTATGTAAGTTAACTCAACGACAAAACATGAAATGTCAGAACTTCAATAAACAATGATTCCTCTCTCACTTGCAGACTGATTCTATATTGTTTTAATATAAAGAATATACTTAATTTATTAAATTTATTTGAACACATCATTTAATCTTGATTATTAAAAATTGTGATTAAACCTGAACATTTCAGTCAAATATTTTGAATAGGTCCTCTAATGGGCTTATCTCATCAACTGTTTGTGTTTTTCATATGAGTTGATTATCTTATGCAAATACATAACATTTAAGTAACATCTATCCACAGTGTAGATGTGTTGCCTGGCTTCGAATTGTATAATCCAGTTTATATTTAGCACCGACAATTTACAAGGGAACTGTTATTTCAAATAAAATTCTAGAAATCTAATAATAGGCCGGCATCCAATAGACTTTGAAAATATAAGTCGTACAAAAAAATGAAAATAAAACATAAAAATTGTGGCTGCGGTTATATAGAAATTGGCGGAACCAACAAATTCTTAGGATCATTAATCGACGTTCGTTAAAAATTTCTGCACATATAGCCAGAAGAAACCAATGATGACAGGTCTAGATAATAACTATGAGTCTTTGGCTAAACCTCACATCTTAAATATAATACCGATTGATCTTAGTGTATTTTAGTGTTCTTTAATGTTGTTTCTATTTGTTTTTCCCCGATATTGGATAAATTTTGAAAAGCTATAAAACTCTGCTTAATAAAACTATTTCAAAAGATTATCATTTATAAAGATTAAATATATTTTATTTGAAAACGAATAACATAAAATATGAATCATTCGTGATTTTTTAACTCTGAGCCTTCAATATTTTTCATTTTTTTTAACTCAAGTGCGTTTTCTACCTTTTCTTAGATGTCTCGAAATATAAATTATATATTTACACGAACTTTATGAAAAAGTAAAAAAAATTTAAATTCTAATGAAAACAATCAAAGCTCTAATATATTTATTCAACTCCATATAAGTAAGATCATATTATTTAGTATTTAAAACAAAAATTAAATCCTAATGAAAACAACCAAAGCTCTAATATATTTATTCAACTCCATATAAGTTCATATTATTTAGTTAGTACGTACAAATGTTTGCAAAGTAAAAATGTTTCCAACTGCATATTTGGTTTTGTGATTTTCAGAAACTACTGGAAAATCTTCTACGCCCTAAAAATATCTATTTTGTTCCAATACAGTCTAACAAACTATTACAAAACTGGGATAAAGAAGACAAAATGAATTCTTGACAAAAAGTCTTTGAACATGAAGTGCCGGACTTGTCAAGAAAAACAGATTTTATAACAGATATGATAAAATGTATTTAACACATTTCTTTATTTTATTAATGTGTTTTATCCTAAAATTAACAACTTCATATACATTTGTTTTTATTTGAAATTTTCAGGAATTATCTGCTCCCTACGGCTAAATCAAACATGGTCAGCCAGTATATATTTTGCAATCAATAATTACTGTGTAGTGTGTTCAATCTGCACAAATGTGGCATATGCTAAGATTATTTTTCTAGTTATGGTTAACACGCACACACACACACACACACACACACACACACACACACACATATATAAATATATATATATTCTAAATTATATTTTAGAACATGTACAATTTTTTTATGTTGGTGGGGGTTAGTGATAAGGAAATAAGTCCTAAAATAAGATCATAAATCTTCCATCCTATCTGCTAATGTTAAATCTGTCTACAAAACTCCAAGACACTCATTAATCAACTATATTCACTACCCACACCACTTTCTTCAAAATTCAAACTGACAAATCACAAGACTTATTCCTTTATCACTAACCCCCACCAACATTCCACACACAACTCACCAAATATAAGAAAAGAAGCTTTCTATTCCTGTCCACACCACCTAATGAGACATTTTAGTTTCAATGTCGAAACAAATGTACGATTTGTAGTGGATATATAAAAAACAAAATGTACATGTTTTAAAATATAATTTAGAATATTTATATTATATATAACTAACAGCAGACATCAATCAATTAGACGATAGCCTACCATAAAAATGACAACTCAACACGGCTGCCCTTAGAAAACTCTAACCAAAAGATATACCCGACCAACCACCGACAAAACGTACATTCCAACAGATAATACAATTAATCAACAATTTCACACTTACGCACCAGACTCTTCAAAAGTGTATAACGGTCAAAACGAGAAATACATTCACTTAATTACCAATAACCCCAACCAGCACCCACAACAACAACGAACCAAATATAAACAGAGAATGAAAAAATATCATATCAATTTTAGTCACTCAGTCAGTCAGTTAAGTGCCATGCGCGATACACGCTTGGGCGATCATGTCTCGAAAGAGACATGACTGACTGGGCAGAAGATTATCCCGCAGTAGGTTGCCATTGCTTTCTGCGTAGTCAATTTGACTTCCCTGGAGAGTTGGGAGTCACAGCAGCTAACCTGCTAGGCCTGACTACTTTTATTTTCTTAACAAGCAATTTCATTTTATTTTAAATTTTACTATTTTAAATTCAGGGTTGTCCTACTCTTAGACTAATTCTAAAATTAAGGATGAACAACCCAGTCTGCCTTGCCAATTTACGCATAGGTAAAGTAATACCTGGGAAGTGTTCTAACAGAAGACGGAAAGTGCGACACGGAGATCCGAAGGTGAATTGGTATGGCGAAGGAAGCATTCCAGAAGTTGAGTAAAGTATTAAGAAACAGGAAAACTTCACTAGAAACAAAGAAGAGAGTACTGGATTCATGTCAGTTCTACAATATGGCAATGAATGCTGAACAATATCATCAAAGATGAAGGAAAAATTTGAAGCCACTGAAATTTGGTTCTACAGAAGGATGCTGCAAATATCATGGATTGAGCATGTGAGCAATTATGAAGTTTTGGAAAGGATGGGAACGAAAAGGGAATTAATACTGAGCATCAGGAAGAGACAGCTAAAGTTCCTGGGACATCCAATGAGGAAGGAGGGCTTGGAGAACCTGATACTAACAGGCCAGACAGAGGGAAAAAGAGACAGGGGAAAGCAGCGGATAACAAATTTGAAGGACCTGATCAGGTGGATGATGGAACGAGGATTATGTAGTATAACAGGAGAAAGCGTGCTAAGAGCTACCAGGGATAGGGAGAAGTGGAAAGCTATGATCGCCTACGTCCTGAAAGTACATGGTACATAAAAGGAGAAGAGGAAGAGATAGAATCAGGCTTTTTTCAAATGAAATATATTGAACCCAACCAGTTTTCGAAATTTGCCCCAAATTTCTCGTCCGATACATTAAACATTACATCATCTCCGCGTTAAAGTTTTAGATATAATCCCAAGATTTATAAATGTTAACATCATCTGGCTAAATCATGTCTTCCCAGTCAATGGAGAACTCGATTACCATTTCTCTATAGTGGGCTTACGAAAGTATTTTCTAAACGGAACATGAATAAAATTGTGTATTGACAATCAACATTGCTAGAATATAGAGTTACTCATAAGTTCAAAAGAATATAGTATAGATCGAACCGGTAATCAAAGAGTGAAACTATAGAATTGTTCCACATCGAGGGTGTCCAAAATCACTTCAAATTTATTGTCCTGTCGACATGCAGAATTAAAATTACAGACCCAAAATGTTCACTTACCAGATAGATACATCAAAACTCCTGTTTAAACCCAAGCAATATTCACCAGTCTGAATCCCTGTTTTTCTATATGTCCCAGATGAGGTAGTATTGAGACGATTTACATTATTCGGATTATTGTCCTCATTTTGGTTGCCATTTGTACGATGTTTCGGCCGTTGTATGCTCCGGCCTTCTTCAGGTGCTAGGAATTTCGGACCGTAACCTTTATTACGATCACCAGGGTATATCATTCTCATTCCTTGTGCGAAGCTTCTTTTGATAGTCATGAGTTATCTACCTCTAACCTGACTGTCTACCAGGCTACAGCACTGGTTAACAAGTAACTTAGAGAGTCGGTTTAGAGGGAGATATCTCATGACTACTAAAAGAAGATTTGCTCAAGGAATTATAATTATATAATTCAGTGATCGTAATAAAGGGTTCGGTTCGAAATTTCTAGCACCTGAAGAAGACCGGAGCGTGCAATTGCCGAAACATCGTAGAAATGGCAACCAAGATGAGGTATCTTATAATATTTTAAACTCAAAAACTCATTGTGTGTTTGTTGCTTAATTCTTTTCTTGGGGTTATATGAATAAAAACATTACTTTTGTAGAGACGTCAGTATTTACTTATAGACACAAGACGAAACCTAATGAATGCTGGCATGTAGACGTCAATGCTTAGATAAGAATACAATGAATTTTTAATCGTCGATGTCATTTGTTACCTGCAGATACAAATATAAACAAATATATATATAGATATCACCATTTACGTATATACTCAGGTATAACCTTTAAAGACTATTCGCGTCATATACCACAATAAAGTTGATATGGCGTAAATTAAGCGAGTCCAAATGTAAAAATATTTCTATTGGTTTGAATAAAACGAGTGTATGAACGATAGTTTTAAAATATAATTTTCTAGACACGAAGAAAAAATTAGGAATAGTTTTTTTTTTAGTTTTTTTTTTTACCCATATTTTTTGCCATAATTATTTTTTATCATATTTTTTGTTGGCGAAATATCTTTATTCTATCGAACCGCTCAATCGCCATTATTATTTTCCTGCTTCGGAATAATACCATTTTTTAAAAAATATTGTATTTTTGATTCATCGAACTTATTTTATTTCAGTTCGGGTGATGGTGTCTCCGCGCGCTTTCCAATTTTTAAAGAAACCTATCATTGCCTACTGCTACTTCCGCCTCTCTACACAGACATTTTTTTTTTCATCTTATCATCGATAATTTTCTGTCTAAGCCCGCAGGACGTAATAAGCTTTTAAAGATTATTCGAATAATCCGGTTCTAAAGATTTTAAACAACTGACTTGATTGTAATTATGAAACAGCGAAGGAAAACAAAAAGAATATATTTAACATTGTGTAAAATGTTAGACGCAACATATTTTGCTCTCTTTCTCATTCTGAATATGTTAAATATTTATTTACATAATCTATATATTTTATAGATAATGAAATATTTAGTGAAAAGGGTTTTGGAATATATCATACCTATTCAACTTGTACAGCTAGTCTATTCTGAGAACCCTAGATGTTATGCGAGGAGTCGTCATCGGGGACCACATTTTAAACAATATAAGGTACTTCGATGATACAGTGCTGATAGCAGATACGGAGGGAAATTAGAAGACCTTCTACAGAAGGTAGCTGAAGAGAGTGACAAAAAAGGACTAAAAATAAACTGCAAGAAAAACCAATGCATGGCGATCAGCTAAAAAGGGAGCCGAAAATGCCAAGTACAAGTGTGGGTTACTAAAATCAAGCAGGTACAAAAATTTAAATAACTGGGAAGTGTTTTAACAGAAGACGGAAAGTGTGACACAGAGATCCGAAGGCGAGTTGGCATGGCGTATGAAGCATTCCAGAAGTTGAGTAAAGTATTATAAAACAAGATAATTTTGCTAGAAACAAAGAAGAGAGTACTAGATTACTATGTGATGGTCCTTCCATATGGCAGTGAAGGTTGGACAATATCTTCGAAGATATTGTCTAATTTTCCACGCTTGAAGCAACTGAAATGTGTTTCTACTGAATGAAGCTGCAAATATCATGGATCGCGCATGTATGCAATGATGAGGTTTTTGAAAGGATGGAAACGAAATGGAAATTAATACTGAGTATCATGAAGAGCTAGCTAAAGTTCCTGGGACATGCAATGAGGAAGGAGGGCTTGGAGAACCGGATACGAACACGCCAGATAGAGCGAAAAGGAGATAGGGGAAAGCAGCAGATAAAATATTTGAAGGACCTGATCAGGTGGATAACGGAACGAGTGTTGCATGGTGCAAAAGGAGAAAGCGTGCTAAGAGCCACCAGCGACAGAGAGATGTGGAAAGCCATGATCGCCTACGTCCTGAAAGAGCATGGCACATAAATGAAGAAAGAAAAAGACATGAGTCGGGCTTCATATTTAAGAACATGGTTCGCTCATTTTCAGCGGTTTTTATTATATCATGAATGACAGCATTTTACATCTGTATTCTTCTTCTTCTTGTGCAATGCTCCTTCAAGGCGTAAGTAATCATGGATGTCCATTTATCACTTTAATATATTTCCTCTTGGTGCCTCTCCCAAATCCCGTTCTGCCATTCATTTGCTCAAGCCTACCAAATATGCCACGCGATGCTTTGCCCTGTCTCTTGTTTCTTCTATCCATCCTGTGAGTATTAAATTCTCCAGGCCATCTTTCATCATTACTTGTCCCAGGAACTTCAGCTGTCTCTTCCTGGTGTTAATTATGAATTTTCTTTTCGTTTGCCCCTCATCATTGCTCACGTACTCGGTCAATGCTATCCTCATTTCTGCTTTCTCAAGTTTCTCATCATCCATGAAGAGATCATCCAACATTTGCTGTCAAACAGAAGGACATATATCACATCGTAGTCCAGTTTTTTTTCTTTGTTTCCAATGCTATTTTCTTGACACACAATACTATGGTTATCTTTTGAAATGCGTCCTTGGCCATGGCAATGAATCTTGGGATCTCAGTGCCACACTTTCTATCCTCTGTCGGAACACTGCATAACACTTTTAATAAAAATCGTTTTTTTTTATGTCAACAGAAACGCAAATGTTTCTTGTGATGGGAAATTGTCTGCCGGAATACAAAAGACTTCGTTCATTGTGAGCCACTGAGGCATACAAAAAACATCACTGCATATATTTATTTTCAACAAAAATATCGGACAAATGAAGCATTATATCAAAATTTTACAGTAATTTTTAAACATGTAATTTCTCATTTTCTAGCTTTGCAACAAAATCCAATAAAAATAATTTTCGTTATAATGGGAGGTTCTTCTACTTACTCTAGTGCTAGACGTGATACACACTTGGACGATCATGTCTCAAAAGAGACATGACTGACTGGGAAGAAAATTATCCCACAATAGGTTGCCACTACTTTCTGCGGTAGACTGGTTGCAAACCAAGATATAGAACCGAATATGTCCTGCTATTTAACCCATAGCTAGAGAGAGATGCCACGGATAATACATTACGGGTATTTTTAGCCTTAAGCTAATATTTAAATAATTTTATTTTTTTATTTGATACAGTTTCTGGCAAACAGTTAATAATTCCTAAATTCCTAAAAAATATTTAAAGAAATTTAACTTCTGTCAGTTTTCATATCATTTTGTACATGACCTAATTACTTTTTATAAAAACTTTACATTATCTAAATAAAGTTACCATATATGTTTTTTATTTGTTTTCTGATAAAATATTTTTATTTATGAAACCTTTTAAATATTAAAATATATTTTGTTTCCTTTTATACGTTTCTTGTTAATCACCTGATAGAATGACTCAATTACGTTGAACAAATGACTTTACCTCAAGTATGCTGTCAATCAAAGCAGCGAGGTTTTGTATAATCGAAATTCAATCTATAATCAACAGACAGGAAATTTTTGATGAACCAGACCTTGTATCAACCACACGACTTTTGTGAAGCTGTGCCCACTAGACGTTTAAGTAAAATGTCAGAGGATTTCCATACATTTGTTAATCAAAGCTGGCAATATTTCTTTAGGCTATTTTATTTTTCTATTTTAAGGAAGTAGAAATTATCAATATTCTGAGTTCTTTATATCTAAAAACATAAACAAAACTGTATACGTTTTGTTAAATTTTTATCCTTGGCTCAATATTTCAAATTTTCAAATTTGCAGCGAAATTTGTAAAATAAATTTCATTTTCAATTTTTCAGAATCATCCTTTAATACTTTCTGATCAGAGCTGAATTAACTTTTAAATATTCTTTTTTATATAATTGAAAAATGGTCTGATTAAAATCATAATTCACTCTTATGCAACAGGTATTTTATTCACAAGGCGCATATATATAGCACTAGCAGTATAGACCGGCGTTGCTCGGGTGTAATGAAAGCTTTAAAACTAATCAATGGTTCTGGAGCTCAGACTCTTTGGACGTTGGCACGAAAGACTAAAAGGCAATAGTTGTTTCCAGTTAAAGCGAAACCGTTGACTGAAGGAAAAATGAATGGATATAAGTCAAATTTTGATTTCCTGGTATCGATATCGAATAGGTTTTTTTTCGTCGTAAACTGAATTTTGAAGGCTAAATAACTCCTCTGAGTAAATGGTATCATGGCTGAGAATAAGAACTGCAATTATACCTACTTAGAGCCAAACCCGAAGCAAAAACTAAAATAAAAGAGCTGAAAAAGTAACAGACATACAGGCAGATAAACAGACACACACACAAACATCTTGTGTTTATATATATATATATATATATATATATATATATATATATATATATATATTACCGATTTTCTGCATTATTGTAAGAACTGCAACCTTGAAACTTCTGAATATCGTTTCTTATGTCTTTGTTTATGAGTGTATCAAATTTGATTAAAATCGGATCACTCCTTTTATAACCCGATTTTTTCGATTATCGATTTTCGATATTTATCAGGGGTACCTCGACACAAAACCTAGCTAAGAACAATCGCAGACGCTTATAGTACAACTGTGTAAATTTTCAAGAAAATTGGTTCAGCCGTTTCGGAGTCTATAGGTAACGGACGGACACACACACACACACACATACACACAGAGACAAATTCTATATATAAATAAGTTTAGATATACAGCGATCTTACTACAAGCTTCTTTATGATTTCTCCTTAGAAAATGGCAACTTGTCAGTAGGATAGTTAAAAGGTTTTCATTAGTTCGCTGCCAATGAAGATTTATATTTTTTCTCCGTTTCAACAGCTGTCCTATGTGACAGAAAACATCTTCAGTCATTAAAATTTTCCCAATGTAAAAATATGCTATTCATTAGTAAAAGATTTGTAGGCAACTATTAGAAAAGGTTGTGCGTTGAGGTGCAGTGGATATCAGCTCGGAATGAGAAATCGAGGAGCCGCGTTCGAATTCCAGTTGAATTCATTGCATTCATTTACGCGCAAATAACCTTGGGAGAGGTATCAATCTATCTCTTCCCTCCAGTTATGTGTTAAATAATGGGACATATTGGGTTCTATAGCCTTGGCTGGCAACCAATCTACAGAAAGCAATGGCAGCCTACTACGGGATAATCCTCTGTCCAGTGAGTCATGTCCCTTTTGATTAAATGGCAGCTAGATATTAGCTTATATTAGATAGCGTATTAAAATAGAACACGAATTGATATAGGTGGCTTTATGAAGATTCATCTAATAATTGTCACAAAAGAAGATAAAGATGGCATTGAATTTATAAAAGAATGCTTTAATTAGATTTTTCACTTTAAGAGGTACATTCAACTTTCATTAGTTGGCTATATTTCTGAGATGAGGTGGTATTTACATTATTTGAATTTTTCGGACTGTTGTCCTCATCTTAATTCCCATGTTTACGACATTTCGGCCGTTGTACACTCCGGCCTAGAAAAACCGAACCCTTTTTTTCGAACAATGGAATAGATTGTTCTCGTTTAATGCATAATGCTACTTCTGGATATCATGTAGTTATTTAAGTTATTTGTTCGAAACAGCTCCAGCCAGGTATTGAACTCACAACTCTTTGGGTAAAGCCACTAGAACTAACCAAATCTAAATCCATGTGTCATTGAAAACATCAGTGTATGAATTTCCGAGACTTATAAACTTCATATCTCGGTAATCATTTTTTACCAGAGCTCATATTTCATACTTTGTCGCTAAGGATTTTCTCCAGCCCTTCATATTACTGCTTTCCATAATGTATTCATTTCTATGCTTGGCTGGCTTAGGAGATTTTTATGGCCAAATATATGCTTTGATTCCTTAAGTTTATGTAGTTTCCAGTGGTGTTCATTATCGCAAACATGGCAATAAAGATGAAAACAACAGTCCGAACAATGTTGGTCGTTGTTTTGTTTTTATGGCATATCAACCTCGGCGGGTCATTTATTGCCAACTAAATATTTATTTATTTATTGCTGGTAATACATTTTTCTTTCAACAATTTATTGTTGTTTTTTATAAATTTTGTGTCTAGTAATACTTTTTTTTTGAGTATCAAGATTCATTGGGATTTGTTTTTAAGGGCAGAGTCCCCTAGTAGTAGCTTTGTTATTAAATCCATAACTGGAGGAGTGGACGGATTAATACCTTTCCCAAGGGTACCAGTGATTAAGTAAATGCAGGGTATTCAACTGGAATTCGAACTCGGATCACCGATTTCTCTTTCGGGGCCGATATCCACTGCAACAAAACGCACATCCGTCATTAAACGCTTACAGCACCGAAGCGGTCACTCATCTAAGTACTGACCAGGCTCAACGTTGCTTATCTTCGGTGATCGAGCGAGACCCGGTGTATTCAACGTGATAGGCCGTAAGCCCCAAACAATGTAAATAATACGTAATTTAACCTTGTTTGAAATTAAAATGAAATCGTATATCTACTTCTAATATTTACTTAACTGATATTTTGAACAGTTTCTTATATCTTGATTTGGACGACTTGGTTTTCTTCAGTGTATGTGTCACTTTCCATCTTAGCTCATTCACCCGAGCTATTGCCTCGATTTGGGCAATACTATCCAAGTATGGTATCTATAGCGGTTGCTATGTTTTTCTTACCCACATTCGCTCCATGTCATTTACTCGTCTGCGATTGGGCAATAAGTCACTACTGATTTTGTATAGGACAATTTAGCGAGTGCAGCGCCTTTGAATCATTCGGCTCTGAAGCAGCTCTTTCATATGTGCCTGGTGATTAATTAATTTTTAGCCAATTACATATTTTTGATGTAAAACCAGTTTTTTCCACCCTTCATTCTGAGCGACCCTTTCTTCGTTAAATTCGGCTACTTTTCGCAAGGTAGCCAGTAGGCAATCAGGCTGCGAAACGACTCTACGGACGTCTACTCAAAAATGTCTTAACGCACACACAGACACAGAGCTTTGTTTTCTCTCTGAACATTTTCGCCAAGAACTTCCTTTGAACTTTAGAACTTTTGAACTCTTGACCAAAATTTGTGTTACTTACAATTACATTCAAAATAATTGTATTCTTCATGTTATTCATTCTTACATGAAAATCTTTCTAATCTTTTCAGCGCAAGAAAACACTTTCTTCATTTGAGTGACTTTGTTCAACAAGCAGTCAAAGGGAACAATTTTTATCCTCTTACTCTATGTATACTCATATTACATGATTTGTTTGTTAAATGCTGTATTTATTATTGAATAAGCTTTAATTTATTGGTTACAAATTCGATTTGTTGTCTTTATTTTTCTTGAATCGTATGTTGGACGAATCGTAATATAAATCGTAAAGGACCTAAAAATCCTCTACAGTATCCGACTGATGTTAGTTAAGAAGTTGATTAAATTAATCAGTATTGACTCTTGAGGGGCGCCCAGATGATGTTGACTAACGTTGATTACTACATTTACTGAAAAGTGATGGAGCTCATGTGTTTTGAAATTTAACTGTCCAATTTTGTACTTTGCGAAACTTAAGTACATCGAATACGTATATCAAGAATGTGTCCAGATCATGCTGGATCTTCTTTCAGTTTTCTTTGCCGGGAATTCTTTTCAGGAAGGCCTCGAGCCTCTGGATGTGCGTTGTGGTGCAGTGGATATCGGCTTGGAACGAGAAATCGGGGAGCCGAGTTCGAATTCCAGTTGAATTCATTGCATTCACTTACGCGCAAATACCATTGGGAAAGGTATTAATCCGTCTATTCCTTCCAGTTATGGGTTAAATAACAGGACAGATTGGGGTTATATAGCCTTGGCTGGCAACCAATCTACCCAAGCCTGTATCACGTATGACACTTTTTGTTTTATCTTACGGTTTTACCGGATGCTTTCCCGGACAATGGCGGGCCCTGCATTTTCAGTGACCAGACGAGGTCTCCTCGGAATGTCTTGGTGCCAAACATGAAGAAATAAATTGTAAGTCTCGGCATTGCTGTAGAAAAGCTAGATAATTCCAAATTCGGGTTAGCTTCTAGCAGGACTTTTCTGTTTGTCTTTATATCTTTGGAATACGAGTCCGTACCGATCCTTCAATATTTGTCTATATTTCTGAGATGAAAAATTATAATTATTTATTATTGTCCCCATTGTGACCTCATTGTCCCCATTGTGACCTCAACTTTATTTACATCGATTCGGCTGTTGTGTTCACCGGCTTTCTTCTTTGTGTGTCTTTCATTACAAATATTTTCAATTTTTTCGTTTTGCCATGGAATTTTACGTTTAGAATTACTTCTCTTTCAAAATTGATACGCTTCCCTGTAACAGACTTGGCGATTTTCTGTGTATGCATCATGGTCTTTCTGCTTAGCTTCCTCCACGTTTGTAAATTAATTATAGCTAGATCCGATCCTGAATCTAACTGTAATTTTACCTTCTTATTTAAAGCCTACGTATTTTTCTAAGTATTTTCTCATGTTTAGTTTGTCTTCGCAGTCCATGCTAGTAGTTCTTTCTCTATTAGTGCGTCTTTTATTTTTGCATTGATATGTCTTATGCCCTATTTTTCCACAGATAAACAATTCTTGTATTTAAATTGACAGTCTTTATTCCAGTGGAATCCACCACATTTGTAACATGCTGAAAAGGGGGGGTATTTTTTATTTGATCTCTGTCATTAATCACCGGATATATTGTAATTTTATCTTTATTATTAATTTTTTGTTGTTTTTTTCGGGGAGGGTAAAAATCGTAAATGTTTTTTCAACTTACGTACGTGTGCTACTCCCGATTCCTCGATATCCTTAGAGTGTTTTGTGATGCTCAAGCATTTTAGACAGTCTTCTGGCAATTTTGTAGCCTTAATCCAGGCTCGTTTTGAAGCTTCGTGAGCATTCTTTTGCGCATTTTGTTGTCCTTGGCTAAGATTAATTCCTGCACGAAATATGACACCTAAAGTTGTCTGGAGTCAATTCTGCCAATTTAAAATCATGGCAATGTTTGTTAACACTTGCAGCAAACGTCGAGTAGTCCTCATTCTCGCTTTACACGAGGTTGAGGAATTTCTGCTTTTTATGAAAGTGTGAAGTTTTTGGACTGAAAAGATCCAGAGACAGGATACTAATGAATGCATTATCTTTATCGGACCCTGATGAGAGTTGTGTCTGCAAAACATGAAATCGCTTTTAGGATAAGTCTTGTGATCCTTTTCTCATATCGAACAAATATATATCTTTCTCTTGTACTGGTTTATAAATGGTTTTTGAACCACGTGATAATCAAATTAGAATGTTTGTTATATAGTAAGCATTGGTGAAGTTAAGAAAAACAATTTTACTATAAAAATCAAATGCACGTCAATTATAAAAAGTGAACTTCACTTAGAAACAGTATTTACAATATACAACATCAGTCAGTCAATTAAGTGCCATACATGATACATAATTCCGATATGTTTTTCTCTTCCGTGCCTCGACTTTGTTTCCATATCAGTCAGTTTCCCAGCACCGTTACGTACATTCATTAGGCCTTTTCAATAAATATATTTATGCTAATTTTTTCGTATTAATTTTCCTATTCGGTGCCTCAACTTCTTAAATTTCGATACCAGTCAGTTTACCACCGATTTTAACGTAGCTTCGTTAGACCTTTTAAATAAATATTTTAATCATAATTTTAATTATAAGTTTTCTTCCTACGTGGTTGGACTTCATCTCGAAAGAGACATGACTGCATGGGCAGAAGATTATCCCGCAGCAGTTTGCCATTGCTTTCTGCGGTAGACTGGTTGCCGACCAAAGCTATAGAACCCAATCTGTCCTGTTATTTAACCCATAACTGGAAAAAATAGACGGATTAATACCTTTCCCAAGGGTATTTGCGCGTAAGTGAATGCAATGAATTCGGCTGGAATTCGAACTCGGCTCCCCGATTTCTCGTTCCGAGCCAATATCCAATGCACCACAACGCACATACAACATCAGCACATCAAAAAAGATTGGTTATTATTTATATTAGAATATCAAAACGGCCAAATTCGTCATCAGAAACACATCACAAGTAAGATCACAAATGCATAGGACTAACAACATTTATGAATTTAGATGACAGTTACAAAATTGTATTTTCGATTAAAAAAAATCTATAAATAATAATTGCATCAGGCATAAAACTATATTCGTATTAAACAGACATATTGCACCTCTTATAACATACCGCGATTCGTAGTCATTCTGATACACATGGAGATTTACCAACATTATCTACAATATACTCGTGAAAACAACAAAATAGTATACTGATCTAAAAGTAAAAATTGCCAGAATAATGGATGCTTGAATAATAAAATCGAAGAAATAAAATTCGCTCTCGATAATGGCTAAAAGAATAGCTGAAAGCGCTGGGATATGCAGAACATTTAGACATTTTTACACATATTATGCCAATAATAAACAAACACAAAAAAATGAATAAAAAGATTAAATGCAGTCGTCTTTACTGAAACATTAACACACATACACACACACATACACACACACACACACACACATATATATATATATATATGCACACATACAAACACATATATAATACACACACAAATGTATATAATACACAAACACACAAATATATGATATACTCATATACATTACCGGCCATAATTATTAAGCCACCCAATCTTTTAAAAAATGATGTATTTCATACTATTTTTATTGTTTATTGCCAAGTGAATAATTGTAAATGAAAATAGAATGGTTCTTTTGTTTATATTGCACAATAATATGTGTATCAAATGAATTTATAAATATTTAATAATTACCTATATTGCAGTTTCATCAACGAAAGAATAAAGAAAATTTAGGCTGGTTCTTTTGTTATTACTAGTTTGCAAAATCTTTTCAAGGCCAGCCAATAAGAAGAAGAGACTAAGAAGAAGTGATCACAAAAACTGGACAACAGAACAGTTCATTTGATGCACATCTTATGGTGCAGTATTAAAAAAGAACAACTTCATTTTCATTTAGAATTATCCGCATGGCAATAAATATTAAAATAGTATGAAATATATAATTTCTTTTAAAAAACTGAGGTTCCCTAAAAATTATCGCCGGTAGTGTATATAATACACACACATACATATAAAATGCACCTACATACATACATACATATATATATATATATATATATATATATATAATACACACACACATATATATATAATACACACAAAAGTATAGAACATACGCACACATATATATACACAGAGTTAGTCAGTTAAGTGGCATACATGATACACGCTTGGGCGATCATATCTCGAAAGAGACATGATTGACTGGGTAGAGGATTATCCCGCAGTAAGTTGGCATTACTTTCTGCGGTAGACTGGTTGCTTAAGAACCCAATCTGCCCTGTTATTTAACCCATAACCAAAGGGAAGAGATAGATTAAACCTTTCCCAAGAGTATTTGCGCGTAAGTGAATGCAAGTAATTCAACTGGAATTCGAACTCGGCTCCACGATTTCTCTTTCCGAGCCGATATCCCCTGCGCCACAACGCACATCCCCACACAGACACACACACACACACACACATATATATATAATACACACATATATATATATATAATGCACAGATGCATTTATATTACACACACACGCGCGTGCGCACACACACACACACACACACACACACACACACACACACACACACACACACACACACATATATATAGAGAGAGAGATATGGAATGTAAACATGTCCCGTAAATATTTTCCATGCACTTTCAGCTGCTCCTCTTGCCATTCGCAAGGTCTTTATGTTTCAAATTTTATTATTCTATCCTCATATTTTGACTTTGAGCGAGATCTCTAAATTATGTTACCGTGAAAACATGAGTATAAAATAATAACAGCGGAAATGGCTAAAACGCTTACGGAACATATGTACATACTTAATCAAAAAGAAATATGATATAATACTGGAAAAATTAAATAAAAATTTAATAAAATCTTTTTCGTCGGTCGTTTTCAAGGAAACCCATATGTGTGTGTGTGTATGTGCTTGTGTATGCCTGGGTTTTATACTACATGAGCGTGTAAGGTACTAATGCTTTTCAAAAAATACTTATAAATTTGAGTTCTGAAAAAATCATAAGAACACATAAAAAAATATATGAAAAACTTAATAATAATACCTTGTCTATTACTTTTAATGAAACCTATATAAAAGAGAGATTGTTGTCTAAATCGGCGTCTTGCGGCCATTGGCCGAGATAGAACTCACTACAGCACTCAAGTATTCCCTGTGCATTTGGAAACCTGGCGCAGTTTATAGCGAAATTCATAATCTTGTCAAATCGCTGAATACTTGATGCTTCGCCAGGGCTACCAAGGGTGTTTTTATTGTGACACCAACACTAGATGGGTTGTCTCCAAGCCCCATCCTGTTATTTAACCCAAGGGTACTAGTGCTTAAGTAAATGAAGGGTACTCAACTGGAATTCGAATTACGGTCATGACATGTTGAATACACCGGTTCCCGCTCGATCACCGAAGTTAAACAACGTTGAGCCTGGTTAGTACTTAGATGGGTGACCACTTCGGAATACCAGGTGCTGTAAGCGTTTAGTGACGGATGTGCGTTGTGGTGCAGTGGATGTCGGCTTGGATAGGGAAATCAGTGAGTCGAATTCCAATTCCAGTCGAACACCCTGCATTCACTTACGCACTGGTACACTTGGGTTGCCTAAATACACAATATGTGTGTGTGTGTGTGCGTGTGTGCGCGCGCGCGCAGTGGTAATATTGCTATAAATTTTCCGTAACCTTTGTGGCACCATCATAAACTTTCCTTTCATAAAAGCCTACAATTTAAATGTTTCATAATTATGGAACTGCTTATCAGATTAACTAAACTTTATCTCTAGTCTTTAAATTCAATAATTTTTGTATCGGACATATACACAAAATTTGTGGTTTATATATTATCTTTGACTTTAGACTGGCACTGCGATATCAATTTAAATTAGACAAGATCTAGAACGTACACATTCGAATGTTCAACTAGATAAAAACTTGTTCAACGACAGAAAACTTCAGTTATATCTTTGCTTTTGTTCCCCTGATTTAAATTAATCTCCTTTCACTCAGAACCCAGTATTGTTCGGTATTTATCTGTCTCGATGACTCTCAAAGTTTTTCAGTGTTCAAGTGATATAAATAATGTTTTATATGCCTAGTTCCGAAGAAAGCGTCTCCCAGCTAATGTTTCATAATTGCAATTAAAATGGCAAGGTTGTATACTCTGACGCCTTTCACAGTATTCTCATAAAATTGGTAAATTTTAGCACCCATTCACGCACAAATATACTTAAATACTATTGCTAAATCAGGAATGTCCTCGCATTGAACAAATGTGGAAAGACGCTGAAAAAAACTTTGGAGTAATTCGTATAAATGCATGCAAACAACCCAAATAAATCGAAGTCATTGGGTATTTTCCTTTTAATAATAATTAAATAGAAATGTCTTCTTTTTATATTTTTATAAGAAATTTGTCTTCTTTTTTTTTTTTTTTGTAAACAACGTTATATAGACAACGAATAGTAGGCGAAAAATTCGCGAAAAAATGGATGCATTTATCCATCGGTGTTTGTTAATACCTCTGAGAAGAGTTAGCATTTACACTGTTTACATTGTATGGACTATTGTCCTGATCTTTATTGCCATTATTACAACGTCTTGGCCGCTGTATGCTCAGGCCTTCTTCATATAATATCAACATTTGTTTTCTAAACAGATGTCCAAATATCTCACTTAAAACTTACTCTATTTTCTAATCATCTATGTTCTTCATCGTTTCTATTTATGAGATGAAAAATTTTCTTTGAAATCCTTTCAGCACAAACAAGGCAATATTGGCATTATAACGCCAGGAGTTACTGACTATGAAAGAGAAAAAACTTTAGTTAGCTAAAGACAGATAAATGAACTGATTTCAGGATGACAGATGATATTGATTGCCACTGAAGATAATTTTTGAAGATCGTAGCTGACAGAGAAACAAGAATCGGAAGAGCTTTCCTCAAATGGAAAGTAGAAGAGAAATATTACTAAAATAAATATTAAGGGTGCATATATGCGCCCTTAATATTATATTATATTATACACACACTCTCTCTCTCTCTCTCACACACACACACACACACACATAATATTAAGAGTGCATATATAATATGTACCGTATTATACATATATATATATATAATATATTATATATATAATATACACATATAATATATATATATATAAAATATATTAAATATATATTATATATACACACACACACATATATATATATATATATATATATATATATATATATATATATCAGTGAAACCGATAAAATGCAACCGCAACTTCTACTCCAACAGTTTCTTTTCTCGCACTTCTCGACTGTGGAATTCTCTTCCACATGACTGTTCCCCCGACGGCTACAATCTCCAGGAGTTTAAATGTAAGGTCAATAGACACCTCCTAACAAACTTCCATTCTTTCAAACACTCTTCCCACCCACCCAAATATCTATCACCCCCCTTCTGACATTTCCTATATCTAACCACTCTTCCTATTTACCTCCCCCTATGTAGCCCCAAGCGCAATAGTGGCAGTGGAATGCCTTGCTTGGGGGTGAAATGATAAATATATATATATATATATATATATATATATATATATATATGTGTGTGTGTGTGTGTGTGTGTGTGTGTGTGTGTGTGTGTGTGTGTGAACAGTAAACCTACGTGACCTAATGATCAATCTAGTCACTTAAGTGCCATACGAAGATGCACGCTTGGGCGATCATGTCATTTAAATTTATATCTTTATAGCCATTATTACAATGTTTTGGCCGCTGTACGCTCAGGACTTCTTCATGTGTTATGAATTTCAAACCTAATATTTTATTAAGATCACTGCGGCATATCATTCCCATTCTGTGTGCGATATCACTTTTGGTGAACATGTAGTTATCTCCCTTTACCTTAACTCGCTATGTTATTAGTTCACAAGTGCTGTAGCCTGGTATTGAACTCGCAAACGCTTTGGATCAAGTCACTGGAACTAACCAACGTCTATATGAATTTATCCTTTGGTTTCAAAAACCTGTTCTCTGCGAGTACAAAGAAAATTGAATCTTGCTTAGAACTCAATCAGTGTGAAGTTATTTAATAATAAAAAATACTCGTAACATTGTTAACGCAGGTATAACTACTTCCATCTTTTTTCTCTGGATTAACTCAGAGTAGATATCAGACGAATATGTGTGTTGTGGCGCAGTGGATATCGACTTAGAACGACAAATCGGGGAGCCGAGTTCGAATTCCAGTTGAATTCATAGCATTGACTTGCTCAAAAATATCCTTGTGAAAGGTATTAATCTGTCTCTTCCCTCCAGTTATGTGTTAAATTATAGGACATAGTGGGTTCTATAGCCTTGGTCGACAAACAGTCTACCACCGAAAACAATGGCAACAGACTGCGGGATAATCTCTTTCGAGACATGATCGCCCAAAGCGTGTATCACGCATGGCACTTAACTGACTGACTGAATATAATAGTTGGAGACATGATTAAGGCTTCTACTGGGCATAAAGTGGGGGATCGGTTTTCCATTGTTATGAAGTAATAAACTGATCCCCCACTAATTACTACTGATTAATACAATACATCTCTTCTTCCATTCAGCTATAGTTTAAAGAGCAGGATAGAAAATCTTCTGCCCAGTCAGTCATGTCTCTTTCGAGACATGATCGCCCAAAGCGTGTATCACGCATGGCACTTAACTGACTGACTGAATATAATAGTTGGAGACATGTTTAGGGCTTTTACTGGGCATAAAGTGCGGGATCAGTTTTCTATTGCTATGAAGTAATAAACTGATCCCCCACTAATTACTACTTAATTATCAAATACACTTCTTCATCATGTAGCTATGAGTCAAATAACAGGACAGATTAGGTTCTATAGCCTCGGCTGGCAACCAGTCTACCGAAGAAAGCAATGGCAGCCTACTGCGGGATAATCTTCTGTCCAGTCAGTCATGTCTCTTTCGAGAAGTGATTGCCCAAGGGGTGTATCAGATATGGCACTTAACTGACTGACTGACTGACTGACTGACTGACTATCCTTCTTGTGTGGTTTATTTATGGCAGAATTATGTTTTGTATCGCAACAATCATCTTTTTTTTTGAGAGTGAATACTGTATTAAGAAATTTCTTGATAATAATAATGATTTTTCCATACAACTCCTACTCTATAATCCATAGCTGGAGCTAGATTAGAATTCATATCAGCAAAATTCATTTACCGGATATATAGCTTCATCTAAACTGTTAGCACGTATCTTCAATTCGTTGAATAATTCTCTGAGAGATAAAATTTAGAAATAATGTATAATTTAAAAATATCTTTGTATTTTTTTAGACGATGTATAATTTAAGCGAAGCCATATTCAGTTACAATATGTTTTCTACGCTTTGATTTTTCGGGAAAGTGAACAGTTCGACGATGTAATTATTCAATTTAATGATTTCGGTGAAGCCATTTTTCGGACAAATGACATTCTCTGGACCCTTGACAGAGAAATCTATAAATGTGCAGGAATAGTGAATGATGACTTTTCAAAAAATAAGAAAAAAAATCATTTAAGAAATATCCAGATATCTTTACTAACAAAGAAAAAAGTGTTGAATTCTACGTAATATCCAATCTATATGGCAGTGAGCCCTATGCAATTTGCTGAAACGATAAAGACAACAATAGAATATACTTCTACGCTTGAATGATCTATACTACAGACAGAATATCCCAACAACTGGAAAAACTTAATGAACATTAGAAAAGTAATCTAGCATGTGCAATTAGAAATATGGCGATGATTTGTACGAGGAAAGTCTGATTGTGATAGTTAAGGTGATAGTCAAGATGTGTACGTGAATAAAGACGAGGCGAATTAGTAGACAAGAGAAAATATCCAGTGTATGTTAAATTCTTCTGCCCTTTCGTGTAATAAGCGTTAAAGCAATTTCACTTGACGCTTTCTTATTATGAGTATCAAGTTACATGTTTTTGTGTTTCTTAAAACTTACTCTTTGTTACTTCTTCTATGTGCCCTATCCTTTTAGGACGTAGGCGATCATAGCTTTCCACGTCTCCCTATCCCTGGTGGCTCTTAGTATATTTTCTCCTGCTACTCCACGAAACCCCCGTTACGTCATCCACCAGATCAGGCCCTTCAAATATGTTACCGCTGCGTCCCTCTGTCTCTTTTTTTCCTTTTATCTGACCTACCAGTATCAGATTCTCCAAGCTCTCCATTCTCATTGCATGTCCCAGGAATTTCAGTTGTCTTTTCCTGATGCTCACTATTAGTTTTCTTTTCGTTGCCATTCTTTCCAAAACCTCATCATTGCTCACAAGTTTGGTCCATGATATCCGCAGCATCCTTCTGTAAAACCACATTTCTGCTGCTTCATGTTTTTTTTCCTCATCTTCAATGATATTGTCTAGAATTCACTTCCGTATTGAATAACTGACGTCACATAGTCATCTGGCACTCTCTTCTTTGTTTCTAGGGAAGTTTTTCTGTGTCTTAGTACTTTTCTGAGCATCATGAACCCGTAATTCGCCATGCCAATTCGCCTTCGGATCTCTGTGTCACACTTTCCATCTCCAGTTAGAACATCTCCTAGGTATTTAAATTTTTGTACTTGCTTGATTCTAGTATCCTCCACCTGTATTTTGCATTTTGGGTTGCTCTTTTTTGCTGATGACAATGCATTCAGTTTTCTTGCTGTTTATTTGTAGTCCTTTTTTGTCACTCCCCTCAGCTACCTTCTGTAGGAGGGTTGGTAGTTTTCTTCCCGTGGCTGCAATCTTAATTCTGGGCATAAACTGCATCCGGAAGCGAGGCCTATGATTGGGAGGTTTTGAGCAGCATTGAACAACCTGCTGTTGTCCCCAGGTCCACCTTGACTCGTGCTGGTAGCGCCTGTTATTGTCCCAGCAATGTGCAAATAGTTTATCCCCGAAACTGGGGTCAATACACTATTAAATTATAAATGTAGATTTTTATAATAAAAAATCCAGGAATACATTTTTGAAAGAAAAAATTATCAGCAACATATATTTTAAGCAAAAATATTACCAGCAATATATTTTTAAAGGAAAATAAATATTACTAGCATTTGGAAAAATATACACACCAGCAATGCATCTGACTCTCAACAAAAACCACTTTACAAAATCCTTCAAAGTAACCTGTTCTATAAATTTATTTCTCACAAAGATTACTTATATTCTATTCATACAAATGTACCGTAAACATCTTATCGCCATTAAATAATCCATTGAGGTTGATATGCCGTAAAACAAACAAACAAACCAAGTCAAATTATTTTTCTAATGTTTTAATATCAACATCTGTTCCATAACGAAATGTCCAAATTTCTCACTTCTGACTTACTCTATTTTTGAATCCTCTATGTTCTTCAAAGTTTTGTATTTATGAAACGGAAAAATTCTTAATTTCTTTGAATTTCTTTCAGCCCAAACAAGGCAATAATGCCACTATAACGCCGGGACTGTTAAAAAGAAAAAAAACATTAGTTAGCAAAAGGAAGATAAAAGAACTGATTTCAGAATGACAAATGATATTGATTGACATTAGACATAATTTCTGAAGATCGTAGATGATAGTGAAACAAAAACCTACGTGACCTAATGACCAATCTAGTCACTTAAGTGCCATACGAAGATACACGCTTGGGCAATCATGTCATTTAAGTTTTTATCTTTATAGCCATTATTACAACGTTCCGGCCACTGTACGCTCAGGCCTTCTTCAGGTGCTATGAATTTCAAACCTAATATTTTATTAAGTTCACTGCGGGATATTATTCTCATTCTATGTGCGATCATGACATTTAAATTTTTGAAGATTGTAGTTATTTGTCTAGCAAACATGGGGAGTTCAACAGACAGGAAGTGCTAGGAGTGAAACTGCTGAAGTAGAATTGGAGTTTACATATGCTTATTTTGACGGTAAAAGGGTGGGATCCGGTTGCAAATCTAGTTGCACGGGTAAACTGATCAGGGCGGGCCCACCATGGAAATAATAAGGTCAGAGCAGAAACCGTGAAAATATTTGTAGAAAAGAAAGAGAAGTCACATTATGTCGATAAGAAAGTGGTTGAAGGCGAGAATACAAATTAGGACCAATTACATTGCTGATCCACTTTTGGAGTTTGTTGAGACCCCAGAAATCAACATCAGGAGGGCTTGACGGGATATGCCAACAGTATTCATTGCACAGACGAATGCTAGATTTATAAATGTGCAAGTGGATTTTGACGAGAAACACATTCAGGCTCAATATGATACCTCAAACTTCTTAGCAGTACATATAGCTATTGGTTCAATGTAGTTTTTCCACATGAGATTGATTGAAAGAGTGAAATCGAGGAGGCGCAGTGTATTGCTTTGGAGACCCTATTGTAATCTATATTAATGGAAGGTTGGAAAGCTTCCCTATGCTTGTTAGAAGAGAACAGCATCGTTTTCAAAGCATTAAAATTTATAAGCCACTTTTACAATCACATAGTGAAGTTCAGAGGCTGCATCTATTTAGTTATCCCAGGCAGATTTCTTACTGCGACAGGATTGTAAGAGATTTTTGTTGATAATAACAATTTACTAATACAAGATCTACTCATTATTTTGAAGAAAGGTGGTGAAATCATATCTTTTCAAAGAGTATTTGCACGTAAGTGAATGTAATGAATCTTATTGGAACTGATCTTGGCTTTCCGATATCTAATTTCAAACCCTTATCTATTACCTATCCCGCACATCCATGCTTACAGCGCCTGATATCCCCATCTAGATACTGATCGGGCTCTATCACGCGTATATTCGATTAAAAAAAATTTACGAATTTATCAATTCATTTGGTGCAGTGAATAGAGGACAACTGAATAAAAAACATGGCACTAACAAAAATACAAGGTGTAAAGAAAGAAAATAATTTCATTCGTAACAAAGAAAAGGGTGCTTAAATGTTATGAAATATGGGTCGTCGTATATAGCAGTGAATTCCGGACAATTACAAATGAAAATGAAAAATAGAAGACAACGCAACACTTAAACTGAGATTAAGAAGGATACAATTGAAATTTCTTGGTGCTATCTACTTTGACGATCTCCCAGATGTAATAAAACCCCATGAAGGCTTATATGCTGACGACACTACAGTTTAATCTCGCCTCGATCAAAAATCTGCCGAGGCTGACAAAGCATACCTCACTGCTGAGATTGAAAAGAACCTCCAATCCGTGGCGAACTGTGGTAAAAAGGGGCTTGTGAATATTAATGCTTCCAAACCGAAGCTGCTATCTATTAACCATCACAGACAATCGCTCCTATCCCCCATGAGCATAGATCAGGCTAATCACCCTGAAAGCAAAACTCTGCGACTCCTTGGGTTAACTCTCATAACAGACCTCAAGTGGAATGTCTACATAGAATCCATAGCTAAATCCGCTGCTAAGAAAGTCGATTCTCTGTGCAGGGCCAGGAAGTTTTTCCCGTCTGAAACAATCCTGCTCATATACAAATCTACCATCTGCCCGTGCATTAAATACTGCTACCATATCTGGTCTGGTGCTCTTGCTATCTACCTAGGAGCCCTTGACAAAATCTAACGGAGTATCTGTAATGTGATCGATCCCGATCTGGCAGCTCAGATACAGTCACTTTCTCACCGGCGAAATGTGGCCTCCCTGTGTCTTTTCTACAAATAATTTCACGACTTCTGCTCCGATGAACTTACCTCACTGATGCCCCCTATACATGAATTTACTCGAACCACAAGATTAGGAACTAGGTCCCACCCTTTTACTGTAATACTAATAAAATTTAAACGCAAATTCTACTCAAACATCTTGATTCCCCGACAGCTTCAATCTCCAGGAATTTAAAGTCAATAGTCTTCTCATATCTCACTAATCTACATCTTCTCTATCATGCTACTATCTGCATCCACTCTACTCTCATCAATATTCTCATCCTTCTCTTACTCACTTCCTGACACCCCCTTATAACCTGTCTCTCTTTCTCATAACTTTCCTTCTATGTAACCACCTGCAAAATACCTTGCTTGGGGCGATATGATTATAAAAAATATCATTTGAGTTTAAGAATTTGAGTTTTGTTTAACGGCATGTCAACTTCTGTGGGTTATTTAATGCCAAAAAAGTGGGGTTTTAAGTTATTTTTTTAATGTTTAGTTAAAGTGAGAAGGTCGGTTACGTCAGATTAAGATGAATTTTTTTCTAGGTTTGTATTCAATAATGTATTGCTGATAATTTTTCCTCCAAAAATGTTTTATGGCAATCATTATTTTTCGTTCAAAAATGTATTTTTGGTATGTTTTTAATACAAAAATGTATGTTTTTCCATAAAAGTCTATTTTTATACTTTCATGGTGTTTTGACCCAACTTTGGGGGTTAACTATTAGGCCATAGCTAGGACTCTAACATGTGCTACTACTCCGAGTCAGGGTGGACCTGGGAACAACTGATTAAGAGGTGGTTCCGTGCTCCTCACAACCTTCTAATCAGAGGCTGGCTGCCAGATGCAGTTTACCGTCATACCCAGGACACTCTTGGTCATATAACGTGTAAGTAGTACTTGGAGAATTTGACACGAATAGAATATATTTTAGGCAATGGGACAGAGGAAAAGGGAAAATAAACGACCTAACGTGCTTTTCTAAATGATTAGTCATAATGGAAATGATAGAAAAAAGATAAATCTTACAAGGTTTTGGAGAGCCATAATCACCCACTTCCTAAAATGAAAACGACACAATGAAGATGATTGCTAGTGAAACCATTATATATTTAATTTTTCACTGTCCGCTCCACAGTAGAGCAACATTTAACCACTGAGCCTTGCACACTATTATTATATACGCAGATTTAATTCTAATTTTTGTTATATATATTTTAATCCTTCCCCCCATCCAAGACCAGACCGTCACTAGTGCACAGGGTTTAGAGTGAGAGAAAAGGCTGGGTACAAGGGTTATTGAGGAAACGATAAAGATAAATTGGATTCAAGATGATAGAAGATTGCAATTGACGATGCGTTTACTTTTGGAGATTGTTGCTATCATAGAAACAAATAAACGGAAGGGAGTTCCACAGACGGGAAGTGCAAGAAAAGAAACTGTTGGAATGTAACCACCACTTGGTGGTTACATTTAACTGTTTCAGTGAGAAAAGGGTGGGACCTAAATACCAATCTAGTAGCGTGCTTAAATTAATATTGTCAGAACACCAGGAAAAAGTCGTTAGAGCTGTTGCCATGAAAATATTTGCAAAAAGAAGCTATGTCAGGGCAGGAAGAAAATGACTGAAGTTGAGTTGCCAACTCAGGATTGATTATATTGCAGAACCTTCATTAGATTTTGTCAGGATATTATAAAAAAAACTTTCCTCCAGTTATGGATTAAATAACAACACAATTTGGGTTCTACTTCCTTGGTAGACAACCAGTCTGCCGCAGAACGTAATGGCAACCTACTGCGGGATTATCTTCTGCCCAGTCAGTCATGTCTCTTTCGAGACATGATCGCCAAACAGTGTATCACGTATGGCACCTAACTGTCTGACTGATTATAAAATATATATGATAAAACATTGTGACTGTATTTTTCCAATGTTGGGTTTTTCAAGATGAAGCGTAAAGTTGTCTGTACTTTGTACGATGCTACCTGTGTGGACAAATATTTTACCTGGAGAAGAGATTGGTTAACCAAGATCAAAATCCATTATCATAATCATCGTACTGCTTATTTGGCCCTTTTTCCCTATGGTCGCCTTTAATGTACCAGTCGGTGTCCGCTGAAGCAGGTATCGAAACGAAGCTCTCACATCAATCCGGACTGCTGACCCGGTCTCCTGAATGCATGACGAGAAATAGAATTTGGCATTTTCTAATTTGAAATTATATAGTTTGATACTCCCCGAGCAGTTTCGTGAATTTTCGCCATCTTCCTGGCTTCGGGTAGCTTGGAGAAAAGTGTCTAATTCTGACCTCGAGAGCGGAAAGATTCATACACATGCAGATAAGAGGAACGTTTTGTATCTCTATAAGATGGGTTTACTCGTGCCAGATACCAATCAGGAATTTAAACTTTCAAGATATAGTTTCTACAACACTCGAAATCCTTTCTCCTAGAGACACTAGCTTATTCTGCACCATAGTTTTGCCACAAAGTCGAAAATCAAATTTTGTCTTCGCTTACAGAACCGCCCTCCCAGGCTAACGGGTTCAATCTAAGCGATTGAATTTTATGACATCTGATATTCCCAAACGGTTTCTCTGTTTAATTCTGACTCGGCTGTTGAACCTCGATGATCGGACGAGAACTAGTCTATTCGACGCTTTATGGCGGTAAGAGAGATAACTTTTATCGTATCTATTCGGTCAGCAGAGATCCCTGGAAAAGAGACTTGGTAAGTTGTCAAACGGACAAGGTCAATGCTCAACGAATATCACAAAACAAATGACCAACAATTCGTTTTAACAATTATGCTTTTATGCATTCAACAGGGTATCGCATTTGTAAAATAACAGGTTCCGATTGGCGCAAAATAAAACATTAGTTCCGATATGTCTCTAGGATGCATGGGCGGTTGATTTCAAAAGGCGTGTAAGCAAACTTCCAATGGATATGCACGAGGTGTTAGTACAGTCTTTATTTATAAATAAATATTCTACTCACGCAAACACAATTCCTTGAAAAGTGTTATCATCATTTCTTGGGATGTTTACTAATGGTAAAAACTCAGTCAGTTAAGTGCCGTACGTGATACAGGCCTTGGGTGATAGTGTCTCAAAATAGACATGACTGACTGGGCAGTGGATTATCCCGCAGTACGTTGCCATAGCTTTCTGCATTAGTCTGGCTGCCAGCCAAGGCTATAGAACCCAATCTGTTCTATTATTTAACCCATAACTGGCGGGTTAATACCTTTCCCAAGGGTATTTGTGCGTAAGTGAATGCAAGGAATTCAAATGGAATTCGAACTCGTCGTTCCGAGTCGATATCCATTGCACCACAACGCACATCCGGAAAATTATTAATATCCCCAAAATATCCCCACTAAATGTTTTAGAGAAAACAATCCATCTCTCACAGAAGATATCTTACGGTATCCACGTAATCAAAGATATCCTATTCCCACCCGATTTTGAACACAAAATCACTACTATGCTGCATTGATCTAGAAATATTGGTTTGTCAAACTAAAATGAGTTGCTTAATATACGTAGTAAGAATCAATAATAATTAAATAATTCAAAATTAGTTAATATGGTGTGTGTATGTATGTATTGTTCTAAAACAGATGAAACACGGTGCACTTCAATATGACTTTTGTTTTTGCAGGCTTCGATTACGAAGAAAATTATCACAATATTTTCCGCAATATTTACATGTTCTGTTGATATTGAAAGATTGCTCTTAACATACATGGTCTTTTATATTGGCGATCAATATCCGACAGTAATAATACTGTCATTCTTTCTATTGGCGAGTTCTTTTTAATCGATGTCAAAATTGTAGATATGTTTTAAAGTGCCTAATCGATAAAATTGTAGATATGTCTTAATGTTCTTAATCTTCAAAATTGTAGCTATGTCTTAAAATTCCTAATCGATAAAATTGTAAATATGTCTTAAAGTTCCTAATCGACAAAATTGTAGCTATGTCTTAAAATTCCTAATCGACAAAATTGTAAATATGTCTTAAAGTTCCTAATCGACAAAATTGTAGCTATGTCTTAATGTTCCTAATCGACAAAATTGTAGCTATGTCTTAAAATTCCTAATCGACAAAATTGTAAATATGTCTTAAAGTTCCTAATCGACAAAATTGTAGCTATGTCTTAAAGTTCCTAATCGACAAAATTGTAGCTATGTCTTAATGTTCCTAATCGACAAAATTGTAGCTATGTCTTAAAATTCCTAATCGACAAAATTGTAAATATGTCTTAAAGTTCCTAATCGACAAAATTGTAGCTATGTCTTAATGTTCCTAATCGACAAAATTGTAGCTATGTCTTAAAATTCCTAATCGACAAAATTGTAAATATATCTTAAAGTTCCTAATCGAAACCAATGCTGCAAATCCTGATACTGCTATGAGCAAACAATTATGTACAAAATAAGTAACTATATCTAGAATGTCTATCCAAATTAAGAATCATTTGCCAAACAAGAGTGGACTTCAATTTCCTGATTCATGAATGACTTCCTCAAACGAAATTCACCACTTAATTGCTGTCAGAAATTTCAAGTTTAAAATCATGATCTGAAACGAAAGTAATTACGCAAATTACAAAACTAAGAAATTGAAAGTTTTATTCTGCATCGACTTCCACTTGACACGGACAGGATTGGAGTAGAGAAAGAAAGTACTTGCCATTGAGGAAAGTCTATTTTACATCAGAAATCAGAGGACTCGGCTATTATAGCGAATGATAAGACATCAAAGAGTAACGATTCTAAAACTTTTGAGGGTTGGACAGTCATTTTGCTTTGCCGTTTAGCCGATTGGTTGTTTGAATATGATGATATTCAAGAACAACCGGTCATATCTTGGGGAACAATATGACAAATATTTTGTTTGATAAAAATAAATTACATGGTTAATGATTGGCCTCATAATTATTTTCAGAGAAAATCAGTTTTTCCAACCAAGCTTGGTTTCGATATATGAATGTGGGCGACCTTTAACTTTCGTTTGCAAAAAAAAACAAAAAAAAAACAAAAAAAAACGGTAAAAGGACATTTTTTGCCTTGACACCGCATTTATTGTAACTTCTTTCACTCTTTGCCAAAGTTTATTGCTTTAAAAAGCGATCATTAGAATTGTAACCAAACCCAAACATATGTATGTCTTAACATTTTCTATGTTCGTTGAGAAATTACAGCAAAAATAGTAAAACACTATTTATTAGATTGTTTTATTTTTGTATTTTTCTTTGAATTATTTCATTCAAGAAAGGTGAGACTGAAATTTGAGCAAGGGAGAAAAGATTGAGCACAAGGGTTATTAAGAAAATTATAAAAAATGAATAGGATTCAAAAAATAGAAGATAGCAGTTGACGTTACATCTAAAATTTTAAAGATTGTAGCTATCAGAGAACCAAGCAAACGGAAGAGAGCTCTACAAGCAGGAAGTGCAAAAAGAAACTTTTGGAGTAGAAGTGGTTGTTGCATTTCACTATTTGTATGGTAAAATGGTGGGACATAGATGTCAATCTAGTAACACGCTTAAATTCATGTAGGAACTGGAAACAAAACTTGTCAGATTTACACAATTTATTATACTGATTATTGACAATTTTGGGAAAACATTGGCTAATTACGAACAGATTTGTACTTCATAAAATGGTAAATATTAAGAATTTCATTACAGTTGGTTCACATATTTTAATAATTTAGTATATGTTTATCATTTTATCGTGTCCATCCTCTCCAAAACTTCGTTGTTGCTGACACGTTCTGTCCATAGTATCCTCAGTATCCTTCGGAAGAACCATATTTCGGTTGCTTCAAGTATTTTCTTTGATCTTTGAATTGATCGCTACCCTCAACTATTTACAACCAGTTGATGACCAGGAATCCCGACTTAATTTCCTTTTCGTTTTTGGAGATAAGAAATGAATAATGCGTATCAACAAAAAACAAAACAAACAGTCACTAGTACACAATGTCAATCCCAGCATCGAAATCAATCCTCATTATACAGAGAAATTCTTTGCTATATATCTGTTAAATCATGGCAGGTATTTATCTGTTACAAGATATTGGAGAGACCAGCATTATGAAAGTGTTTGGTTTTTTGTTCTTTTTAAGCCGGAAAAGGAAAATTTGAACCTTCAAGCCCCCCAAAAAAGTAAAAAAAATACGGATTATCAAAAGGACGGTTTTTTCCATCACACCGTTTTTATTTTAACTACCTTCAATCATCGGCAAGGATTATTCATTTAAAAAGCGCTGATTAGAATTGTAAGAAAACTCAAACATTTCGAAGTGATTGGAGTAGATAGACTAAACTATCGCCCGTTTCACACTCCACCCACATCCACATATATTGAACAGGTGAAGAGGCTCATCCCTTGTTTCCTGTTTAGGAGGCGGTTTCCGGTTTTCCCTTTTCAAATCTTTTCACTCTTTTATTTTTTTTTTCCAATTGGAGTAGATAGACTAAACTATCGCCCGGTTCATACTCCACCCACATCTATTGAACAGGTGAAGAGGCTCATCCCTTGTTTCCTGTTTAGGAGGCGGTTTCCGGTTTTCCCTTTTCAAGTCTTTTCACTCTTATTTTTTTCCCAATTGGAGTAGATAGACTAAACTATCGCCCGGTTCACACTCCACCCACATCTATTGAACAGGTGAAAAGGCTCATCCCTTGTTTCCTGTTTAGGATGCGGTTTCCAGTTTTCCCTTTTCAAGTCTTTTCACTCTTTTATTTTTTTTCCAATTGGAGTAGATAGACTAAACTATCGCCCGGTTCACACTCCACCCACATCTATTGAACAGGTGAAGAGGCTCATCCCTTGTTTCCTGTTTAGGAGGCGGTTTCCGGTTTTCCCTTTTCAAGTCTTTTTACTCTTTTATTTTTTTTTCCAATTGGAGTAGATAGACTAAACTTTCGCCCGGTTCACACTCCACCCACATCTATTGAACAGGTGAAGAGGCTCATCTCTTGTTTCCTGTTTAGGATGCAGTTTCCGGTTTTACCTTTTCAAGTCTTTACACTCTTTTTTTTTTTCCAATTGGAGTAGATAGACTAAACTATCGCCCGGTTCACACTCCACCCACATCTATTGAACAGGGGAAGAGGCTCATCCCTTGTTTCCTGTTTAGGATGTGGTTTCCGGCTTTCTCTTTTCCATTCTTTTTACCCTTACGTAGCCCCCTGCGCATCAGTGGCGTTATCGCCTTGCTTGAGGTGATATGATTAAAAAAAAAAAAAAAAAAAATTGTGCATTTTCTTTCTTCTTGAGAATTGACAACAAAAGTAATTTTTATTGTATTGTTTATTGGAATGATTAACAAATAGATTTGAACTTTACAAAATTTTAAACAAGAAGGGTTTCATTATAATTGGTTCACATATTATAATAATTTAATAAATGGATGCCAGTATAGTATGTTCTCTACCTTTGGAATATGACCTTCGAATATATGTCACACGTATAGTGTGTAGCCTACTTTTAAAAGCATAATATTATATAGCATCATAACAGTCCGGTAAGGGTTAAGGTTTGCAAAATAATTAGTTTCAACAGCGGAATACTCATATCTATAAATATACCGTAACTAAGATGAGACATAAAATCAAAGGGATATCTAAACTTATTTATAAATGTAACTTTTTCTCTGTGTGTCTGTGTGTCTGTGTGTGTGTTTGCGTGTTCGCGTCCGTGTGTGTGTATCTGTTACCTATAGACTCCGAAATGGCTGAACCAATTTTCTTGAAAAATTACACAGTTGTAATATAAGCGTCTGCGAGTGTTCTTAGCTAGGTCTTCTGTCGAGATACCACAGAAAAAATATTGAAAATCGATAATCGAAAAAATCGGGTTATAGAAGGAGTGGTCCGATGTTAAGAAACAATATTCAGAAGTTTCAAGGTTGCAGTTTTTAGAATAGCGCAGAAAATCGATAATATATATATATATATATATATAAAAGGCAAGATGTTTGTGTGTGTGTCTGTTTATCTGCCTGTATGTCTGTATTTTTTCAGCCCTTTTATTTTAGTTTTTGCTTCGGGTTTGGCTCTAAGTAGGTATAATTGTAGTTTTTAGTCTCAGCCATGATACCATTTAATCAGAGAACTTATTTAGCCTTCAAAATTCAGTTTACGACGAAAGAAACTTATTTGATATCGATACCAGGAAATGAAAATTCATTTTTCTTTCAATCTACGGTTTCGCTTTAAATGGAAACAACTATTACTTTTTAGTCTTTCGTGCCAACGTCCAAAGAGTCTGAGTTCCAGAACCAGGGATTAGTTTTAAAGCTTTCATTACACCCGAGCAA
Organism: Ascarosepion bandense; assembly: GCA_037127315.1. NCBI lineage: Eukaryota > Metazoa > Mollusca > Cephalopoda > Sepiida > Sepiidae > Ascarosepion > Ascarosepion bandense. The sequence goes on along the minus strand of JBBBDQ010000214.1, from coordinate 189,453 downwards.
CACCGGGCTATACTGCTAGTATAATATAAAGTGATATATTACACTACACTAGTAAATGTTTATAAATTTACGAATAAAAATAGTTTTCATCTTTATTTCTTGATGAATTGGCAAATGATAAATAGCGCATAGCATTAAATTTAATACAATTGTTTAAGTATTTAGGATGATATAATTATCAAATTATTCTTGTTAGTTCTATGCTTAACACTTTATTTAATTTCCGGATGGTGAACTATTCTTGTTTTACTAATCATCTCTGGGGATATCGTCTAGTTTTTATTTTATACAGTATTGTTCCGTTATCGCTCAACCGTTTCTACTGAGTGCATGCAAAAAGTGCCTGGCACGACTTCTGGAGATAATTAGAGTCTCTAAATTTAGTCTCTAAATTTACATCAGAAATTAGTTGGAGATATTTTATTTTAACTGTCCCTCGCTAATTATTTACACACGATTTCTCTTACCCTCGTTATAAGTATACATATTTACATGTATATTTATTTTAAAGTGTTCCCCTCTTTTCGTTCTTCATTTTGGTTGCTGTTCTTTTCGTTTAATTTATATTTCCAGCGTTTTTTCCTGATGAGATGTTGGACAAAAAACCCTTAGGGAATGTCAATAAATTTCTTGATTTAAAATAATATATATATTCAGATTGAAAATAAGTGTGTGTAAATTAAGACAGACACGTTATGCCATGGTTAACTGAAAGTATGGACCATTTTAGGTGAACCATCTTCAGCTTCCGTCTTTATTGTACAAAAGATTTTACACGAAATCGTGTAAAGTCTTCTGTACAATAAAGACAGAAGCTGAAGATGGTTCGCCTGAAATAAGCCCATACCCCCACTTAACCACAGAATAACGTGTCTGTCTTAATTTCTACATATATTTGCTCTATATGTATTTATATACATAAATATTTAGAGCTCTCCTAGAGAGTTTTCCTACTACTTTATTTACTGGATACACTTTGGGATTCTTCTATATCTACATCGCATATATATATATATATATATATATATATATATATATATATATATATGCGGTGTAGATATAGAAGCCAACTTTCCCTGAAGATCCAATTTGTTGAAACCTTGGTAGGTCGTTGGCTGTCAAGGTTAGTTATTTACTTATATATATATATATATATATATATATATATATATATATATATATGAGATTTTTTAACAAATGTTGCTAAATGCATCTTTTATTTCAGTGTTTTACTACCCTTCATGCTACAGGTAATTGACCTCCCCGTTTCAAACAAATTACAATTTTATCCGGCTAAAATAATATATCCCTATAAAAAGGTTATCTTAAATTGTCATATAATTAATTCCTGTGCTTTTGATAAAACTGAAATTCATTCCGAACGTTTTTTTGACATGAAGTATATTTAGTCTCTTCGCATTTTATATTCCTTAAAGGAATATACAATTTTAATTAATGAATAGCTGTTGCTTAGTTAGTCGTTTGAAAATTTACTCAAATGTTAAGTGTTTGAAAATTTTCTCTGTTTTGATTTTTTCTCGTTTTCGGTTATTTGAGCGTTATCTTTCTCCTTTCAGTGATGGCACGTAGAAGCATGGATGCCCGTTGTGGTGTAGTGGTTATCGGCTTAGAACGAAAAATCAGAGAACAGGGTTAGAACTCCAGTTGAATTCCCTGCATTCACTCACGCGCAAATAAAGGTATTAATCCATCTCTTACCTCCAGCTATGGGTCAAATAGTAGGACAGATTGAGTTTCATAGCCTTGGTTGGCAACTAGTCTACCGCAGAAAATAATGGAAACCTACTGCGGGAAAATATTCTGCCTAGTCAGTCATGTGTCGTTCGAGACATGATCACCGAAGCATGTAACACGTATGGCACTTAACTGACTGACATAGAAGCAAAAAAGGGTAGATACATTAACTTAAGCTCATCGGAAATGAGGAGCATTTAAGTTATACCCGATGGGTACAGAAGATGAAATGTTGTGATGTATAAGGCATGAATAGAAAGTTAAGTGCGAAGGAAATATTTTATAATCGCAACAGTATGACTTATTTCAAACGTGATCGATATATAAAAAACAATTCCGTGATTTTGCTTGGTTGTCTCGTTTAAGTATTCTCGCCGTGATAAACCGAAGAAAGAATAATCGTAATGTAACTAAATATACATGAGGAAGGAACCCATGAAAGTCGGCTCGATGAGAAATAGACCCCTGGTTTAGATCTCGACCTTACCCTGTCCTCAGACCTCAAATGGAACCACTATATTGAATCCATAGCAAAATCTACCGCTAAGAAGATTGGGTCACTATGTCGATCAAGGATGTTTTTTCCACCTGAATCCATCCTGCATATATGCAAATCAACCATCCGTCCGTGCAGCCACTTCCCCATCGTCGAAATGTGGCCTCCCTTTGTCTCTTCTATAAATACTTTTATGGCTTCTGCTCGGATGAGCTTAAGTCACTGATGCCTCCTCAACAGGTGTTTACTCGTGCAACCAGACTGGCAACTGGGTCCCACCCATTCACAGTCAGGTTAGCCAAATGCAGACGAAAATTCTACTCCTGCAGCTTCCTCTCTCGCACTTCCCGCCTGTGGAACTCGCTCCCGTATTCTTGCTTTCCGGACGGCTACAAGCTCCAGAAATTTAAATGCAAAGTCAATACTCATCTACTAACCACTGGACTCTAGCTCTATCCCCTCCCCTGTATAACCTTCCCTTTCTCTCCACCTATGTATCTGTCATCGCACCTGCTTTCTATTGTTCCTTTCTAACTAGTTTGTACTCCTCACTCTTTTCTAATTAATCTTTTTACATTTACGTAACCCCCTGCACATCAGTGGCGTTTCCGCCTTGCTCGGGGTGAAATGATTAAAAAAAAAAAACTGAGACTGGGATCGCCATATCCTAACCGAAAAACTTTCAAACTCATCGTATGAAAAAATAATTAATTATTTATTAATGATTTCTAAAAATCAAAAGAATGAATAAAATACATGCATGTAAGAGCAACAGTGGTGAAGTATTTGTTGTGGATTCTGGTTTAGAAACCTCTCAAAATAATAAATAACAAAAGCAAATATGGAGATAGAAAATGTAAGTTATATTGAACAAGATATATAAACAGGAAACACGGGTTAGTCAATTCAGTAATACTATTAGTAGAAATCAATATATACAACGTAAACAGACATGAGTACATTTACTTTGTTCTTAGAGAATGAAAGTGTTGTGGATTCCGGGTGAGAAACCACACAAAATAATAAATAACAAAAACAGATATGGAGATAGAAAATGTAAGTTATATTGAACAAGAATATACAAACTAGAACACGGGTTAGTCAATCCAGGAATACTATTAGTAGAAATATATATATACAGTCTTGCAGTAAAATAGTATGTCCGGGTAATGAGTCTATATTCAGAACAACTCCAGCTTACTCTGCACCAACTTACTGATCAACTAAGCGACTGCCGTTCTCTGTATTTTTTTTTTTAATCATATCACACCAGGGGGCTACATAGGAGTGAAAAGATTGGAAAAGAGAAAACCAGAAACCGCATCCTAAACAGGAAACAAGGGATGAGCCTCTTCACCTGTTCAATAGACGTGGGTGGGGTGTGAACCGGGCGATAGTTTAGTCTATCTACTCCAATTGAAAAAAAAAAGTGAGAAGATTGGAAAAGAGAAAACTGGAAACCACATCCTAAACAGGAAACAAGGGATGAGCCTCTTCACCTGTTCAATAGACGTGGGTGGAGTGTGAACCGGGCGATAGTTTAGTCTATCTACTCCAATTGGGCAGGATTATATGTACACATCACACACGTCCATTATTCCTCAAAAAGAGGAGATCCCACAACATTATATAATATTTATTCTTCTATGGCAGTAAAGTCTAGACAATCTACTTACTTGTGGGAACAGAGATCACCTGCTACAGAAGAATGTTGGGAATAGCATGGACAAAACATTTTGACAAAACAGGATGTTTATTGTATTAGGAATCAGAAAGATTTAAAATTTCCGGCAAAATAATAAAAGCTGGCTTGGAGAATTTAACACTCACAGAATTTATAAAATTCAAGTTAGAGGAAAACAGCGAAAAACTACCTGACGAGTTTGTGAAAAGTTTGGTAGAACAGGGATTGGAGGAGATTTTAAAAAGACAAAACTTATGTAGTTGAATAATCGCGCCGGCCCTCAAGAGAAAACAGAAAGGATCAGAAGACAAAATTAGCACAGACTATTATAAATATGGATTTCGTATCTTGAATTGTTTTTGTACATACCTGGAGCTAACTACAGCTTTATATAACTTAGATTTCACGATATTGTTTTTTTTATCTGTGAGAAAAGAATTTTATTTTTTCGCTTTGAACTTCTTAGGTTTACTTTGTCGTATCTCTTAGATTTGCTACAACACAGGATTCACTACCATTCCTATTTGCATAAATACCTAGCAGGGAACTGATGCTATTGGGGAGATTAGTGATGGAGATCAGAAACAGCGTAGGTCCAAGGATAGAGCCCTGGAGACCAATAGGTAACTTGAAAAGTTAAGAATGTAATGTGAGGAAGCCTGTTCCACAAAGTAGTGGTTAATTAGAAAAACTGGAACTTCCTCCTTACTAATGAAATACGAAGAAAATGAGAAATATTCATATTTCGTGTATTTAGCATGATGGATTCAAGTTGCAAAGAGCATAACTAGGGAAACCTAGTACTGTAGATGTCCAGAGCACATGCCATGGCTATAGCGATACAGTATGGAGAGGCTAGCAATATTTCATCTGTGATAAAAAGGATGAAGGCTGTAAAATGATTTATCACCTACAAGAAGATTTTGAATTCTACCAAGTCAGTCAAATGAGGACTGGGCATATATATATATATATATATATATATATATATATATATATATGAGTGTGAACCGGGCGATAGTTTAGTCTATCTACTCCAATTGAAAAAAAAGTGAGAAGATTGGAAAAGAGAAAACCAGAAACCGCATCCTAAACAGGAAACAAGGGATGAGCCTGTTCACCTGTTCAATAGACGTGGCTGGAGTGTGACCCGGGCGATAGTTTAGTCTATCTACTCGTATTCTATCTACTTTAATATATATATATATATATATATATATATATATATATATTAAATGCCACGTCAATCGTTATCTTCTATCTTATAAATACTTATCCTCTCTGCTTAATAGTACTTTATCCTTCTAATATTCTCTATTGTTCAAAAATGTGCTTTAGAGCGCAGTGGATATCGGCTCTGAACGTGAAATCGGAGTGTTCGAGGACCTATTAAAAAGATGCAAGTAAGAGAATATGGTCACCATCATTACAAGAAGGCGGTGAAGATTGATTGGGCATGTGCTCCGGAATGATCCACAGTCAATAACACGAACAGCACTGCACTGGAGCCTAGATGACAAAAGAAAGACCAAGAAAAACATGGAGAAGTACGGTGGAGAATGAGATGAAAGCCATGCAATACTCTTGGTGTTTATTGAATATTTTGGCCCAAGATAGGCAGGAGTGGAGAAGCTTTGTTGCTTTCCTACACACCATTGGGTATAAAAGATGATGAAAAAAAATTAAACTGAAGCGCAAATACCTTTGTGATCGGTCGCTCCAGCTATGGGTTAAAGAGCAGAGCAAACTGGATTGGCAGCCTGTCTACCACAAAAAAGAAATGGTAAACTACTGCTAGAAAAGCATTTGCTCAGTCAGTCATTTTCGAGACATGATGGTCAAAGACTTTATCACGTATAGCGCTTAACTGGCTGACTATTATTTACTAGCATCTTCTGTTCTAGTGATTTCGTTGTCTTTCTTGGGGTTAAATGGATAAAAGAATTGACAGCAATGCTATATTTTCGGTTTGATCTGATGAAAGCACAGCTGAAGTGGTCAGATATTTACTCAAGCGGTAAAAAGAACCTATCATATTTCTAGTATCTGCAAATTTTTAAGGGTTCCATCCTCACTGTGTGTTTCATACTAATGAGTTTGTTTTTTGCATTCATTCTGTAGAAAACCAAAGAGACACGAGAGAGAAAGGGTTACTTAGCAAGAGAAAACTACAAGACCCCCTACAGAAGGTAGCTGAAGAGAGTGACAAGAAAGCACCACAAATAAACTGCAAGAAAACATAATGCATGGTCATAAGCAAAAAGGGAAACACAAAATGCAAATTACAGGTGAGGGACTATAAAATCAAGCAGGTACACACATTTAAATACCTAGGTAGTGTTCTAACAGAAGAAGGAAAATGTTACATCGAGATCCGAAGGCGAATTGTCATGGCGAAAGAAGCATTCCAGAAGTTGAGTAAAGTATTAAGAAACAGGACAATTTCACTAGAAACATAGAGGAGAATACCGGATTGCTATGTGATGTCGGTTCTTCAATATGGCAGTGAATGTTGAACAATATCTACGAAGATGAAGGAAAAAATTGAAGCAGTTGAAATATGGTTCTACAGAAGGATGCCTCAGATATCATGGACCGAGCATGTGAGCAATGACGAAGTTTTAGAAAGGATGGAGACGAAAAAGGAAATAAATGCTGAGCATCAGGAAGAGACAACTAAAGTTCTTGGGACATGCAATGAGGAAGGAGGGCTTGGAGAACCTGATACTAACAGGCCAGATAGAGGGTAAAAGAGACAGAGGAAAGCAGCGGATAACATATTTGAAGGACCTGATCAGGTGGACGACGGAACGAGTTTTGCATAGTGCAACAGGGGAAAGCGTGCTAAGAGCCACCAGGGACAAATAGATGTGGAAAGCCATGATCGCCTGCGTCCTGAAAGGACATGGCATATAAAAGAAGAAGATGTGGGAAATATGTGGTGAAGAAAAATGTTAACCCTACACTTTGAGAGGTTAAAACTGCAGTAATCGGAAAAGTATCTTCTTGGGAGCCAGTTCCACGGTTCAGTGGTTGGTGGGGAGAAGCTGCTCGAGTGGATCTTCCTTTTCATCATTAATAGAATACGAAATGAATGGGAGTTTTTCTCTTCAATGTGTGTAGCTTCGGGGGTCCTGGCCCTGAAGGTTAGAATTGGTGGAACTAATGAATGTAGTGCATCTGAGCATTTTCCACAGAAGAAGCGATAGTTCAGCGAGAGCCTCGCGACATTATGCTTTTGAGAAAAGTGTTGCTGGGTGGAAAATAATCTATCTATTCTTATTTATAAATAGAACTTTGTGTGTGTGTGTTTGTGTGTGTGTGTGTCCGTTACATATAGACTCCGAAACTTGAAAATTTACACAGGTGTACTATAAGTGTCTGCGAGTGTTCTTAGATAGGTTTTGTGTCGAGGTACCCCCGATAAATATAGAAAATCGATAATCGAAAAGTTCGAGTTATAGATGAAGTGGTCCGATTTTAATCAAATTTCATACACTCATCGACAAAAACATAAGAAATGATATTCAGAAGTTTCAAGGTTGCATTTCTTATAATAGTGCAGTAAATCGCTAAAATATACATATATATATATATATAATACAATCAATTTTGATATTTCCAATAACGTACTCAAATGCCTGTAATCAGATCAGGGACCACAACGCCACTATTTTGTCACTGTCTTCGGCCATCCGACACGGTAGGGATGGACTTATATTTTCAATTTAATTCTCTTTATTGTTAATAGCTTAAATGTTCTATGTTTACTGTGTGTTAATATTTACTCTTTGATAATGGCTGATGTGAGCCGAAAGCTTAGACCCGATAAAAAAATCAACAATTACTGTGATTTTTTGTTGTCTTTCAACGATATCACCATAAAGTATTCAGACGGTATGAACGGATCCTACAAAAAATTAATACATATATATATATATATATATATATATAAGGCAAGATGTTTGTGTGCGTGTCTGTTTATCTGTCTATATGTCCTTTATATTAATCCACAATTTTTATCCGATTCTCACCAACCTTTACACAAATATTCTTTAGACTGAGGCTGAGCTCCAGGATCATGGATTAGTTTTAAAGCTTTCATTACACCCGAGCAACGCCGGGCTATACTGCTAGTTTGTTACTAACAGGAACGTTGGAATTATTTTGGAATCTACCAAGATTAGAATGTTATGACTAAGAAGCTCCTACACAAATTTAACTATAATACTTTTAAAAGAAGTTGATAGCAGGAGTAATTGTGTACTTATTGGAGTGGTACAAGAAACCGATCATTTTCCTTCCGTCTTTAGCCATGCATCGTATGTACGAGTACCACTTGAGGTCTGGGTTGAGTTTACGCTCATTTGAGGCTCTCCATGTCATGCAGGGGGAACATCTATTCATCATGAATGGTGGCAGTCTAGGATCTGAGCGGCGAGGAGAGCATGTAAATGTGTGCCATATATAAGCTAAGGTTAGTAAATCAGATAATTATTAGGTTGTAACGAAAATAATAGCAGTTTTCAAAAACATAATTCTGTTCTTTAAAGATTAACAGTAGAGATATTGATATTAGTTAAAATACGAGCCTTGAGCATGTATGCATCTCTGCCATCGATCGACAAGATTATTTATTCCTCGTTGATAAAAAAAAATTATTGGCTGTGATGCAACGTAATCTTTGAAAGCTGATTCCACCTCTGGTTTGAACCGAAAAGTTTTACTATTTAAAAATATGCTAAAGTGCTTAAAAAATGATAACCGGTGTGTGAAAGATCAGGAGAATATGAAGGATGTTGTAAATTCCAATATTTAGTTTTTTACTTTTTGCAACATTAATCTTGCAACGTGTAACTGTGCATTATCGTGGAGAAGAACTGGACCACATCTATTCACCTGTTGTGGAGTAGCATTTGCACTGAAGGTTATAATCTCACTATGTCGATTGTTAATAGCTTTAACGCACCCAATATGTTAGGAACTTGGTAATCGTCCACTGAAAACTGACTCCTTAGTATTCGGCTAACTGCCGACTATTATCAACTTTTCTTTTTTAATCATATCACCCCAAGCAAGGCGAAAACGCCACTGATGCGCAGGGGGCTACGTAAGAGTGAAAAGATTGGAAAAGAGAAAAAACCGGAAACCACAACCTAAACAGGAAACAAGGGATGAGCCTCTTCCCTGTTCAATAGACGTGGGTGGAGTGAGAACCGGGCGATAGTTTAGACTATCTACTCCAATTGAAAAAAAATAAAAATAAAAAAAAGGAGTGAAAAGTTTGAAGAGAAAAACCGGAAACCACAACCTGAACAGCAAACAAGGGATAAGCCTCTTCATCTGTATGCCTAGTATTTCTACTGAACTGTAATAGAACTCTAAAGAACTCCTATGAACTTTCCAAGAACTTCTCAAGAACTTCTCTTGTTAAGTTTCTGTTAACTCTTATTAATATAGGAGTGAGAGTTCATTATATGAGGAATAGTTTCCCTATAATATCACTAATGCAAGTCTTATCTTAGGTATTTCAGTAGATTGATTGCAGTAAACTATGCATTAATGCTCTTATTCACTTCCCGAAATCTGTAATAGATAACACCAATAGAAGACTATTAAAAAGTTTCCATAATTTTGGCTGATGAACATTTAGATTTGGGAAATGTCTAGGGGACTCGTCACAATCAAGTCATTTACCTGATCATTTACGGTTATTTAAAAGGATCCACTTTTCATCACAAGTGAATATTCAATCAAGAAAGAGATCATTGGTGTTACGCAGAAAAAAGTATCGAACACACTTCAAAATGATTAAGTTTTTGATTTTCATCGAGCTTTTTCACTTTGTCAGTACTCTGCAAATGGCAGGAAACTGTTGCAGTGCCGACATTTGGCTTCTGGGACATTACTCTGAAATTTCTACTTGGATTTGCTCAACAATTGCTTACATTTGTTGGTTGTCGAATTTGCATGACCATCCTCAACCTTCTTTATCTTCAAGTCTCTCATCACTAGTACGGAATTTCTGGAAACTTTTTCGTACCGTTCGATCAAATGTGAACCCATCTCTTCCAACTCTGTTGACATTGGCAGAACCTTTTGAGGCACTGTGCCCATGTTTGAATCCATGCAATAAAAGTAAACAAAGATCATGTTTTGCCATAAACGGACTCAGGCCAGAGATAGGGCAAGAACAGTACGGTTTCGTCAAAGACACTTGAACAAGGAATGCCATACTTAGATTAAGATGCTCTCTGGAAGAGCAATACAAATGAAGAAGGACTTATACCTGTGCTTTATTGATTAGGCGAATGCGTTTGACAAAATACGCAACAAAGAATTGATGGAGATGCTCGGCAGCCTTGACATATTTGGGAATTCTCAGACGAATCTTTACTGACAACAAACCGCTTGTATACAGACAGGTAACGAATTCAGCAGATATACGAAGATAGAAAAGAGAGAGAGACAAGGATGTGTCTTTACACCGGATCTGTTCAACTTGTATAGCGAGAATATTTTGAGGACCCTAGAAGTTATGCCTGGATTCTTCATCAGAGGCCAAAATGTAAACAATATAAGGTACTCAGATGATACAGTGCTGATAGCAGACACAGTAAGGAAGCTACAAGACCTCCTACAGAAGGTAGCTGAAGAGAGTGACAAGAAAGGACTGTAAATAAACTGCAAGAAAACCAAATGCATGGTCATCAGTAAAAAGCGCAGCCCAATATACCAAATACAATGCGGGGATACTAAAATCAAGCAGGTACAAAACTTTAAATACCTGGGAAGTGATATAACAGAAGACAGCAAGGGCGACACAGAGATTCGAAGGCGAATTAGCATGTCAAAGGAAGCATTCCAGAATTTGAATAAAGTATTAAGAAACAGGACAATTTCGCTAGAAACAAAGAAGAGCGTACTGGATCGCTATGTGATGTCAGTTCTTCAATATGACAGTAAATGCTGAACAATATCATCAAAGATGAAAGACACTGGAAACAACTGAAATGTTGTTCTACAGACGGATGCAGGGAATATCATGGATCGAGCATGTGAGCAATGATGAGGTTTTGGAAAGGATGGAAACGAACAGGTAATTATATTGAGCACCAGGAACAGACAGCTAAAGATCCTGGGACATGCAAGAAAGAAAAGAGAGCTTGGAGAACTTGATACTAACAGGTCAGATAGAGGGAAATATAGACAGGGGAAAGCAACGGATAACATATTTGAAGGACCTAATCAGGTGGTTGACGAAACGAGGGTTGCATGGTTTAACAGAAGAAGGCGTGCTAAGAGCCACCAGGGATAGGGTGACGTGGAAATCCATGATCCCCTACATCCTGAAATGACAGAGCTCATAGAAGCAGATACTTCAAGAATTTTGCTGTCTGAATATAATTTAAAAAATTATAAAAGAGTACATATTAATTCTTATATATATCGTGAATACAATGTTGAAATGGCTTTTCAAAATACAACCCTTCGAGCAGACATTTTTTATAACTAACTATAAGCGTTTCGTGCAAAATAAATAACAAGCCGATGAAAAATATAAAAAAGAGATTGTTTTTGATAATTTTATTTGGTGCACAGGCGTATGTTAAAACTTCTTCACTAAAATTTGGAATAGAGTTGTAATAACGCAGATATTGTAAGGGTTTTCAATGATGGACCAGAAAGGAAAAAGAAAAAAAAGATTATTATTATTATCTCAATTGTCAAGGGTGGGTCAAAAAGAACAGGAGAAAATTTTGTCTTTTTAATTTTCAATGGTGAACCAGAAAACTAAAAACTGATTTCATTGAAATTTTTTGCTCAAAATAAATGAAAAGTATAGAAAATAAATACATGAGAACTAAAGGCTAATATTGCGTGGGTTCAATACTTCACTTAAATTTGGCTTTGTCTTGAAAATCAACATTTCAATTCATTTCAGCTTACTAAAAAATATAAATAATTAAAACACGTTGCCGAATCATAAAATATTTGTTTTTATTAAATCATGCAGTAAATATCAGCTCGGAACGAGAAACTGGAGAGCCGAGTTCGAATTCCAGTCAAATTCGTTGCATTCACTTACGCGCAAATTCCCTTGGAAAAGGTATAAATCCTTGTCTTTCTTCCAGCTATGGATTAAATAACAGGGCAGATTGTGTTCTAAAGATTTGGTTAGTAACCAGTTTACCGCAGAAAATAATGGCAACATACTGCGTGAAAATCTTCTGTCCAGTCAGTCATGTCTATTTAGAGACATGATCGCCTAAGTGTGTATTGCACTTAACTGACTGACTTATGTTTAAAGTAGATGCTGTTGGTGCGACGGCAATCGGTGCACGCAGTATAATTATTGCTAAGTCTCGTGCGTTTACTTTCCCACAATTACCTTTCAGACAGTCATGAATCAATCGTCCCCAACTACCCGTGAAATAGAAAAATAGACAGCGCCATCTAGCCTAAGAAAAAAATAATCTAAGAAAAAGAAAATGAAAATGGTAAATTGAGGAGGAGACAACTGATGTCTCGCACACTATCGTTAACAAAAATTTAAGCAGCTCGACATGGGGTAATGATTAGCAAGCTTGAATGTATTACGAGTGAGTAGTGAATTCGATCCTTACTGGATGCCCCAGACTTTTGGCTTCGTGCCACAACTATGTGGCGCTTAGGAAATCAGCTATCTTTAACATTAATTGATGGCAGCACACGTATAAAGAAAAAATTATATTTGCGGGCAGCTTGCTTGCATACGCGCTGAAAGATCTTAGCAAGTAAATAAAAATGATGCGTGTATTAATTCTTGCTATGCTTCGTATAAAAATAATTGGTGATTAATAATTTCACGAATTGCGGGATTTGATAATACTGGATTTTCAAAAACTTCCTTATCTGTTTTATTATAATACATTGAAATTCTAAAGAAAAAGGTTTATAGAATAAAAACTTAATAACACTTATTGAATTGTGGTTATTATCTCGGCGCAGCTCAAATCGTTCGGTGAAATTTCGAAACACTACCTTGAGCAGTTAAAATGCTGTGTTATCAGCAGCATTTTGTAGATGTTTTAGCAGCTGCATTAAAAGCAGGTGAACGTCTCAGCATGTGACAAATGTTACAAAAGAGACTCCGCTGCGTTTAATATCTGGAAATAATTGGAAAATAAAATAATGATTTATGAAATCAATGTTTGCTGAAAGTAAAGTTGGTAAGATCATTAGCAGAGCCGCGTTCTCAGAAGATGGCAACCCTTGTTGTTTTTATTTGTGTTTGATTTTAATGAATGGTTGCAAAATCTGTCGACTGAACGTTGATTAATTGACTGATGTTGACGGATTATCAACCTTTTTCAAGTTATTTAAACACATAATATTTTCCATTTTAAGAATTGCTTGAAAAGAAGATAAATTTTTGTTTTGTTCCCCGAAGACCTTTACCCCGTCAAATGTTTACTAAACTTCCTTAATTACGTGAAAATGTATATGCTGAACTCAAATCGATAATAGTTTATTGAAGAAACCTACCATTTTTTCCTGTTATCGACCAGAAAAATATCGAACTATATCTCACCCCTTACCACCGTTCTAATATCTGATTCACCGCTGAATGACTTGAGGCGTAGGATATTTATTTCGGGCCGTTTACTTCCTTTGAGCAAATACTCCGCGATTTGTTTGGGTTCGGAACTCAATTTCAGCGTATTAATTGCAAAAAGGAAGTAAATTGGTCAAGAAATCGGCAAACTACGCGTGAAGACATTCTGCAGTGAATAACATTTTTTAAGCGTAGTTATAGGATGAGATAAACAGCGAAAAGAAGTTCGATATTTTTCTGCTTGTAAACTTGAAAAAAGGTAGATTTCGTCAATAAACAATTATCGATTTGAGTTCAGCATTTACATTTGCACGGAAATAAGGATGTTTTGGAAAGATTCGAAGGGGTAAAGGCCTTCGGGGAACAAAACAAAAATTTACCGAAAATAATAATGATTTACTGATACAAGTCTTTGTAATTAATCCAAAGGCTGTAGAGGTGGACTTATATATTATCCAAGGTTATACGTGAATATAAGGAACGCGACTGGAATTCGAACTCGGCACTTCGATTTCCAATTCTGAGTTATTATCAATTAGACCACCGTTATGACATGACTGACTGGTCAGAAGATTATCCCATAGTAAGTTGCCAATGCTTCCAGTTGAATTCCTTGCTTTTACTTACGCATAAATACCCTTGGGAAAGGTATTAATCCGTCTCGTACCTCCAGTTATGGGTTAAATAATAGGCCAGTCAGTTGAGTGCCATATAACGAGATTTAAATAATAATAGTAATAACTGCATTGTCAAGAACAGGAAGGAAATGGGAACAATTTTCAAAGCAGCAGCTGGAGCAGCACTCGTGGCAAGAGCAGTCGACAATAAATATATTTGCTTTTTGGCATCAGTTTCAGAACAAGAGACAAGTTGCTGAAATCTTGGTTTGTGAATTTTGTCCTATAGTAACTGTTAATTAAATGCGAGGAACATTGGGTATAGATGTTTACTCAGTGGGAACAATGTAAACAATAACTGAGCAATACAAAATTAAAATACAAAAAAAGTCTCGTGACGTGCGCAGTGGAACAATTTCTGTAGATTAAATCAAGTTTTTTTTATTCAAAATTACTTCAAGATTAAAAGAATGGACAGAATGAGAAGATATCTGAAGGGCTAAATGGCCAACATGTAATGATAATGACGATAAATCTGAATACATTATTCAGAATATAAATATAAATAAATATTAAAAACATACAATCATTTGCTAGCCCATTGTAAGACACTTTTTTAAGCGAGGGAACTGCTAGAAGAATATATTTATATCGGTTTTTCTTAATAGCAAAGCTTTCAGTTGAAGACAAAAATAAATAGACAAAAAAAAACTGAAAATCGAGTCTAAAAGGGTCATATTACTTGGAACATGCTAAGAACAGCGAAAGTGACCAAAAATGTTTTAAAATTTGCTTCTTACAGTATCTAAAATATTCCGTGTTCTTTGCAAAAAAAGTTGTTATTCGTAAAGCATAGCGGTTATTATTTTTTTTAATAAAACATATTCTGTTATGTTATTTACGGCCGGAGTTTTAACTCGAAAAAAAAAAAAGAATTCCCGAAAAGTTCGATTTACATGACATCGACGAATGCCGTTGTATTTTTGTTTCTATTTTCATGGTTCAACAAGCTAAAAAAGGAACGCCCAAGTTTACTGATTATTGCATATTAATAACAACGACGTTCTTCTCAGCGCAAAAATGGAGAGCCTAGAAACAGTCATGACTTGCAATCGATTTCGATGGGCCGGATACCTTGCCCGAATGTCAGACACCAAGCTACCCGAACACATCCTTTTCAAGGAACAAGCATACAGCAAGAGACTACGTGGAGCTGCACGTCGTTGATTAAAGGATCAGCTAAAAAAAACACTGAGGAGGAGAGAAACCGATCCGGTCAATTGCGAGAGGGAAGCTGCAGAAAGAACCAATTGGAGAAGAGCAGTCGACGAAAAAACATCCTTTGACATCATCCTTTGAAAACATCAAAAGTAAAATAAAAGAGAGGTAGAGGGTTCAAAGAGGGTACCCTAATCCCTGAAACTAGGTATACTACCATGCGTTGACTGCGAACGTCACATCAAATGTAACATATGACTTATTTCCCTCAAAAATAAACATTGATAAGTACCCCGATACTTAACACGAAATTTGCAAAGGTCACATTCTTTCTACTATAATGAAGACCGTTATATATATATATATATATATATATATATATATATATATATATATGTAATGTTTGTTACAATGTATATATATATATATATATATATATATATATATATATATATATATACATTGTAACAAACATTACAATATATATATATATATATATATATTGTAATGTTTGTTACAATGTATATATATATATATATATATATATATAAATATATATATATATACATTGTAACAAACATTACAATATATATATATATATATATATATATATATTATAATGTTTGTTACAATGTTTTATAAATTCATAGTATCACTACACAAAAACCTTCTTATCGGGTTATAAGTTGAAAAAAAAAACCTTATTTTCAACTTATCACCGGATGAAAAGCGCACGTAGCAGCTTCGAAACGCGAAAAGTTTTGTGTAGTGACACTATTCTTTTATAAACCATTGTAACAACCATTACAATATAATGCTCTACGTTGAATCGAGCACTCTTTATAAAAGTAAATGCATGAACAGTAGATTAAAAAACCTACGTGTTCTACAACTTTGTTACAATACTATATATATATATATACTAGTAAAATAATGGCAGGAGACAGTAAACTAAAGATTACTATATATCACCGAACAGAACACACACCACGACTTACTTGCTACCTAGGTTTCAACCAGTATTTTCTCTTCTAGCAAAAATGACCTTGTATGTCGATCGCTTGTATAAATGATAACAGGTACACCAACCAAATGGGAGCGGAGACTCCTTACGCCCACTCCTGAAAAGATAGACAGGGAAACTTCCTCATGCTCACACTCATCGGAGCCCTCACAGAAGAAGAGGGAAAAACATACTAAACCCCCAGCAAGATTCAAATAGTCCCAAAACATACTTTCGTGCATGCCTACATCTTGTCGTAATCTTAGACTTTTCATTGAATAAATTTTTCTGATCTCGGTATGGGACAATAGCCAGTTGTTCCTTTTGGCTTAACCCTCATAACTTGTCACCCACACTGAAAGGCCGAACCTCCTTAAGTATACTCCATTTCAAGTTAAATCTTCTTTTGTTTTTTTCCTTCAACTGCAACACGTGATTAGCGAATCTGGTATAGTTCCTGCGTCTTTCTAATCTGAATGAAAACCTATGATTATACCATCTCTGTTTAAAACCGTCTTCCGTACATCCCGCATAAACAATTTTCTGCTCATTATAATTTTCCATCTCAGCATTATACAGCATTGTTTCAGTTTCACAAGCACCACCTAGCAGAAAATTGCCCTTGTCTCAGAATGGCCATGAGTCTCCACCATTTTCATTCTTATGAACTTGTAGTTCTTGGTATTTTGTTGTTTAACAACTTTATCCAAGTTAATGGTGCAGCTGTAACTCAATTTCACTGTATTTTTGTTTCAGGTCTTAAATAATTCAGAGAACTTGGGGAAATGATTTTCTAATAATAAAAAATACATTTAGTTTAACCACCAAATTGAAAGACGGGGTTGAACCAAATAACATCTCTTAACCTATTATTGCTTCGTACCTGTTGTGGTTCATAATAGGTTTAAATATCAACTTTGATTTTCTAACAATATTTCTACTCTGTATTCAATTTCTAAACGTTTCCAAATGAATATATATATTCATTTGGAAACGAGTGGAAATTTGAATACAGAGTGGATATATATATCGCTCATTCAGTAATGAATTAGAGCACTCAGGCTATTGGGCGTGTATAATGATAATGTACACGCTAAAAGTCTGCCTTCTAATGAGCGCCCATAGCCCAGAGTTAGAATCGCCGACTGACGCCAATTCAGTCGTGTTTCTAATCCTAGGTTAGAAGCAATCGGAGTCTAATCGTACTGATGAGCTGTGATACGGCGAAACAGATCTGTCTGCGAATGACTATATATATTAAATACGATACTATATGATTACTAAATCGGACAAAAAAGCCAGTATCATTATATGACTATTAAATTGGTCAAGACAAGTCAGCATATTTTTATTAACGCAGAGACAAAACACAAAGCCATTCTCCGTGTAATTAAAAAAAAACTATAAAAATGCCCTTAGTAACAGGGAAACCAACATAGACAGAGAAGCCAAAAAATCATTAAGGAACTTAAAATAGACAAATTTACAAATGCACCAGGCATTCATCACAATTGAAGACCACAAACCCAATTTCAGATACAACCCACAATACAGATTCTTAAACCCTTTAAAAAACTACATAGGTAGAATTAGCAAAATTTTCTTTGTAAGGAATTTCACATTCACTAAGAGTGTCTTAGCCATATACCAATTGAATAACCCAGCCGAGGCAATTGATTGGCTCACAAAAATTAAATGGATTTAATTTTTTTCCAGTTTGGTAATTGTGATTTCTATTCCTCAATAACTGAAAATGCGCTAACAGCGTTAAATTTGGCTAAAAATTATTGTCCCATCAGCGACCAAGGAAAAACTAAAAAGGAAGAGGAAGGAAGATTTCAGATTTTGAATTAAACCCCACAAAGCCGTGATCTCAATTCTATTGAACATTGATGGGATATTTTGGATAAGAAAATTGATAAATCTGATGTTACTTTGCAAGACACAAATACAAGCTGCTTGGCAAGAGATACCATTAGATGCATTAAAGAAGCTTGAGATGTCAATACCAGACAGAATGAAGGCTGTGATCAAAGCAAAAGGCTATTATACTAAATATTAAATTTATTTTGTAATAAGTATTTTTCTAGTTAAAGCATTTGTTGAGTGAACCAAATAAAATTACTTTAATTAAATTGTTTATTTTCTGCCAATCTGCCTCATAAAAGATAAATTAGTTCTTGTCCTAATACTTTTACACAGTACTGTAACTTAGGCCTTATAGAAAAATTTGTCAACCTAAGCCATATAAATAATCTTAACCTACTTAATAAAAGAAGTGATTTAATAACCACATGCTGCAATAAAAAACACTTACTTAAATTCTTAGAACCCGATTGATATAGATTCTTCTATAAGTTTGCCCCTTTCTTTCACTCTTTCTTCCTCGTTTTCTTCTTTTCTTCATTTCTTTCTGTTTTCACCCGCAAATGTTACTCTTAATAATTACAAACTACGCCCCTTTGATTTTTTCTCCCTGCAGTCTAATATTATTTTAATTTTATTTAAATTTTGAATTTTATATTTTAATTTTTAATTATAAATGTAAATTTAAGTTTTTTATTTACAGGTAGTTTTAGAATATTTAATTCTTTTGTTTTCTGAATAACGGCTCTTTGATTTCTTCTCCCAAATTTTAAATATTTTTAATATTTTTTATTTAAATTTTAAATTTTAATACTAATTTTAAATTTTAATAGTAATTCTTTATGTACATGCAATATTAGAATATCTAAATTTTACTCTTGTCATTTAAAAAGCAATAATTTAGCTTTATAAGAAGTAATTCCCATGAATATCGAGTGAACTTAATATTAAATCTATTGAACTGTCAGTTTGAAAAATACACCTCATAGTTGCATAACGCATGAAACTCCGAGTCGTTCCATCAACGTAGAACAGTATATATATATATATATATATATATATATATATATTTTTTATATATATATATTTTATTTTATTTTATATATATACTGTTTATATTTATATATATTTTATATATATACTGTTTTATCTTTATTTTATATATATATATATATATATATATATATATATATATATATATAAAGGGGCGTGGTAGTTGTGTATAATGACGAGGAAAGACATGTGTATATTTTAACAATACAAAATAAGGAATTTCTTTACAAATTTACACTGTTTGTATTGTCAGCATCTTATTTTAAGATAAGACATCGCAATTTAAACTTGTATCTTTGATAAACAGAAAAAAATGTTCATATTAAGATATCAGTCCCTGAGTACATTTCAAAAATTCGTTTTCACACAAAAAAGTAATAAGTTGAATTTCATAGAAACAAGGTTTCCAAATTGATTAAAAGCAAATCAAAAGAGTTAAGTTGAATTCCATACAACCAAGGTTTTCAAAATGATCAAAGCAAACTGAAAAAGTTCAGTTAAATTCATACAAAAAAGGTTTCCAAAATGATCAAAACAAATTGAAAGTGTTCATTTTTTACTTTAAAATATTATAGTGGACTTCAATATAAAAGCTGTATTTTAGTTGCTTAGCTTCAACAGTAGAAGGATTCTCCGCAGTCATCGGTTATAATTAAAGGCTAATAATATATTGACGTGAAATGGGCATCGGTGAAGCGTCGTCTCTGCTTACTTTCTCTCTGACGTTGACCGACTTTCTCGTTGTGATTCTTTCTTTAAATAGCAGCAGAAGTGGCTCAAATGCCCCGGTGGGAAAAATCACGTATTGTGCAGAAATATTTGTTTCGAAATAAATTAGGCAATTAGATTTCAAGTTTTAGAAAAATTAAGAAAGCTGGCTGTAGCCTGCTCTCAAAAAAAGTGCACAAAATTTACCTATTAAAAATAAAACGATAAATAAATTGTCGCCAACTGCGATTAATAAATTGTCCCTTGATAACTAAGTATTATTTTTTATCCAATGACATTGCGATTTTGCAAATCGTGAAAAAAGAAAGTTATTCATGTTTCGTATCCACCACATCAGGTCCCTTCCATTTTGACGGAGTATTCTTTAGTCCAAAAATAAATTGATAATTCAATAGTACTGATATATATTGTCATTTTACAAAATAACTGATCTTCTAGACTTAGTTTTGTTTTGCTTTGCTGTTTCATTTCTATATCATTGTCGAATTCTTATGTAGTATTTCCCTGTGTTTGGTATAGCTTTATCAACATTAGGTATTTTCGCTTTTTCTGTGATAACTGCTGGTTTCAGTTGGCCTATCGACACATTGGTATTGGCATCTTCTGCAGTTTTAATAGTAAAAACTTATTATTAGAGCTAATTACTTTATATTTTTATTCCAGTTGAATTCGTTGCACTCACTTTTACCGTTTTTATTCGTCTCTTCCCTCCAGTTATGGGTTAAATAACAGGATAGATTGTGTTCTATAACCATAGTTGTCAACAAGTCTACCACAGAAAGTAAAGGCCACCTACTGCAGGATAATCTTCTGCCCACTCAGTCATGTCTCTTTTGAGACATGATCGTTCAAAGCGTGTATTACGTATGGCACTAAACTGACTGACTTTATATGGGCCTGTGTATGGTGCTTCCAAAAACTCCTGAATTCTGTCAGTCCTGAGTTATACAAATTCACAATCGTTTAGTGCCTTTGGTATTCAAGGTTTGGGCTATGAATGCATGTCCGAAAGAATGAACCACCGTATCAAACTTTCCCATTTCTTTCATCATTTTTTTTATTGCCAGGTCTGATATCTCTTCGTTATCCTCGTTCCATGGGTTAACCAACGGTTTTGGGACTTGTGCAGGACATCTCATTACTGCTGTATATGGTGAGTATGTAGATTCATTTGGTGTGATCCTGATACCCAAAAGTAGATTGGGTAAAACAGATAGTCATGAATTCTTCCTCGCATTAATTGATGTCTTTAACATTATGTGTGCACGTTCAATTATTCCATTCGCCTGAGCATGGTACGAAGCTGTTCTCACCTTTGATCTTTGACCGTTCTGAAAGCAATTCTGACACAAACTGTTTGCCTCTGTCAGTGATGACAAATAAGGGTGTTGTGGTCTGGACAACTTGGGTAACAATTTGTAGTAGACTGAGCTTCGGGGTAGTGATTTCAACAGTGAAGAAACAGTTGATTAACCAAACCACAACAATTATAAATAAAATAACTCAAAGCACAATATAGACAATATTACAACATTGTATTAAGTAAGGTTACAGAACTGAAGAATTCGTGAATGTAAGATGTCGCGAAAAGAGTTCTCTCTTAGATATTGTCTCAATATTCATGTTAGAAAAGTTCCTGAAAAGGAAGTAATATGTTTGTACTGAATAGTAGTGAATATCATTATAAATGTATTGAAATGTTCTTATAAGATAGAGAGAAACATTTTTATGTGACTAATTGCTGAATGCAATTAGCACAGTACGTGAGTGGGAAGGACAGAGCAAAACTACCCACATATAAATACCGATACTGGTGCGAACATTATAAGGAAGGCTATTACGGACATCAACATTGTCGCCAATGCCAGTGTTGTGGTCTGGACAACTTGGATACCAATTTGGAGTAGACTGACCGTTGGGGTAGTGATTTCAACAGTGAAGAAAAGGTTAGTTGTCCAAACAACCACAATTATAAATAAAATAGCTCAAAGCACAATGTAACGAATATAACAACATTGTATTAAATCACGTTACAGAACTGGATAATTCACAAATGCAAGATGTCGTGAAAAGAGTTCTCTCTTAGATTATTAAAGATATTGTCTGAATATTCATGATAGCAGAGTCCATGAAAGGAAATAATATGTTTGTCCTGAATAGTAGTGAATATAATTATACATGTATTGAAATGTTCTTATAGAATAGAGAGAAACATTTTATGTGGCTATTTGCTGAATGCAATTAGCGGTTTGTGTGAGTTGGAAGAGACGAACGGTTTTCGGTTCAAACACTCCGAAAATACATCTTCCAACTGGCTAGACACTTGTGGGAATCAGTTTATATATTTCTTAATAAACGCGGGAAAAAAGTAAACTTCACGTGCATTTCTTACGAAAGAGTGTGTGGGTATATGCGTGCGAACGTGTGTGCATGACAATGTATATTTAGGTATGTACGTGCATGTAGAAGTGATTCTACAAAGGTAGTCCGAATCTAGCTACCCACGTGTTAATGAAAATAGTAGCATCATTTTATGCTGTTATTTCAATTAGAGAGACTGCCTCTACCCATCTAGTTGCCCTATCAATCATAACAGATATCGATATGGCTAAAAATAGGGGTTTGTTTGGTTTCTTAGTGGTGATAATGAACCCACTATGTTTAAATGTGCTGTTTGATATTAATAATTCAAAAGTTTGTACTCCACTCTTCGTATATTTAATAATTTTTGGCTGATGGCAATTTTGGTACTAACTACGGAATTCTTTGCCATCATAAAAAAGTTACTTGTGGTTATGTAATTCAGATATTGCTCCAGCCCATCGCACTTTGCTAAAGAAAATAAATATATAAAAACAACGATAATATACATTTTAAAGCAGACCAGTTCTTAACTGTATTTAATGAATTAACAATTTTGCATAAATAACAATTTATATTTTTTATGATTCAAGAAGACAACAACATTGTAATTTTTTATTGTTTGTTTTCCCGGATTAATATTTTAAGGAATTTATAGAGAAATTTTGCGTTCACCTATGGTCGTTAGATCCCTCAAGGCAGAGAACGTTTTTCCACATTAACCGAGGAATACATCAACTGGTTTTACAGATTTGCCTATTCAGCAGTCGATGAGACTATAAAAATCCCGAGGCTTGCATATTGGGTATTTATAAATGGCTATGAACAAGATGTAATTTTGATGGCATTTCACCTTAAAAATCATTCTTTTGGCGACAAGTAAGCATAAACAATATCTCCGTAAGGCAAGATTATCTTTGTTTATTTGCTTTCACGAATTTACCTTAAAATATTCAGCTATTGTTAATTATTAGAATTTAAGAATACAAAATGTACATGATATTTACGACCTTGAATCTTCTTCTTCTATGTACCTTGTCCTTTCAAGACATAGGCGATCATGGCCCTCCACGCTTTCCTATCCTTGGTGACTCTTAGCACACTTTCTTCTGTAACACCACGCAATCCCCGTTCTGTCATCCACCTGCCCAAGCCCTTCAAATATGTTATCAGCTGCTTTCCTCTGTCTCTTTTTCCCTCTATCTGGCCTGTCAGTATCAGGTTCTCCAAGCCATCCTTCCTCATTGCATGTCCCAGGAACTTCAGTTATCTCTTCCTGATGCTCAATATTAATTTCTTTTTCGTTTCCATCCTTTCTAAATCCTCATCATTGCTCACATCCTTGGTCCATGATATCCGCAGCATCCTTCTTTAGAACCACATTTCAGCTAATTCAAGTTTTTCCTTCATCTTTGATATTTTCCAGGGTTGACTGCCATATTGAAGAACTGATATCACACAGCAATTCAGTACTCTCTTTGTTTCTA
Organism: Ascarosepion bandense; assembly: GCA_037127315.1. Lineage (NCBI taxonomy): Eukaryota > Metazoa > Mollusca > Cephalopoda > Sepiida > Sepiidae > Ascarosepion > Ascarosepion bandense. The sequence goes on along the minus strand of JBBBDQ010000214.1, from coordinate 165,586 downwards.
GTGAAAGTTTTCTGTCTCAATACTTTACTCAGCTTCTGGAACGTGTCCTTCGCCATGCCAATTCGCCTTCTGATCTCTGTTTCGCACTTTCCGTCTTCTGTTAGAACACTTTCCAGGTTTTTAAATTTTGTACCTGTTTGATTTTAGCATTCACCACCTGTATTTGGCATTTTGGGTCGCTCTTTTTGCTGATGACCAAGCATTCGGTTTTCTTGCAGTTTATTTGTAGTCCTTTCTTGTCACTCTCTTCAGCTACCGTCTGTTTGAGGTCCTGGACCTTACTTTCCGTGTCTGCAATCAGCACTGTATCATCTACCTACCTTATGTTTTTCAAATTGTGGCCTCCGAATAAAAATCCTGGCATAACATTTAGGTTCCTAAGAATAGTCTCACATTACAAACTGAATAGTAGTTCCATAATCCTAATGGCTCGTATGGGCACGATATATATTAGAGCCACATCAACAGTGGTGTGTCTTGAATAATGTAGACCGACAGAGCCTAACACTCTTCAAAGTGGATATAATGTTAACAATACTGTCGTTTGACAAAATATAAGTTTGTTTTTTGTTTTTTCAAATCATATCACCCCAAGCAAGGCGGTAACGCCACTGATGTGCAGGGGGCTACGTAATAGTGAAAAGATTGGAAAAGAGAAAGCCGGAAACCACATCCTAAACAGAGAACAAGGGATGAGCCTCTTAACCTGTTTAGTAGACGTGGGTGGAGTGTGAACCGGGCGATAGATAGATCTATCTACTCCAAAGAAATATTAAATCGTGACATATGATATGACGCACTTTTAAAGGAAATTAATGAATACTTTTTGAAATGCAAAATAATTTATTTATTTAGTTGAAATAGGTACCATGTTGATGAATGACTGTTATCCAACGTAACTCTAAGTTCTTGAACCCCAAAAATTCTGATCACTTGATAAGAAAAAACTATTATCATACAACTTATACTCCTTCCTACACAGAAAGTGGTCCCATTTTCTTTTTCTTTTCTTTTATAAGAAATGCTTTACGTCTCAGTGGCATTTTTTTTCTTACCGGGCATTCATTGATTTTTTTAAAAATACCATGAAATTATTTATAGAATTGTCACGGGGAATTAAACGAGATGTGACAGTAACATGCAATTCAAGGACAAATGGTGAAACTATAAATGAGATAGTTGGGCTCGAGTGGAACATATGTGGACACTGTGACCAAACTTTTCTACCAGTAGATCAAGCAGTTGATTCGCTACAATCTTTCCTGTTTAAGCTAGCGAAAAACCTTAGCCCGAGAAGGCGTAATGATGCAAAGTCGTTAACATTGCTTTTTTAGTCATAGGTAACAGCATGGAGAATGGAATAGACAATGTTCAATTCGCATTACTGTCTTTTGCACAGGTATGAATTTACTTTCCCTTCATCTAGGTGCAAATACAAGAAAATAGTGTCTATTAATCTTCTTTATAAAAAAACGTACAAAATACTAAAACCGGAATAAGGTGTGGTTAGTTTACTTCAAAAGTAGCGCGAAAAAAAATCTAGTTTTCAAAATCAAATACTCAGAAATTTACAAACGTATGTTTGAGTAAAGTCATTTACAATAAACGAATATTGTCAAGATACATATCTTCTTTGTTTAGTTACGATGCCAAAAAACTTCATGATGCAAGATTAATGTCGGTCCTCTGAGTATATGCAACTATTTACAGTAAGATTCTGGTATGCAACAAAGAATAACTAAATGTGAAATATTCATCATATGAACGAGTTCACTGTGTTTAAGTTACCGAAAATATAGGTTACAGTTTTAAAAATTTAAACAAACAGGATTTATATATACGGATTTTGTATGTAACCCAGTTTTATTTTATATATCTTTCTATCCTACTTTGTACTGATTTTATTTGCTTTTACTAAAAAAAAAAAACTATATCATTTAAACTATTTAGATTGTTTGGATTATTGTCCTCATCTTTACGATTGCATTCATGACGTTTCGGCCATTGTATGCTCACGGCTTTTACAGGTTATATTTGATGGAACATCGAATTTAAATTGTTCTATTTTCACGTACCATGACTGTGGACATCTCAGTTTTGGTCAGTTATCAAGGATAACTCTCCAAGTTTTTTTCTCTGCAAAAGCGAGGGCTTTAACTCACAACTCTTTGGGCTTAGTCAATCAACTAACGCTTTTGTTCCCAACATGCGGTCTTGTAGATAAAACACTGGGTGAGTGATGCTAAAACGAGCTTCTGTAAATAGTTGTTAGAACAGGGATTAAGAGAGATTTCAAAAAGATCAAAGATTGTTAGAGCCATATAAAAGGTGATGTTGGGATTACCCACGTTGTAAATGGATAACACCGAATAGACCAAGAAGAATCACGTTAACATAGTCTGTTGCCTAAATCCCCCTCCTTCACACGCCTTTGGTGACTAGAATTAACACACACACACATATATATATATATATATATATATATATATATATATATATATATTTGAATATCGTGCATTTTGCGATTTGTTTTCTGACTGTTATTTTGTGTAAACTCTCTCTGTAAATAACCACTCATTTCATCATCATAATCATCATCAGTCGTAGAACCAGTTGCAGTCGTAGAACCGGTGCACAGAGGAGTATCTGAACAATTCCTCCATATATTTTGGTTGACTGTCGGAGATATTCGTTCCTGCGTTCCGTACCTTGGGTAAGCTGGTCTAGCAACATTTCTTATTATAAAATTCTAAATAAAAAAAATACTCACTCATGTTAGAATGTTAGTAAAAACAGTTTTACGCTATGAATGCAAGAAAAACAGAGAAAAACATTGAAAATTAAGACAAGGAGGAGTTTGAGTGTGAGTTTTGTTTAACAGCATATCAACTTCTGTGGGTTATTTAACGCCAAAAAGGTAGGGTTTTAAGGTATTTCTTTAATGTTCGGTTGTAGAGAGAAGGTTGATTTAGTAAGATTTTAATTGATATTTTTTATTTTAAAAAACTTGAAAATAACTCCTAGTTTTCTATTCAAAAATATTTTGCTGAGAATATTTTTTTCTTCAAAATGTGTAATGGTATTAATTTTTTCTTCAAACATGTATATTTTTCAATAAAAGTCTATTTTTATGTACATATTTCTATAAAGGTCTATTTTTATACTTTCACAGCGTTTTAACCACAGTTTGGTGGTTAACTATTTTACCATAGCTGGGACCCTAACAGGTACTACCACTCCGGGTCAGGGTGGACCTGGAAACAACAACAATTAAGAGGTGGTTCCATACTCCTCACAACCTCCCAATCAGAAGCTTTGCTGCCGGATGCAGTTTACCGTCATGACCAGGACCCAAGACAAGGAGGAAAGATAACGACTAAATACACTGCACATACAAGAAAAATAATTGCAAAGAAAGACATGGTATAAAAAATGGACAGCAGCACGTGTGTTATTGCCAATGTCGTAATATCAATTTTGTTAGTTTTAATCTGCAGGAAATAAGTCAAAAGTTAACTTTCTAATGTTAATATCTCATTCACTCGAGCACATTTGACAAACAAATGCAATCAGATATTTAATGCAATCGGAATTATTGTATCAGCTGAAAGATGAGCCGAAGAAACGTTTTCTTTAATCATTTTTTCCATATTAACCAGGCTAAAGTCAGGTGTTTTATGTGTCATTTGTAGGAGTTAGATTTGAAATGGCGTCAGCTTCGTTTTGCATACAGTATATTATTATTGACGTTAATTTCACCACCGCTAGGCAAACAGGTGTTGAAGTGACTTAGTTATTTAGCCAATGTTTCTCGATCTATATGTAATTCCTCATCAGTTTACGTATCTAATAGCTTCCTGATTGCAAAACACTATATAATTAATGTCGTCAACAACAACGAAACAAAAAAAAAGGAAGACAACATAGAGCGAAAACAAACACAATTAAAAAATGAAGTTAGTTATTAAAAAAAGTTGAGAAAACAGTCGCAAATCTTAAAGAGTATGATTTTGGGATTCTAATACAGAATTTTTCTCGGTATCAACCAATACAAGGCAGTAAAGCCACTAAGACACAAAATGTTGTGTAGGTCAATAGACACCTCCTAACACACTAACTCGCCCCCATTCTCTCAAACACTCTTCCTCTGTACCTCCTTACTCGTCTATCACCCTCCTTCTGACATTTCCTATATCTAATCGCTCTCTCAGCACCTTCTCCTATGTAACCCCCTGCGCTATAGTGGATGTGGAATGCCTTGCTTGGAGTAAAATGATTAAAAAATGTGTTAAAAGATTAGGTACAGAAACATTAATAATGACCGAGAAGAGAAAAAAGTAATCAGGAGAGCGACTGACATTGTATTTACACTTTTGCAAAAGAAAGTTGGCTGGAAATCATGAAGACATGCAAGAAAAGAAAATTAGCATAGAACTTCCGGCTGCATCCAACCAGCGCAACTGTAAATTTCTGAGATCTCGACGCCAGGGTCGTATTACGCTTAAATTCAAACAGTCTTGGTACCATACATAAGAGCTTATCTGAACATATATTTACGTTCGATATAATTTACATTTTCCATCTCCATATCTGATATTTATTATTTTGTACAGTTTCTCAACCCGAATCCACAACAGCTACCATGAAAGTATTTATTGAAAATACACAGAGAAGCAAACTTCCAGCAGTGGGAAATTGACTGAAGCCAAGCCACCTGATCAGCACTAATAATATTGCTGATTCATCTTTGAATTTTATCACGAGGCTCAAGTAAATAGCAGGTTAACTATAATAAAATAAAAAAAGTCTATTCACTAAAATTGAAGTAAAATAAATTCTTCACATATGTTTATGATATTGATTTTAATATTTCTTCACTTTACTTTTAACCTTATCAAAAGAATGCTTTCTTAATTAACATTGTCAAAAGAATGCTTTTTTACTTACCATCGTCAAAAGAATGCTTTCTTAATTAACCTTGTCAAAAGAATGCTTTCTTACTTACCATCGTCAAAAGAATGCTTTCTTAATTAACCTTGTCAAAAGAATGCTTTCTTACTTACCATCGTCAAAAGAATGCTTTCTTAATTAACCTTGTCAAAAGAATGCTTTCTTACTTACCATCGTCAAAAGAATGCTTTCTTAATTGACCTCGTCAAAATAGTACTTTCTTAAATAACGTTTCCAAAAGAATGCTTTCTTAATTAACCTTGTCAGAAAAAGCGTTCATAACTATCTTTGTTAAAAGAATGCATTCTTAATTAACTTTGTCAAAAGAATGCATTCTTAATTAACATTGTCAAAAAAAAACATTCTTTATTAAACTTGTCAAACGAATGCTTTTTTAATTGATCTTGTCAAAAGAACGCTTTCTTAATAATTCTTCTCAAATGAATGTATTCTTAATTAACCTTTATCAAAAGAATGCATTCTTAATTAACCTTGTCTAAAGAATTCTTTCTTAATTAACTTCGTCAAAAGAATGCTTTCTTAATTAACCTTGTCAAAAGAATTCTTTCTTAATTAAAGCACATTGTATATCGTTTTAAATTACGTACTTTCTGAAGAGTATGATATTAGCATTTTATTTATTATGAAATGATATCATAGATACACCATTTTCATTCAGCTTAAGTTCCATATTTAGAATTAACATTTTTTATGAGCTGAAACCTATATAAATGATATCGATTTGTCTGTATGATTTACCGATTTTAGATGAGTCACAGAAAATGACTACTGATGATACCCCTAGCTAGTTCCCTCAAATGCGTTACGTATCTTCGAAAAGTATACTTGAGTATAGCCGATGGCCTTCAACTTGAACGCTGTTCTTGATCACGAACATATCTCGGTTGATTCCGTCGGGCAACCCACTCCTCATGGTAGGTGATATCAGTCACGGAAGCACTTCACTTAGCATTGACATATCTTCACATCTGTCTACATCGATAACTATCAATAACAGTCTTTTATTATTACTATTGTGGATTCAGCGTGAGGAACCGCACAAAATAATGAACAACAAAAACAGATATTGAGATGGAAAAGTAGGTTATAATAAACGTAATATACAAACTTGAACGCAGGTTAGTAAATCCAGGAATACTATTAGTAAAAAATAAATATATACAAGTCTTGAAGAAATGAAGTCGTTGAAAATAGTATATCCGTGTATATTATTGTAAATGAGTGGAGCTCAGAGCTACACTGACTTCAGACGAGGTAGTATCTGGGTAGCTTCTGTATCTCACTGTAGCTTACGTATCAGTTCCGGTACTCTCCGATAACCCTCACTAAGCTCTACGATTACGCTCAACCTGTTGTTCTCTCTATGACAAGAGTATATGTATTCTCAGTCGAGTTCATTATCATATACAAAGGGAAGCTCCCACAACAATTATACTAATATTTACTTCTGGCACTACTTAGTGTCGAACGGATATAGTTATGGTCTATATAGGGACCATTTTCTAGTGGATGCTATATATGAAACTTGTAGACACAGTGCTGACAGCAGACGTGGAACGAAAATATAGGACCTACAGAATTTAGCAAGTAAAAATGAGAAGATAAAACTAAACATCAACTACAAGACAACTGAATGCCCAAAACGCCACCTACATGTCTGGAATACTACAATTAAGCAGCTACAGAAATTTAAATACCTGGGAAATGTTTTGACAGAGGATGGGTAGTGCGAAACTGAAATCTGAATGCGTATTGTCATGGCCAAGGACGCATTTCAAAAGCTAAGCAGATTATATAGAGGCAAGAAGATTTCGTTGGAAACAAAAAAAATACTACTCGTTATATGATTAATGTCCTTCTATATGGTAGCGAATGCTTGACAATCTCCAGATAAAATAGAGACTTGAAGCAACAGAAATTTTGTTCTACAGAAGAATGCTGAGGATACCAGGGGGGGGGCAAACATGGGAGCAAAGTAAAGGTTTTAAAGAGGATGCATAAAAATAAAAAGAAGCTTATATTTAACATGAGTAAAATACAGCTGAATTTTCTGGGACTTGTAATAAGGAAAGACGTCTTGGAGAATCTAATACTCACATGACGGATAAAGGGAAAGAGCGAAAAGGAGAGGAAATGCGAGATTTACTTGATAGGCTTTTGCAAGTGGATGGCGGAGCAGGGTTTGACAGAGATGCCAGGAGAAAAACTGTCTCTTTGGACATGTCGATACGCCTACAGACCTCAGTGTCTCACTTTCCTTTTCTTGTGAGAACACATTTTATAATCCTTTCACCACAGGTAAAGCAGAAATGCAACTGGTGCGTATAGGGTAACATTTAGAGAATAAAAAAGGTACAGTGGGATGTCGAAGAGGAGACAAGAGATGCATCGAAATCAAGGAAATAAAAGATGAAATTTTAAATTGCATTTAAAATTTTAGTGATTGTATCAGGGAAGCACGCAAATGGAAGCGAATTCCACAAACGGGAAGTGCGAACAAAGAAGTTATTACAGTAGAAGAGGTGGTTATATTTACTTATTTTCACGGTAAAAGGGCGGGACCTTAATGCCGTATTAGAAGTACGAGTAAATACCAGGAATAATCTTCGTAAGAACAGTTGCCATAAAATAACTTATAGAAAAGACAGAGGGAAGCCCCATCACGTCGGTGAGAAAGTGACTGAAGGCGGGCTGCCAAGTCAGGATCAATTATATTGCAGATCATTCTGTGGATTCCGTCAAGAAACTCAAAATTAATAACCGACTAAATATGACAACAGTATTCAATGAATGGACGAATGGTAGATTTATTAATGTGCAAAATAGATTTTGACGAGAAAAACTTCCTGGCCTGACACATTGAACCAAATTTTCTGACAGCTTTAGATTCAATATAGCCATTCCGTTTGAGGTCATTTGAGAGACTGAGGCCAAGAAGACGCAGTTTGTTGCTCTCTAGGAGACTAAGGTCATTCATTTTGATGGTTAATAGAGAGTAGCTTCGTTCTGGCAGCATTCCAGTTTATGAATCATTTCCTACTCCTTTTCAATTACAAACTGAAGTTGTTTTTGAAGTGATGCAGTCAGGTTTACTTTACTAGATTTTAGACAGGTGTAAATGATGGTTTCATTGACTAAGTTGCCAACTTGGGAAATGATTACATTAGGAAAATCATTTATGAAAATCAGAAAAGGCGTAGAACCTAGGATAGAACATTGGAGAACGCCAGCGTTTGTATGAAAGTAGCAGTACTTAGTCAAATGCAACATGTGTAGGAAGGGAATTAGCACAGACTGCTGCATAATGTGGCATCAGGATTGAACACCGAGTGTCATGGCACTACAAGAATCCCAATATTCAACTGCTGATCAAAGCAACCTTCCAAGACGCTACGCAAGAGTTTGGGTTCCTAAATACCACTCGGAAGCAGCAACAAAGAAAGAACCAACCCGGTACCCTCAGCTTTAAGAGCCGTTGCCAAGATCTACACAACTCGGGACAACATCACTGGCATAATCTGAGAACAAGAAAGTAACAAGGAATTCTTTGCTAAACAGGAAACAAGGGATGAGCAAAAAAGGCACTTCCCAGGTATTTCAATATTTTTACTTCCCAGACTTTAGTACCCCGAACTGTAGTTAGCATTTCGGTCTCTCTTCACTTTTCTAAAACTTAGTCGAAAACAGAAAAAGTGGACAACTAATACCTTAAATAAAAATTATACAAAAACCTCAAGGTTTTCAATTCTAATCTGCACAATCGAGTGTAAATTTCAAGAGTAAAATTAAAGAATAAAATTAAGCGTAAACTTCTCCGAGAAATTCAAATTAATGTTTATAAAATCATTAAATCTTAAGAGTCAGATATTTCTGAGACCCTCTGAAAAAAATTCCGCTAACTCAAGAAATATGAATATGAAATATGAAACTTTGTCACTGATAAATGTTCATGCAAAAATGGTGAATACACTACCTTCTGATTTGTTCAACTCCTCTCCTATCTCCAGAAACCTTCAATTTACGATCGTCCAAAACGAGTTTGTGGATTTTTGCCGATTTTGTGAAACCTGAGACTTCAGCATCATTTTTATCTGTACGACCGCTTTTAAAGTCAACATACTACATTTTAACTGTTGTTTCCGACGGAGCAGTGTCTGAATGAGATTTATCAAGCTATTTCTTTGGTTGAACAGTATTTCGTTACTAGTAAGCAATGCTTTATCAACACACATAATATTCAAATTTTTCCATTGTTTCAAATATTTGCAACAGTAGCTTCGTTTAAATAATTGTAATTTGTAAACAAAAAATTCGATTAGGCCCAAAGTTTATCAAGTGCCATTTGAATATTAATATTTATAAAATAATAGTGTTTATTAGTTGCGCCATCTATTTGTTAGGCCAGTGACTTATTGAGTGGTGTGTTATATACATATACTAAAATGCGAAAATCTCAACCGATTCCTGTGTGAATTTTGAATTTTAACTGATTTTTACGCCAAAACGAAAATGTACGAGAAACAAAACAGAACCAGCTTTGTCATCTGATGCATTTCCTTTCCAGAACAAAAAAAAAAGGGTGTACAAACATCGAAAATAAAAATGTGCTATTTATGGAGATTAATCTAAATGTGTTTCCAATTTTCATAAGTTCGAAAAGTGTACAGTCGGGCTGGAATGTCTCGGCTGGTCCGCAATTATTAATTTTTTTAAACGTTTCCTACCGCCACTGGTACACAGGGGACTACATAAGAGTAAAAGTTTAGATGGTAGGAGAGTGAAGAAAAAGACGAACCAGTTACAGTGGGTGTCAAAGAAAGGGCAAGACAAGGATGGGAACACAGGTGTGAAGAGTGTTGCGAAGGTAGAGAGAAAGGAAAATAAAAAGATGCACAGGGTGGTGTAGAAAGAACTCGAGTAAAGTGGATTAGAGATAGTTATTGACATTGCATTTAAATTCCTAGGAGCTGTAGCCGTCAGAAAAACAAGTGTATGAAAAGAATTTCTATAGCCTGGAAGTGCGAGAGAAAAACTGATGGGGTAGAATTGTCGGAGCATTTGGTTGATCTAACTGTAAATGGGTAGGACCTTGTTGCCAGTCTGGTTGCATGAGTAAATTTCTGTGCTGAGGGCACCAGTGACTTAAGTTCGTCGGAGCAGAAGCCATGAAAATATTTGTAGAATAGGCAGAGGGAAGTCACATCCCGCCGATGAGAAAGTGGCTGGAGTCGAGCCGCCAAGTCGAGAACTATCACATTAGAGATTCTCCTTATGAGAGATTAATCGAAACGCTGATTAAGTATAATTCACATCCCACGACACGTGGCGTCACAGTGGTAATGCACAATTTTATTCAAGTCTTGCAAGAAAATGAATAATAGATGGCTATGTGAATCGCTATATATGGGTGTTTTCCAGTTTAACCTTAACAAATAATGGACCGTATTTAATCTGCGAATTTCTGCTCATTGCGACAAAAATAAAGTTTCACTGAAAAATACGGTAACAGGTAATGAAACATGAACTGTTTACAACAATGTAGCGTAAAAAGGGACCGATAGAAAACAAAATAAGCCATCATAAATCACTTTTGAAGCAAGTTTGTTTCCGAAGAGACTGATGAGATGTAATCGAAATTGGCCAAACAGAATTGGCCCAATTCCGTATTCCCTCAGGACAACTCCAAATCTCACACAACGTTACAGATCTGTTAGAAATAATCCCAGCATGGATGAGATATCCTACTAGAAATATATATATATATATATATGTGTGTGTGTGTGTGAATTTGCACAATTGATTACCGCTTATTTGGATCTCTGCAAAATTCTATTAACGAAAAAAATTACAAACACATAGAAAACTGAAAAAACCCTCTAAAATTATTGCATCATTCAGAAAGATGCCAATTATTTGGAGAATAGAAACATGTTACTCTCTAAAATAAGCGAGAGATCTTAGAACAATATTGCACACACACACACACACACACACACACACACACACACACACACACACACACACATATATATATATATATGAATATGAAGCTGTTATAAAAATATGAATATGAAATATGAATCTGTCTGAAACAATATGAAGTAGTAATATGAATTAATATTAATTATCAATATAAGTTAATAATAATACATATACATATACATATATATATATGTATATATTATTAACTCATATTGATAATGAAATGATATGAAATAAGAAGCTCTCTGAAAGAATATTAATTATCAATATGAGCTAATAATATATATATATATATATATATATATATATATATATATATGTATATATATTATTAACTCATATTGATAATTAATATTCTTTCAGAGAACTTATTTCATATTCATTGTGGCAGCTTTATATTTCATATTCATATTTCTATACAATTTCTCATTTTATATTCATGTTCTTATATTAATAATTCATATAAATATAATATTTATTCATATTAATACTACATATTTTTGTGACAGCTTCATATTTCATATTCATTTTTAGACAGCTTCATATTTCATATTTATATTAATACTTCATTATTATAAATATTATATATATATATATATATATATATATATATATATATATATATATATATATATGTAAAACAAAAACCGCTATGATTTATTTGTCAACTCTTCTGTTAACGTTTCTATGGATAAATGTTTTCTTTTTTCTTTTTTCCTTTTTCTTTCCTTTCATTTTTCCTAGCTTACTTCCCTGTCAATCACCCCTTCCCACTTCTTTCTGTGTCTTTTCGTAGAGCCAGACAAGGACAATTTTTAACTTACAACCCAGTTTAAAAGTAAAGTCTTCCAAAATCTAAAAATAAACATTGATTTCTATCTACTTTCTTATTAATCCCACCCCTTTAATTTTTCTGTGAAATATATTTTTTTTAACTTGCGCAGATAATATATTTGTCTTTATTTTGAAATAAAAGTTGCTGAAGATAAATGAAATTTCTCTTAAAGATTTCATGTAGAAATGGCCATACAACTGATTTGAACATCGAAATTATTTTATATATATATATTATTAATATTCTGCTCCGATGAACTTAGCTCACTGGTGCCCCCTATAAATAAATCTAATCGAGCCACAAGATTAGCAACCAGGTCCCACTCTTTTAGTGCAAAACCAATGAATTGTAAATGCAAATTCTACTCCTTCAGCTTCTTTTCTCGCACTTCTCGTCTCTGGAATTCCCTTTACTTGCTTTCCCGACAGCTCCAAGAGTTTAAATGTAAAGTCAATAGTCATCTCCTACATCACTAACCTGCATCCTCTCTCCATCATGCTCGTTTCCCCGTCCACTCCACTCTCATCAGTATTTTCATCCTTCTCTTACCCACTTCCTGACACCCCCTATAACCTGTTACTCTTTCTCTTAACTTTCCTCCTATGTAACTCCCTGCAAAACAGTGGCCGTAAAATGCCTTGCTTGGGGCGATATGATTGTAAAATATATGATTGTATATATATATATATGATTGTATATATATATATATATTGATATGAAATATTAATATGAATTCATAATATATATGATAATGAATTATTGATTTGAATATGAAATATGAATCTGTTTAAAGATATGAATACAAAGTATGAAGCTGTCTCAGAAAATATGAATATGAAATATGAAGCTCTTTCAAAAATATTAATATTAAATATGAAGTTGTCTCATAGATTATGAAGCATTAATATGAATTAATAATATATTAATATGAAGTATTAATATGAATATGAAATATGAACCTTTCGGAAATAATATGTAGTATATATGAATTGATAATTTATTAATATGAAATATTAATATGAATATGAATATGGAGTATAGAGTTGTCTCAAAAAATTTGGATATAAAGATGTCTGAAATAATATGAAACATTAATATGAATTAATTATATATTAATATAAAGTATTATTATGAATATTAACATGAATATGAATTATGAAATCGTCACAAGAAATATAAACATGAAATGTGAAGCAGTTTTAAAGAATATGTGAAATATGAAGCTGTCTCAAAGAATATAAAGTATAAATAATAAATTAAAACTATAATAACGTGAAGTAATAATATAAATATGAAATATGAAGATATTCCAAAGAATATTGAGCATTAATATAAATTAATAATATATTAGTATAAAGTGTTAGTAAGAATATGAAATATGAAACAGTCTAAAAGAATATGAAGTATAAATTATGAATTAAAAATATATTGACATAAAGTAATAACATGAATATGACATGAATCTGTCTAAAAAAAACAGAATATGACATATGAAGCTCTCTTAAAAAATATGATAGTAGGACTGCACATATATATATATATATATATATATATATATATATATATACAGACACACACACATATATATATATATATATATATATATATATATAAAGTCATCCGTAGACAGATCTGTTTCGCAGCTCATCAGTACGGTTAGACATCCGATTACTTTTACCCAGGGTCGAAACCCGACCAAATTGGCGTCAGTCGGCGATTCTACTTCTGAGTTATGGACGCTCGGTAGAAGGAGGCAGACTTTTAGCCTGTGATATATCATACGCCAATAACCAGAGTGTTCTTATTAATTACTGAATGAGCGATGCGTATATATATATATATATATATATATATATATATATTGTAACAAAGTTGTTGATCTCGTAGGTTTATTAACCTTTTGATCATGCATTTACTTTTATAAAGAGTGCTCGATACAAATGTAGAACGTTATACTGTAATGGTTGTTACAATGTTTTTAAATTCATAGCGTCACTACACAAAAATTTTTCATGTTTTCAAGCCAGCCCATTATGTTTTTGGCTTCTTCCTCAGGTGATTTTTTAGAATCACTTGAGGAATAAGCCCAAAACATAATGGGCTGGCTTCGAAACATGAGAAATGTTTGTGTAGTGACGCTATGAGTTTAAAAACATTGTAACAACCATTACAGTATACATATATATATATATATATAGAACCCTGTAATCGTTTATATATCACCCTGTATATATTTTCCTTTCTCTCTACCTTAGCAACTGTCATCACACCTGTATTGCCATCCTTCTCTTGCTCCCTTGTATGACACCCCTTGTAACTGTTTTGCTTTCTCTTAACTCTCGTCCATAAATAATCTTTTTCTCTTATGTAGCCGCCTGCGCTTCAGTGGCGTTACCGCGTTGTTTAGGGTGAAACAATTAATACACACACACACACACACACACACACACACACACACACACACACACACATATATATATATATATATATATATATATATATATATATATATATATATATATATATATGTGTGTATGTGTGTGTGTGCGTGTGTGTGTATAAAGATGTAAGTATAGTTTCAGAAATATTAATCAAATGCTTTAAAATATTGTTCCGGCACGATATGTAAAGATGGAATACGTAAAATCGATTTGGAAGTTTAATATTATTTTTAATTTTGTGTATGAATTAAAAGCAAACAGTCATTCGGTATGATTAAGCATTTGAACGTGATTTACTGGATTTGAATTCTTGACTTGTAACGATGTGCCGACAAGTAACCTTCGTTTCCACAAAAAGAAATTGAAATAAAGTTTGTTTTTTTTTAAACAAATGTAAGCTCAGTGCGAAACAATTGAATTGGGACTAAGTGTTTATTAGATTTTTGTTAGTTCCGAACAATGCTTCGGGATAAACTTGACACTTTATCAGGTTAGAAATTAAATTGAATGCGCCCAACACGCCAGGGAACTAGAAGAGATAATCACATCTGTTTTCTCTTCTTTTGCTTTTGTTTATTTTTTTCATCTATTATTTATCTTTATTTTTCCTCAATATCTGATCTCACGGTAAATATTTGAACAGCTTAGTACTGCGTCATATCAAAATGAAGAAGATTATGACGATCATCTAAATGAGGGCTGTTTGACCGCCTGTATATATCCGCAATTCATATGGGTGTTTGTAACTGGGCTGGAGCATATTTCTAAACAAATATAATGAAAAACTTAACACTTCAGACAAAAAGACCGATTGAATTTGGACATCGTTTTGAGTGGTTATCGTCTGTCATTTCTAAAAGTATTTTTATGCTAATTATTCTGGTGAGCTTACTTCCTTATCCCTCGACCATATGAATTTACGCCTACCACTAGATTTGCAATTAGGTCCCACTGTTTTATTGCTGAACCACCTAGATAAAACCGTATACTCTATTCCCTGCCACCAACAATCTTGAAAAATATAAATGCTACGCCAATCTCTATTTTTTCTCTCCTGTGATCTCTTTCTTTTATTGCCATTTTCTCTCACCAAAGTCTTAGCATTCGCTTTCAATTCCATTCATCCCTTCCGTCTTAGGGATATTATTGCCTTACTTAGGGGAAAATGGGTAAAATTTCTTTATCTCTTCATAAAGCTTTATTCCATTTTTTAATTTATTTCTTGTTCTTCGGCGGATGTACGTTGTGGTGCAGTGGATATACTTTCGGAACGACAAATGGGGGAGCCCAGTTCGAATTCCAGTTGAATTCATGTATTCACTTACGCACAAATACGATTGTTAAAGGTATTAATCCATCTCTTCCCTTAGGTTATGGGTTAAATAACAGGACAGATTGGGTTCTATAGACTTAGCTAGCAACCAGTCTACTGCAAAAAGCAATAGCAACCTACTGCGAGATAATCTTCATGTCTCTTTCTAGATATAATCGTTCAAAGCGTATATCACGTATGACACTTAACTGACTGACTATATTTGAGATTAGGTCCCAGCGTTTTATTGCTGAACTATCTAGATGTAACTGTATACTCATATCATCTAGATATAATTGCCGAAATCGTGTATCACGTATGGCACTTAAATGACTGACAATATTGGAAATTAGGTCCTACCGCTTTATTGCTGAACTGCCTAGACGTAACCGTATACTTTATTCCCTGCCACTAACAATCTTAAAAAATATAAATTCTGCACCAATCTCTCTCTCTTTCTTTTTTAGTTCCTGGAATCTTTTTCTTTTATTGCCATTTTCTTTCACAAAAGTCTTAGCATTCGATTTTAATTCCATTAATTCCTTCCGTCTTAGGGATATTATTGCTTTGCTTTGGGGGAAATGTTTAAAAGTTCTGTATCATCTTTATTCCATTTTTTAATTTCTTTCTTGTCCTTCCGCGGATGTACGTTGTAGTGCAGTGGATATCAGTTTAGAACGAGAAATCAGGGAGCCGAGATCGAATTCCAGTTGAATTCCTTGCATTCACTTTCTCTCAAATACTATTGGGAAAGGTTTTAATACGTCTCTTCTCTCCGGTTCTGTGTTAAATAATAAGACAGGTTGGGTTCTATAGCCCTGGCTGGCAACCAGTCTACTGCAGAAAGCAATAGCAACCTACTGCGTGATAATCTTCTACCCAGGCAATGATGTCTCTTTCTAGATATGATCATCAAAGCGTGTATCACGTATGGCACTTAACTGACTGACTATATTTGACATTATGTCCCACCGTTTTATTGCTGAATTATCTAGATGTAACCGTATACTCATATCACCTAGATATAATTGCCCAAATCGTGTATCACATATGGCACTTAAATGATTGACAATATTGGAAATTAGGTCTCACCGTTTTATTGCTGAACTACCTAGACGTAACCGTATACTCTATTCCCTGCCACCAACAATCTTGAAAAATGTAAATGTTACGCACATCTCTAGCTTTTCTTTCCTGGAATCTGTTTCTTTTATTGTTCTTTCCCCTCACTAAAATCTTAGTATTCGTTTTCAATCCCATTCATCCCTTCCGTCTTAGGGATATTATTGCCTTGCTTAGGGGAATATGGGTAAAATTTCTTTTTCTTCTTTATTCCATTTTTTGTAAGTTTTTCCTTGTTCTTCCGCAGATGTACGTTGTGGCGCAGTGAATATCGGTTTGGAATGAGAAATTGGAGAGCCGAGTTCGAATTCCAATTGAATTCGTTGCATTTACTTAAGCGCAAATACCCTTGCGGAAGGTATTAATCCTTCTCTTCCCTCCAGTTATGGGTGATATAACAGGACAGATTGGGTTCTATAGCCTTGGCTAGCAACCAGTTTACCGCAGAAAGTAATGGCAACCTACTGCGGAATAATCTTCTGCCTAGTCAGTCATGTCTCTTTCGAGTATGGAACTTAACTGACAGACTGACTGACTGACTTGTTCCTCCAAACAAGGAAATACATTATGCACACGTTTCGTTCTTTATCTCAGTTACGATGATAATACCGATTCGACCGCATTACTCTTCGTTCTTCTTTACAAATTGCCCTTTGTTCAACTCAGTAAAAATAGAAGCGATATTGCAAGAATTAATCAACTATCAAAGAAGCTGATACTTGAATCTGCCTTCATTTATTTTATTTTCAGAGTTTTCTTTTTCTTTTATGTGCCCTATCTTTTCAAGACGTAGGCGATCATGGCTTTCCGCGTCTCCCTATCCCTGATGACTCTTAATATGTTTTCTCCTGTTACTCCACGCAAACTCCGTACTGTTATCCACCTTTCAAATATGTTATCCGCTGCCTTCTTCTGTCTCATTTTCCTTGTATCTGGCCAGTTATTATCAGGCTCTCCTAGCCCACCTTCCTCATTGCATGTCCCAGGAACTTCAGTTGCCTCTTCCTGATGCTCACTATTAATTTTCTTTTCGTTTTCATTCTTTCCAACACCTCATCATTGCTCACAAGTTCGGTCCATGATATCCGCAGCATCCTTCTGTAAAACCACATTTCCGTTTCTTCAAGTTTTTTTCCTCATCTTCGATGATATTGTCCAGAATTCCGTATTGAAGAACTGACATCACATAGCAATCTAGCATTCTCATCTTTGTTTCTAGGGAAATTCTCCTGTGTCCTAGTACTTTACTCAGCTTCTGGAACGCGTCTTCGCCATGCCAATTCGCCTTCGGATATCTGTGTCGCATTTTCCATCTCTTGTTAGAACACTTCCTTGATATTTAAATTTTTGTACTTGCTTGATTCTGGTATCCTCTACATGTCTTTGACATTTTGAGTTGCTCTTTTGGCTGATGACCATGCATTCCGTTTTCTTGCAGTTTTTTGTAGTCCTTTTTGTCACTCTCCTCAGCTACCTTTGCTCATCTCAAAATCCCTGTAAGATGTTATTTAATCATTTCACTCCAAAACTAATCAATAAAGTCACTGACACAAGGGATTGCTGAGTGGTCGAAACACTATTAAGGAAAAATATCAATGACATAACAAGGATTAAAATGCAGTAGATAACGACTGGCATTGCACTTAAATAATTGAAATTCAAAATTGACTCGGAATTAAGATGTAAAAGAGGTCCACAGTTAAGAAATATGATAGAAGAATATGCTTCAGTATTTACATTATTCGGACTATTGTCCTTATCTTTGTTGCCATTTGTACGAAGTTTCAACCGTTGTACGCTCCGGGCTTCTTCAGGTGCTAGAAATTTAAAACCGATCCCTTTATTACAATCACTGGGGTATATCATCCCCATTCCTCGATGAGAAGTCATGTGTTATCTCCCTCAAACACTGCATGTTACTTGTTCACCACTGCTTTGGCCTGGTATTGAACTAACAACTCTTAGATTTCTTAGAATTTTACTCCCACTGATATGTTAATCATTCACAAATCAGTGTCTAGATTGACTCCAGACCAACGACGTCTTCGATTACAGGTTGACATTAAAACCAATAACATCGCATGCTTTACCGTTCCATAAACCGTGACAGATGATTGCGACAGTTTCGTTCCTATATCACCGAAGCTCTTCTCCTAAACTCCTTCAAACCTGCTGCCTCCATAACTGCTGCCCTGTTCTACGAATGGTTCCTTTCTGGAATTAAGTGTTTTATAGCCCACAGCAAAAAAACAACCATTCAGCCTTGACTCACCCCTGAATCCGCAGCGGCCATAGCTCACTTGAATCACTACAAAATCTATCGCAAGAAACGTTGTAGTCTGGCCCTAATTTTTTTCAGAGCCACCTGAATTCCCTTTAAGTAAAAATTTCTGGAGAAGGAAATTCTAGCTACGCGCGAGCTATCCAGGCCAATGTTGAAAAGAAACAAATTGGATCTCGCGAATGCTGCAAGATCGACAACAAAATTATGAATAAAGACAAAGCAGCTATGCCTACGATTATAAATAGTCCTGTGTTCATATTCTCCTCGACAGACGAGGCCCTACCTTAGCCTTAAACACAGCGTTAAATGCCATCCCGTCCCTAACTTCCCATATCTCATATACACATTTCAGTAAAAATTTTCTTTAGACTTATCAAAAGCCTCGACATTCAAAAAACCACGGGCCTAGATTAAATTCCAGTTGTCTTTCTTAAAAGTATCAATCCAGTATTATCCCCGATTCTTGCAAAATTATTTAACCGGTGTTCGGTTGATAAATGTTTCCCATGTATGTAGAAGGTGGCATGCGTGTGCCCGGTTTTCAAGAATGCATGGAACCGATCCTATTTTCCCAGTATAGACTCATTAGCCTCTTTACTACCATCAGTAAGAATTTGAGGCCATTATTAATAAGAACGTCGTCGAGCACCTGGATAACGAGCAGTAAGGGTTTAGTACAACGAGCAGTAAGGTTTAGTTTAGCCCGATCCTCTGTTGACGACCTAATTACCATCACACACAGAATTAATGACACCCTTGACAAAACACATGCCACAGGGACCATAGCGTTAAATGTTTGAAGGTCTTCGACAATCTGTAGCACGAAGGTTTACTACAGAAGGTCTTAATCAATGGAAATACAGGAAGAGTTATCTCTATTATAAAATTCTTCAAAACTGGTAATTATAAACGGGCCAAATTCCGAAGCCTAAGCAACAAACCGAAGGCATCTGTCAGGGGTCACCTCTCGGACCAATCTTCTTTCTGATTTACATAAATGGTCTACCTAAGAATATATTCAGTGGCGTAATCATAAAAACTATAAGTTACCAGCTCTAGATAGTCTACCTAAACCGAGCGTTCATGCCTGAAATTTTCTGTTGAGCTATTGTATGTTTGAAAATGTTTGGCTATTTGGTTACATCCGACTAGAATATTCGTTTTAATTATAAAAATAAATCGACTACCACCATTGCATAAAAATGAAAATAAAAGCCTGTTCTTTACAAAAACATAAAGCTAAATTCGTGACCTAAACGAACAAATCATTAAAATTATCCTCGTTATATTAGCAAAAACAAGAAACTCGAGAGTTGTTTTAAGCCTCTAAGCATTCTAGACATATTCATATAATGGAAAAATGTTATTTACCGGGAGAATTCATTCTACATATTCACACTTCATTACGACCATTTGTAAACAACTATACTGACGATACGAAAATATAAGGGAGCACCTTCTAAAGTCTTGACGATAAGAGATTCGTCGCTGAGCTCTCTTCCGAGCTAACTTTAACTTGACCTTGGAGGAATGACAGACAGGTTAGATTCAATACCACCAAATCAAAACCGGTTATATTCCATCACTGCTGACCATACCCCTAACTACCACGGTAAATGGATATTCACCCGAGGAAGCTTTGAGCCTTGAGAGGATATTGGGCCTTTGTCTCACATTCATCCTTAAGAATTCCTATACACGATCCATTGCTAAAGACGCAAGTAAAATGATAGATTTTTTATACCGCTTCAGTAATTAACTGACTCCACCTCCTATCATCTACCTGTATAAGATCTACATCAGGTCGGAAATAGAGTACCGTTGTCATATTTGGGCAAAAGCTGCCTGTAGCCCATGTCTCACTCTTGCTTATGGTCTAAAGCGTCACCAAGTAATTGTTAGAGAATTATTTTCAACATTCTAACTGCTTTCTCATACGAGGTATATGGTAAGAATCTCTGTGCTCTATTGATACTACCAGTGCCGTGCTTAGCAACATCGCGCCCCATCCCCTGCAGAATGCGCCTTGTAGCTCCTTTAGCCGCAGGATGCAACTTGTTCCCCGCCCCACCAAACATACTGAACTCACAATAAATGGTACATTAAACAAGATAACATATTCCCGGAACGTAGATATTCCGTGATCACAAAAAAAAAAAAAAGACGAAATCGCGAAATTGGCGTTTTGATACTTTACGAAAGTTTTCACAACATTTAGCTACATTTTATGCATGGTGAAACAGATATCTATATTCTATTCCTCTCTAAAGTTCTTTTTTTTTAATTGCAAAGGATCTGCGGCCTCTTCGGGAGCGAAAGGCTTCTATCAAAGAATATATATATATATATATATATATATATAAAGAAAGAGCGCGAGACGGATAGATAGCTGTCTATTTCAACATAAATGTATGATAATAATTTTGTAGTTAATCCTAATAATTGTTTTGTTAATTTTTTTTCATTACAATACATCTTGCGGCTTCCTGGGTCCTTGCGGCCCCTAGGGAACTTGTGGCCTCCCTAAGCACGGCCCTGGATATTACCATGAAAAGAGCTCGGACGATCTACATCACCTTGTTAAACAAGGTCTGACCTTCACAACTAGGACCCGCCGTGCCACCTACTTTGTAAAAAATCACCAATAATCTCTCTGAATTCAATCGGCAAGAAGTAAGTTTCAAACAAATACCATTTTTTGAGGACCACAACTTTATGTAAAAAACTCCCAAGTGGATATTTCCCAGATCAGTAAAATTTTGACCTTTTTAATTCTAGAATCAACCGTTGTCTTCCTCTCTTATCCAAATCCAGATAATCTAGATATTTAACGTCACCCTCTAAATCGAGTGGCTTCCGGACCTTGTACAATGTGACCCATATTATAACAAACATAAACGTAACAAAATGTATGATCTGGGTTCAATATGACTTCCTCGCTGATATGTCAAGTAGAGCAGTTCATTGCACGTAATTTTGCACTCGTGTTAATTCAAACTTTATAAGAGTGTATTAAATGCTGTTCTTTGGAAATTGATAAAACAAAATGAATAACTCTTTAGCTTCAAATTTTGCCTCCTGGATTAAACTTCTTTGTATGTTTTGAAACTGTCTAGTTGACAACGGCTACATTAAGAGATGAAACGCGCATTTGAATAACTTTATACACTGTTATTTTACTTATATTTTGAAGTTATTATTCTAGATCCTTCATGCTATTATTAATAATTCCTAACTTCTAGGTAATTATTTTATTTATCAGGTAACTAATTCGAAATTAAAAAGATTATTCTATTTAGCTTAAATTAATGCAGTCATGTTAAATAATCTGAGATTAATGTATTCCTTGTTAGTCGAAGAACATTCAGCATTCAGTGGCGTAATCATAAAAAACTATAACTTAAACTGCCCTTAAAGTTTCTGTTGAGCTAATGTATGTTTGAAAATGTTTGGTTATTAGATTACTTCTGACAGGAATATTCGCTTTAATTATAAAAATAAATGCACTACCGCCATTAAATAAAAATGAAAGTAGAAGCCTGTTCTTTACATGAACAGAAAACTAAACTCGTGAACTAAACTAACAAATTATTGAAATATTCTTCATTATATTAGCAAAACAAGAAACTCGAGAGTTGTTTTAAGGCGTTGCAAGCATTCTAGAAATATTCCTATAACATAAAAATTTATTGTACATATTCCCACTTCGTTACACCCACCAAAATACTTTGTTTGTAGTCCTGAGTATGGCGTTAAACTACGTTCGACAGAAAGCTTCTTTTTTTTTCTGAACGGAAGATTGGAGGTTTTGAGAAGCGGGAAATCACCGCTTAATTGTTGTTGTTTACAGGTCACCCCTAACTTGTGTGGTACCACCTGTTAGGGTTCAAGCTATGGTCAAATAATGAACCCCACAAACAAACAAAAATCACTATGGAAGTAAAAAACGACAATTTTAAATAAAGATATCATAAATAAATAAATAAATTAGAATCTGTAATGTGATAGATCCCGCTTTGCAGATCGGATACGGTCACTTTCTCACCGGCGCAATGTGGTTTCCCTGTGTCTCTTCTACAAAAACTTTCACGGCTTCTGCTCCGATGAACTTAGCTCACTGTTGCCCCCTATATATGAATTTACTCGAGCCACAAGATTAGCCACTAGGTCCCACCCTTTTATTGTGAAACCAATAAATGTTAAACGCAAAATCTACTCCAACAGCTTCTTTTCTCGCACTTCCCGTCTGTGGAATTCCCTTCCATTTACTTGTTTTCCCGACAGCTATAATCTGCAAGAATTTAAATGTAAAGTCCATAGTCATCTCCTATCTCACTAACCTGCATCCTCTCTCTCTCTCTCTCTCATGCTCCTTTCTCCGTCCACTTCACTCTCACTAGTATTCTCATCTTTCTCTTACCCACTTCCTGGTACCCCAATAACCTATCACTCTTTCTCATAACTTTCCTTCTATATAACCCCCTGCAAATCAGTGGCAGTAAAATGCCTTGCTTTAGGCGATATGATTATAAAAAAGAAAATTTCTATACATTTATATTCCAGAAAATGTAAATAAATCTAAAAGACCTCCATGTGTAGCTAATCACTATTTCATCGACTGATTGATTCATTTTCTACGAATTACCGACCATCAAGAAATTATGTAAATTTAAAGTGGGGGATCAATTTTATATTGCAATCAATATATAAATTGATCCCTCCCTTTATGTCCACAGTCATCCTTATCATACCCATTTCCCGATACCCACATATAACCAGTCAATTTTTCACCTAACTTTCCTCCTATGTAACCCTTCGCAAAAAAGTGGCAGTAAAATGCCTTGCTTGGGGAGATATGATTATAAAAATGTACATTTTCATTTTTAAAATTACCAATAATGCATATTTCTAATAAAATGATCAACAAACCGAATTACGTACTGTATCAAGTTCATCCGAATCCATTTAAAATGCTACCAAACAACCAAAATGAAATAATTTCCATGACATTATGCCATATTATGTCCTACAATTTCTTAAATTAAACTGTATCCCAAAACATAGCTCTAGCAAAACTACAACAAAAACTCATCTTGTAATTACTACCACACATACACGTATATACACAAAAGCTCAGTATTATCTATACATATAAAAGCTAATCTGTAAGTCTGTGTGTGACTGTTCCCTATGAACGCCTACATTTTTTAAGCTACCCCATTCAAACTTTCTAGGGGCACATATTTACAGGGAAGTCAGGTCGACACATACATTTTGAATTTAAGTTCAGCAATTTTCCCGTTCGCACTTTTTGGTCAATGGACACGATTGTTTACATTTGCTCCGTAAAACATCTAAGATGGTTGCTGAATTACGTCACGGAAATCAAATCACACATGTCAAACGCAACTAAAATATTTTTTATTAAAAAAAAATGAGCCTTTATATTTCATTTTTATTCCGACGTTTTGAAAATTCATTTGGTCAACAAAAAAAATGTGAATATTTTCCCCCGTAATATTGAAACAAAAGAATTATTTTTTTTAAAAAAAGTGTTTTTTTAAACAAAAACAAAATATCTAAAATAAAAGTGGCATCTTCTGCTACTACGAAAATGTTCTGAGTTGCCCGGGCAACGCCGGGCTATGATACTGGTCTACAATAAATGCTATTGCGAAAGCAGATTAACATAATTTTATTACTCACATGAAATTTCCATTTAAGGCATTAAATGACCCATACAGAATCGATATGCATTTAAACAAACAAATCAATCAATAAACTGTGTTGACAGCAAAACAGTGGGCGTGTCTAAAGCACAGAAGCCGTTTGTTTGGTTGAAATCGTACAATGTGGCCCTGCAATCTGTTACCTAGAAACTCTAAAATAAGTCAGTACAATCAAAACTTCTTGAAAAGTTTTGATTGAACATTATATTCCTTGCGGCTTACTGATTTTGAAGTGATTTTTTTTCTGAGCAAATACGTTTCCCTTAATTTAAACGTGAACATATAATGTCTTTTCCCGATATTCATTTTATCGTGTTTTCAATGTTCTGCCTGATAAGTAGATGGAATAAATTAACAAAATAAACGACACTTGAAAAAAAATCCGTTCAAAACGTTGCTTTCTTTCTACAACGATATTCATTTTACTTGTTTACACCTCGTCACACAGCACTAATATTGCTCATCGACATTTATTACGCCTGTTATTAAATCCAGTCCTTTTTGCAAAGCTGTCAATAATGGATCTCGTTGCTCAAGCTGAGAAATACAGGATCTATAGTAACACTTTCAAGCTATTGAGTGTAAAAGACCGTTTTTTATTACAATATTCGACCATTTTGACATAGCGTAACTAAGGCTATTGAAAGACTACACCTTCAGATGTTGCCTGGCTATCGTCGGTGCTTGTTGAATGATCTCTTGAAAGTATTTCACTGAATAGCTTGCCAATGTTGGAATTTTCTAAGCTGTTGTAATTGATTTAAGAGTATTCGCTCTTTACAATTCTTATTTAGTTAAACAAGGTTTGCAAAATTATGCAATATCGAACCTCCGTCACCATTGAAAATTAGCCGCGGGCTGTAAGATTATTTCGTTAGGGCAATCATAAGGCGAAATATAACGTCACAAATGCATTAATGTATTTCCAAAATAGGAATACATTAATCATAACTGATTGGTAATACTCAATTTATTTATTTTTATTTTCAAATAAAAATGTTTCTAAAATAGTTTTTGATATTTGTACTACTCACATCTTCCTATTTAATAACTTGTTATCTTTAATCATTTTTTATCTTTTTTAGATATACTAACCAAAATTATTTTAAAGGTTGTTAAGTCTTAATTTGTTAGAAGTCATGTGATATGGCAGCATATAAACTTTCAACCTTATTTATTTTTCTATACGGATTTGCTGAACAAATCTTCTGTAGCAGGAACACATGAACAGTCAAAAATTTGGAGACGGTTTTAAAGTTTTCGCAGCGTAAAATTCAGACACACATTTAAAAATATATGACGTTAGAATATATATATATATATATATATATATATATATATATATATATATTAGTCATCCACATACAAGCCCGTTTCGCTGTATCACAGCTCATCAGTGTGGCTAGACATATCCACTTGCTTCTGGCTGGGATAGAATATATATATATATACGAGTGAGTATAGAATGAGGAGAGAAAAAAGAATAAATTTTTCCGTCCAAAACATTAATTTAAAACAGTGCTCGATATATGATGTATAGAGCTGTGAATATTTATTACAAATTATGTACATGTTCTAAAACATAATTTATAATGTATATATATATATATATATATATATATATATATATATATTGTGTGTATTTTGGCAGCATTTTTTCATTAATGCAGGTTTCATTGAATAATATAGACAAGTTTTGTCTATTAATTTTGTGTAGGATCCGTTCATACCGTCTGATATACTTGATGGTGATGTCGTTAAAAGACAACAAAAAATCACAGTATTTGTTGAATTTTTTATCAGGTCTAAGCTTTCGGCTCACATAAGCCATTATCAAAGAGTAAATAATAACACACAGTAAACATAGAACATTTAAGCTATTAACAATAAAGATAATTGAATTGAAAATATAAGTCCATCCCTACCGTGGCGGATGGCCGAAGACAGTGACAAAATAGTGGTGTTGTGGTCCCTGGTCTGATTACAGACATTTGAGTACGTTGTTGGAAATATCGAAATTGATTGTATTCAAACCAGGTTTAAACTGTTTAATGTAGAGTGCTTCGAGGATTTTTAGTTTCTGCTTATTATTTTCTTGTTTGAGTATGTACGTGTTATCAACAAGCGTTTTTCTCAGAAGTGTGCGTTGATAACCGTGTTGTTCTAAATGACGGAATATATTTGAATTTTTATTTAAGTGCAATATATATATATTCAGAAATTATAACATGGATATGTTATAATATCACTAGAAAAGTAGCTATTTTGTTTCACTTGACAAAACACAAGAAGTGTCGAAACAAAATAGCTACTTTTGTAGTGATATTGTAACATATCCATGTTTTATTGAAGTAGTGATATTATAATATATCCATGTTATAATTTCTGAATAAATATTATTAGCTCTTCTTTGTACTGAGCACTTTTTTAAGAATAGTGTTTGTTTGGACAAGGAATATTATTCCATCCATACGTACCCTATACTCTCTCTCTCTCTCACACACACACACACACACACACACACACACACACACACACACATACATATATATATATATATATATATATATATATATATATATATATAATAAACATAAATTGTACGAATTTAAAAATCTATTGGTGATAATTTATTTCATGAGTATTTAAAAAAAGTTCAACCCCTCGGAACTAAATATTTTTATAGAATGAATGAGCGTTAGCCAGAAGCAAAGATTAGTGGTGAGAAGGGAAGAAGGAAAACATTTTATTGGTGGGAGAGAGAGTCAGATATACAATGTTGATTTGAACAAGTGGATGTCATATTTAGAATGTTGCATTTCCATCCCAGACGATAAGATGACGCTTGATTGAGCTTTAAGTTAAACATTTTCAAAAACAGGACAGCAAAATTCAATCCAAGATCATCTTATTGCCTGGGATGGAAATGCAGCATTCTAAAGATGGCATCCACTTTTAAAAATTTATATTGTATATCTGACTCCTCCCATCAAGAAAATGTTACTTTCTTCCCAATTCCACCACTATTCCGGCCAACGTTGTATTCTTTGGGAATATCGACTGTTTTACGACACACACGGTTCTGCACTTTGTTGCCAAAAAAATGAAAAACTAAATATTTAACCAGTCAGCTTTGAAAATTATAGGCAAATTTCTATATTTCACTTATTTCGGTAAATTTTAAAGACAGACAAAATCTTGCTGAATTCTGTCATGCAAAGCGCGATCACCAACGAAAGAATTTGTTGGATAACATCATTCCTGGAATCCGATGACATTGCCTGATAAAATATGTTACAGCAACTAAGAAAGCTACGTAGAAAAGGATCCCTCAATTTTATCATTAAGTCATCATTATTTTTGGTGACAGGACAGCAAAATTCAATCCAAGCCCGTTTCGCTGTATCACAGCTCATCCGTGTGGCTAGACATAATTTTAATAAGCTTAATTTTCTCAACTTTTCTTTCACACACACTTTCTTCAAACGATTTGGTTGATCGATTTTATTTAGCAGTATAACAATCTTCATAGCTTAACAAATGCCAAATATTACTTATTTGAACACAAGTTTATGGCTTCAACTACACCTTGAACGCAATTATTTGCTTTCAACTACAAGTTTTTTCTTCATAATGTTATACCTTCAGTTTAAACCTATACTTTATAGATATATAGTTTGTAGATAAATTATAGATATATAGTTTGTAGATAAATTATAGATATATAGTTTGTAGATAAATTATAGATATATAGTTTGTAGATAAATTATAGATATATAGTTTGTAGATAAATTATAGATATATAGTTATGGTTTGTTTTAAATATATTTCTTTAAGGAGAATATATAGTTTTGACGTTATCGGTATTTTAAAATAGTTTTCTCGTGATGGCTTCCTTGTAATATTTATGTCATACATGTGCTAAATAAGTTCATTCCGTTCCAGTGTGTTTCACTGGGAGTGCGGCTTGGTATACGTTATACATGTTGGTTGATCTTCATTCTTCAGCAAGCATGAATGTGTGAGGTAGGTGTGCCATATGTGCAACCAAAACAACATTAATTCAGATTTTCTTCCTATTCCCGGCACATGTTTCCATTCACCAATACAGGTTTTATTGTACGAAGCTTATTTGCATTGCCGGTTCAACGCTTCTGCCAAATCTGTTCAATGAAACTGTATATATTACTTTTCAGGTTTTCTTCAAACGGAGGGCGAGAGAATGCGGTCAATCTGCTTACACTACCGGCCCTTCTGGATGAAATTAGCGAATAGCAGTTTTGTATAAGTGACCTGGAAATGTAAAAAGAAAAGCTTCTTGATTTTTTTTTCTACGGAGGGTTAAATGAATTAGATAAATATGCAGTGAAGTATTGTTAGAATAATATCATAAAACAAAGGAATTCTGGCTGGTTGGAATATTCATTTTATGAGATTTAACTATAAATATTTATTGAAAAACTATAAGTGGACAAGTGACTAATTTAGAAACAATGAGAAAATTATATATATATATATATATATATATATATATATATATATATATATATATATATATATATATGCTGTTAAATATAAGAGAAAATGAATGTCTAATATTCTAATATGATTAATCATGAGCTGTTCTAAACGTCGTATTTTGGCTTTAATTTCAGTTGAAAATAAAGACAAAAATTCTCCAACATTTGGATAATTATTTATTGATTTACTTATATTTAACAGCATATGTTTAGAAAATTACTTGCTGCCTCGATACACTAAATATATATATATACATATATATATATTTTTGCAGAGGACAAGTTAATATATATATATATATATATATATATATATATGTATAATTTGCAGAGAACAACTGCACAGACAATACAGCATGGATGAGAAAACCCTTAAGTATATAATACACCATAATGTGTTCGCTATTGATTCTAATAAAACCTTTGAAACTTATTATATACTATAGTAAATTCAAAACCTCTAACCTGGTAATAAGCAACAACCTTTCTTAAACTGCTACCGGAGCTGAGAGAACTAATTTTGTGTATGAATTCAAATGTCCGTTTGAAGAATGCTCATCTAATCCACATACATATACTGGATTTACGACTACCCAGCTCTCTAGACGATTAACAATGCATTTAGATGATTCTGACGCCATTACACAGCATCTTATGTTACATACTGTTTCCCTTCTGCATTCCGACGTTTGTCAAATTCTTATAGACAATACTAAAATTATTGATCAACACACAGACATTAGACACCTTAAAATTTTAGAGACACTACCATTCAGAAGTAATAAACCTCGTATCACTCGCACAACTTACGAAGTTTCTGGAAAAATATTCAATGTGTTTCAATTGTATATTTGAAATATTATTAGATAATTCACATAAATACTTCCCTTGAACCTTAAATTCCCTAAATGTATTTTTTACATTATTTTTAAAAAATCTATAGCAAATCTAAATATTTCATATTATCTGATAATTCACGCCTCTACGTGATCACATATTTTCACGCATGCACGTGTTTACATTATTACTTCCCTTGAATTTAAAAATGTTCTTAATGTTTATTTAGTTCTTCAAAATTTTGTAACACGTTTTCTGCTACAAGACAATTGTAGATGTTTAAAATGGTAAATTTGACTCTGATGATGAACGATGACGCTCGAAAGTACTCAGTTAAGCTATGGACAATATTTGCATAAATATAACCCTGAAATAAAAAGCTTATTAGAAAATATGAGAAAATACAAAAGAAAATCTGCAACTCTTAGTTGTCTCTATCGTTTAATTCAACGTGTTTAAAAGAACATATATATATATATATATATATATATATATATATATATATATATATGGTAATATTTTTATTATGAGTTTACGTTAAAAACATAGTTTACTGCAACACAAGAACCGTTGTATTTTGGTTTTATCATATTGTCACGCAGTCAGGCAGTAAAATACTTTTTCTGTCAGAAATCGTTATCTATACAAAAGCTTAAAAACAACACAATTTTCCCCATATCTAGAGAAATAAGGGAGGATTTTTCCAAGAGTTTTTCGCAATAGAAAGCCAGCACATGATGGATAAGAGAAATTTGATTGGACGTTGAGACTTGAAATAACTTGAAAGTCAGGCGTTTTCTATATCATTGATGAAATAAATTGAATGATATTTATTTAGCATTTAGCAAATCTGAAAAATTACCCTCTTTAAGAAGAAACAAAGGATGAACCCTTATTTATTGTTAGGAGGGGCTTTTCGTTTTTTTTCTCTCCTCGGGCCTTAATAGTGGTGTTGTTATGAGGTTTTGTAATATGTATGAACGTTGGTCTCTTCCTACTGAACGTCTTGAGTTGGATTTCTGATTGCCGCTTCCTGACTGGTAATTAGGAGCTCGAACTCATGCGTAACGTCTAGAGAGGCTGCTCTTATCAACACTCGAATAATATCTGTTTTTGTAATGTCATGTTGAGCATAGATAAGTTTTTCTGCAAGCACTTCTTCTTATTCTTCTATGTGCCCTGTCCCTTCAGGACGTAGGCGATCATGGGTCTCCACGTCTCCCTATCCCTTGTGGCTCTTAGTATGTTTGCTCCTGTTGCTCCTGGCAACACCCGTTCCGTCATCCACCTGATCAGACCCTGCAAATATGTTATCCGCTGCCTTCCT
Organism: Ascarosepion bandense; assembly: GCA_037127315.1. Lineage (NCBI taxonomy): Eukaryota > Metazoa > Mollusca > Cephalopoda > Sepiida > Sepiidae > Ascarosepion > Ascarosepion bandense. Next base: position 134,226 of record JBBBDQ010000214.1, on the reverse strand, counting down.
CTGTCTCTCCTTCCTTCTATCTGTCCAGTCAGTATCAGGTTCTCCAGGCTCTCCTTCCACATTGCATGTCCCAGGAACTTCAGTTGTCTCTTCCTGATGCTCAGCATCAATTTCCTTTTTGTTGCCATTCTTTCTAACACTTCGTCGTTGCTTGTATGCTCAGTCTACGATATCCGTAGCATCCTTCTGTAGAACCACATTTCGGCCGCTTCCAGTTTTTTCCTCATTTTCGATGATATTGTCCAGCATTCACAGCCGTACTGAAGAACTGACATCACGTAGCAGTCTAGCACTCTTTTCTTCGTTTCTATTGAGATCTTCCTGTGTGTTAGTATTTTGCTCATCTTCTGGAACGCGTCCTTTGCCATGCCAATTCGCCTTCGGATATCCGTGTCGCACTTTCCATCTCCTGTTAGAACACTTCCTAGGTACTTAAATTCTTGGACTTGTTTGATTCTGTTATCCCCCACCTGTATTTGGCATTTTGGGTTGTATCTTTTGCTGATGACCATGCACTCAGTTTTCTTAAAGTTTATTTGTAGTCCCTTCTTGTCACTCTCCACTGCTACTTTCTGTATGAGATCTTGCAGTTTCCTTTCCGTGTCCGCAATCAGTACTGTATCGTCCGCGTATCTTATGTTGTTCGGGTTGTGGCCTCCAATGATAAATCCTGGTGTGTCATCTAGGGTCCTCAAAATATTCTCGCTGTATAGGTTGAACAAATCCGGTGAAAAGACACATCCTTGTCTTACGCCTTTTTCTATCTTTGTGTATCTACTTCGGATTTTAGTATTTCCGGTCCATCCATCTCCTTGTGTATTCTCGGTTGTTCTCTCTTGTCGCCAAAGAGATCCTTTATGTATTCTTCCCATCGCTGGAGTATTTCCTCTTTCTCCAATATGATTGTTCCATCCTTGAATTTTATGCATCCTGTTGATGAGCAGGTTTTTTGTCCTCTTAATTCTCTTATCTCTTTATGCATTTCTGCTTTGTTGTTCCTGCTCAGTCTCTCTACTTCTGCACATTTGTTGTTGAGCCATTCCTCTTTGGCTTGTCTGCATTTGTTCCTTATCTCCCTGTGAAGTTTTTTGTACTCTGCTCCGTGTCTTGGCGTTATTTTTTGTCTCCTTTGCATCATGTGGAGGATCTCTTCGGTCATCCACTCATTTTTTCTTCTGCGCCTGATTTCCTTTGGGGCTATGTTGTTCGCTGAGGTCACCATTGCTTCTTTTAGTGACTCCCATTTTGAGTATCCTTTTCCAATTTGTTCTTCATATTTCTTTTTTACGCTGTTATTATATTCTTTCTGCAGGGTGAGATCATCCTCTAGTGTGTCGTATTGCAGTCTTGGTGTTATGCTGGGTTTCTTCAGTCTTCGGAGTTTCACTTTTAGTTTGCAAATGACTGGGACGTGGTCACTTCCGCAGTCAGCACCTGGGTACGTTTTGCATTGGACTACTGCGTTCCTGAATCTCTTGTTTATTGTTATATAATCTATTTGGTTCTTCGTGTCCCCTCCTGGGATTCTCCATGTCCATAAACGTCGTGGGTGTTCTTGGAACCAGGTGTTAGTAATGACCTGGTCATTGGCTGAGCACCATTGGATCCATTTTTCTCCTCTTTCGTTGCGCTCTCCTAGACCGAAGTTGCCGTTCGTGTCTCCTTCTCTATCTTTACCAAACCTTAAGACACAATATGCTGTAGTCTCCGCCAGATCTCTCACAATATATGTGGCAACTCACGAATGACTACTAGCACTTGGGTGACTATTCACTTCGATAGAAATTTGGAAAATGCATGCTGTAGTGCTTGGCATTCACGATGGAAAGTCTAATGCGAATATTTTTGAAGTGTTTGGATGTCAATTTAAAAACTGTGCAGAGGATATTTAAAGATTTGCATGATTGTTATGGTGATGACGATGTCACTAATGATAGCGAAGTTGTGCCTCTTTTCATCTACTCACATGGAAACTATCACACATGGCCAAGATTGTATCATAGCGGTTTGCTGAAGCATAGCTCAAATGAAACACATAGTCAAAAATATAAATCACCCGGTGAGGATCGAATTCACTACTCAGATATAATTGATTTAGCGTGACAAGCAGATTAACCATTACACCACATCGAAATTTATTCAATCCCATCAAGTTCTAGAAAAAATTATGTATTATAAATGGCAGAAATTCTCATAGATGCATATTTCTGAAGAAGTAATGAACTTTCATTTATTAAACAGAGAAATTTTATTTCTTCAAAATTATTCTTTAATGGATCATTGCTTTCTCGTTTGCGGTAGGATACGAAAATAATCCGATATGAATGTTTCAAAAGTCTGAAAAGAAATTACGTTTATAAGGCTCTATTTAGCCTTACTTGATTTTTGACTCACAACATGTTTGAGGCGATCTGAGACGGTCTAATACACGTCTGATCAGTGTACAATATATTTTTAAAAGCGGGACGCAGGTTCAAGCCCTACCGAAGAGCGCATATAATATTTTTTGTACGACTTCCCAAATATTCAAACCGGTAGACGAAAAAAACTATATTGTTTAACAAATAAACGGAACTACTTAAATGTTATTATCCACTAAAATAACATTTGAGTAATAAAATCTATTGTATAACTAAATAAAATTTCCTTACTTCTTTAGAAATTGCTTTGTGACCGTATTCTTGATAATTGACTCACTTCGTTGCCAAGACGGTCTCAAAGCAAGAAGTATTTAACAACGGTTTCTCCTGCCAGGTATGACGTGGGTTTGAATGCTACCGGAGAGTTCATTTTTTATTTCGTTAATAAGATTTCTCGAATAGTGAAGCTAGTAGACTAACAATGAAAATTCACTATTTAATATATGATCAAAGCATCTACTTAAATATGAGTATCATTTAAAATAACTTTTAAGTAATAAAATACCTATTTGTCCGTTCATTTCCAAAAATCTACGACCATTTATGTTTTTTTTCATTCAAACATCCCAAATATGTATGCTTTTATAAGTTTTGGAATGTTTTAGAAAATAGAAATTGTTCATAGATTATAGCGAGTTTCTTAACATAGCTTAGATGGTACAATAGCTAAAGTATGTTGGTTGGTTGTTTTGTTTCTATGGTATATCAACGTCAGCGGGTCATTTATTGCCAACTAAATCTTATTTATTTATTGCTGGTAATACCTTTTTCTTTCAACAATTTATTGTTGTTCTTTGTATAAGTTTTGTGTCTAGTAATACATTTTTTCGAGTATCAAGATTCATTGGGATTTGTTTTTAAGGTCAGGGTCCCCAAGTTCTACCCTTGTTATTCAACCCATAACTGGAAAGAAGGGACGGATTAATACCTTTTCTAAGAGTACCAGTGCTTAAGTGAATTCAGGGTATTCAACTGGAATTCGAAATCTGCTCACTGATTTCTCTTTCCGAGCCGATATCCACTGCACTACAACGCACATCAGTCACTAAACGCTTACAGTATCTGGTATTCCCAAGTGGTCACCCATTTAAGTACTGACCAGTATCAATGTTGCTTAACTTCGGTGATCGAGGGAGAAGCGGTGTATTCAACGTGACAGGCCGTAAACCCAAGCTAAAGTATGGGACACACATTGGGGGTCGAAATGATTATTTAGTCTTAATTGATCTAGTAAGATAAGCTTACTAACAATTAAACTACGTCTAAATACCCTAAAATGAGTTCGTAAGCGTAGAAAGTATTGGCAACTTACTGCGGGATAATCTTCTGCCCAGTCGGTCATGTTTCTTTCGAGACATGATTGCCTAAGTGTGTATCACGTATGGCACGTAATTGAAAATAAATAATGTCAAAAATGAATTTTTAAAACTATTCATACTGTATTTACAGTATGCAAAGTAAGGTTCAGTATATATATTCATATTTTGAATTGTCTTTATTCCGTTTACTGTTCCGTAAACAATCGTATGTATAAACATTGAGAAGTAAATCTGAAATATTACGAAATGGCGCAAAAGTGTCATTAAGTTTTTGTTTGACACAGCCCATCAGTCAGTTAAGTGCCATACGTGAAACACGCTTGGGCGATCATGTCTCGAAAGAGACATGACTGACTGGGCAGAAAATTATCCCACAGTAGGTTACCATTGCTTTCTGCGGTAGACTGGTTGCCGACCAAGGCTATAGAACCCAATCTGTACTGTTATTTAATCCATAACTGGAGGGAAGAGTCGGATTAATACCTTTCCGAAGGGTATTTGAAGGTAATGAATTCAAGTGGAATTCAAACTCGGCTCCCCGAATCCTCGTTCCGAACCGATATCCAATGCCCCACAACGCACAACGATATCCAAAGCCCATAGTATGCCTGAAATAGCAGTTAGGAAGCAATTCTAAGTGGGTAGGTCATTAGAACGACACCCTGGCAAATGAAGGGAGCCTGTTCTTTGACTGACAAATAAAACGTAATGGTCTCGTCTTTTTAAAGGAACGGCCATATTTTTTTAAAGAAGCCATTTATAAAAGAGAATAGGTTATTATTTTAAAAAGTGTTTTTAACGGCAGAGACTTTATCTAACAAATAATAAATCTTGAAATACATCTTACAACAAGGGTTAAATATTATCAATTACATGTTCAATAAAGACTTGAGTAAGATAGCCACAACAAATGCTTAAGCTCAGCTAATATTTTATCCAATAAACGGTCTATTAAGTGTCGTGGCAAAACACTTTTCTTTTCGAATGAGACTTTGCAAAATCAGCTAGTACCTCTCTGATATGTTTATCAATAATCTATGTATGTGTTAATGCGCGTTACAATTATTCGTGCTGAAAAAGATTGGTTTAATAAAACAAAGACTGTTTGCAACAGGTATATATATGTTTAATTTTGAAGAAGGTATTTTATGTTTCATCAGATCAGTTTATTTAACAAAATAAGTTGGAAAATCATCATCAAAATTGAGTATAAACATTGCTCAGCTGTCTCCATGCATGCGTCAGTTGCATACAAATTTGTAAATCTCACTAATGTTTTCAGTTGATTTTCTCCTCTGTCGCTGGTTCATTTAACGAAGTGGTAAATTTTAGGAAAAAAATTGAACAAATTATTACCTTTTATTACATGGCTATGCAGTTCCAAGTTACCCTATTAATGGTAGATACATGTTTTTATAACTGGAGTGTTTCTTGCCTGATGGTGTCTTGCACTGCCTCATTTGGTATGTGGACTTCGTCAGAGATTTCTAAGATGGATTTGCATCATTACAATTCTAGTGCTCTTTCTCATTTCTAGTGAGCAATAAATGAAACCCAAATAATTTTGAATAGCATTATTTATTGGCAGGAATTATATTTCCAACGCAAACATCTTTTTCCAAACCGACAGAAGCGTAAATTTAATATGATCTTGATCCCAAATATCAGGTTTGATCTTTGGTCAAAATGTGGCTTCTAATATCGTTGGTATGACCCGGGATATCTGGTGATTTCTAGAATTAATCCCGACTCTTAATAGTTGAAACCAATTGGCCCACTTAATCAAACTAATTTTCTTTTCCGTTTTGCACTGCAAGTCGATGTTAGTTGCTAAGACTAGAACGTAACAAGAAAAGGGGACATCTTTATCTTAATTACGTCATCGAATCCTGAAAGTTAAACACGCGCATTATCTTCTTTCAAATATTCTGATGTCAATAAATTCACTTGTCGTTTAGGCTTGACTTAGAATTAATTTTCTCAATTTTTTTTTTAAACAAAGCAAACGCCTGTATTTGTTTTTGTCATTTCTTCAATACTTAATATTGATCGCTAAATTCAAATTTTCCTGTCTTCACATAAATGTTTTAATCTTTTTTTACAAATACAATATTTAGAGATAAACACTAATCACTTTAGCATTCCATACCACATCCCAAACGAATTTGCTAATAGAAGCCAGCGATCCAGCTTTACCCACCCCCAAGACTATATACACAGCTGACCGTTTACATATTTCTCAAGGAATTCGATTGGTATTTACTAATTCCACATCCTGGATTTTGACGATCGATTCAAGGTATGTGTCCTCATTACTTTCATTCCAATTTCTGATCATTGTTTCTGATCAATGTACACGGACACATTTGTTTTTGTTTAATACAACTACAGTGTCCACCTCTTTATACTGCAACTATGCTGAGCGGACATTAGAGTTTCTACGAAAGAGCGAATTACATAGTGTCAGCAACAGTCTGAACAAGTCAAGGACTCTCAAACCTATTTGTAGAGACAACGAGACAATGAAGACAAGTGCCAATTACTTAGCTATTCATAGGTGGGATGAGAATGAGCTTGAACAGGAAATGAAAATCCCAAATCAAGTGCTACAAGAAATAATATTCAAGATATATATTTTCCAAAGAAACAATGATCAGGATGTGGAATTAGTAAACACTAACCTAATTTGTTTACAAACGTCTCAACGGTCAGCCGTATACAACCGCTATCTTAGATCAATGTTTAAAATGTCTTTTAGTGATTGAAAGTCGTACATCTCAGCGATGGCCATATTTCTTCAATCTTTTCTTCTTTGAATTAGTACTAAAGAATCCCAATGAAATGTACCAGAAACATGACTTAAAACTTGTCAACAACAACAAAAACAAATGGAATAGTACATATCTAAACTTATTTATAAATGGAACTTTGTCTGTGTGTGTGTGTGTCTGTGTTTGTGTCCGTTACCTATAGACACCAAACCGGCTGAACCGATTTTCCAGAAAATTTACACAGTTGTACTACAAGCGTCTGCGAGTGTTCCTAGATAGGTTATGTGTCGAGGTACTCCCGATAAATATCGAAAATCGATAATCGAAAAAATCGAGTTATAGAAGGAGTGGTCCGATCTAATCAAATTTGATACACTCATAGACAAAGACATAAGAAATGATATTCAGAAGTTTCAAGGTTGCAGTTCTTACAATAGTGCAGAAAATCGATAATATATATATAAGGCAAGATATTTGTGTGTGTGTCTGTTTATCTCTCTGTATGTCCTTTCTACAAATCCACAATTATTATCCGATTCTCACCAAACTTCAAAATTTGACTTACATCCATTCATTTTTCTTTCAGTCTACTGTTTCGCTTTAACTGGAAACAACTATTGCTTTTTAGTCTTTCGTGCCAACATCCAAAGAGTCTGAGCTCCAGGACCATGGATTAGTTTTAAAACATTCATTACACCCTACCAACGCCGGGCTATACTGCCAGTAACTCAAATAAAAGAATACAGACTTAATCGAGATGTTGATACTACACAAAAGTTAGGATAGAAACTCAAAACAGTGCTAGAAAGTTTGAGTTTGGTTTTTGTTTAAAGGCATATCAACACCTCTGTGGGTTATCTAATGCCAAATCGATGGGGTTTTAAGTGTTTTTTTATGTTCAGTCATAGTGAGAACGTTGATTTAGTCAGATTTTAATGAAAATTTGTTTTTATTATTTTTTTATTTTAGAAAACTGAAAATGTCTTCTAGTTTTGTATTAAAAAATGTTTTGCTGAGAAAAATTTTTTCTTCAAAAATGTATGGTTGGTAATATTTTTCCTTCGAAAAGATATTTTTCTATAGATGTGTATTTTTATGTATATATTCCTACAAAAGTGTATTTTTATACTTCGAAAGTGTTTTAACTCTAGCTTGGGGGTTAACCTTTTGCCCATAAATGGGACACTAACAGGTGCTACCACTTTGAGTTAGAGTGGACCTAGGAACAACATCAATTAAGAGGTGGTTCCATGCTCCTCACAACCTCTCAACCAGAGGCCTTGCTGCTAGATACAGTTTACCGTCATCCCTAGGACCCAGTGCTAAAAAAAACTTATAGTTACATGAATTGTGAAATGTAACCTCTTTTAAGAGAAAGATTTCATAAATTTTATTTAATAGTAAAACTGGTTGCTCGATTAATGAATACCAAATATTTTCTTATAACGAGCCGGTTAGTTTTACCATTATCATTACCATTCTTTGTATCTTCAAGTGATTTCTTTTACTTTGCTCGCTTCTGAAAACGTAATCACATAATACAGGGTGTCTGTATAGGTAGTGTTGACTTAAAAAAAATTATAAAATTATTTGTATTTGCGATAAAAATATTTTGCACACTACCTTTATGGACAACTTTTATATCAGCATCATATTGTCATTGGTTCCATTGTCATCTGTGATGAGGGATGTGCGAGTAACACACACAAGCCGGAAAGTAGAATCTGATAGCCGATTTCAAAATATATCCGTGGCTTTTGCATTCACTTTCGCACAGATACCACTGGCAAATTTACAAAACCATAGCTTCTGCTAACAGATATCATTAAAAACTTGGTTATCAACCAGTTTAGAAAAAGACAACACTAAATTTAGGAAGGTCACCGCGTAAATTGTTACTCAACTCATAGCAGTTCTATCTCCTTGATTCCAATCCATCTCTTAACCATTTTCCGACATCCCCTGTACCTTGCTTTTATCTCGAACAGGAAACTTTTTCGAACCAATGGCATTCTTTAATTGCTTTGGGTGAAATGATTATAAAACATAACACAAAACAAAAACATAGATTCAATGAAACTTTTTCGCACCAATGGCATTCTTTAATTGCTTTGGGTGAAATGATTATAAAACATAATACAAAAAAATACATAGATTCAATGAAACTTTTTCGCACCAATGGCATTCTTTAATTGCTTTGGGTGAAATGATTATAAAACATAACACAAAACAAAAACATAGATTCAATGAAACTTTTTCGCACCAATGGCATTCTTTAATTGCTTTGGGTGAAATGATTATAAAATATAATACAAAACAAAAACATAGATTCAATGAAAATTTTTCGCAGCAATGGCATTCTTTAATTGCTTTGGGTGAAATGATTATAAAACATAGCACAAAACAAAAACATAGATTCAGTGAAACTTTTTCCCACCAATGGCATTCTTTAATTGCTTTGGGTGAAATGATTATAAAACATAACACAAAACAAAAACATAGATTCAGTGAAACTTTTTCGCACCAATGGCATTCTTTAATTGCTTTGGATGAAATGATTATAAAATATAACACAAAACAAAAACATAGATTCAATGAAAATTTTTCGCACCAATGGCATTCTTTAATTGCTTTGGGTGAAATGATTATAAAACATAACACAAAACAAAAACATAGATTCAATGAAACTTTTTCGCACCAATGGCATTCTTTAATTGCTTTGGGTGAAATGATTATAAAACATAACACAAAACAAAAATATAGAATCAATGAAACTTTTTCGCACCAATGGCATTCTTTAATCGCTTTGGGTGAAATGATTACAAAACATAACACAAAACAAAAACATAGATTCAATGAAACTTTTTCGCACCCATGGCATTCTTTAATTGCTTTGGGTGAAATGATTACAAAACATAAGACAAAACAAAAACATAGATTCAATGAAACTTTTTCGCACCAATGGCATTCTTTAATTGCTTTGGGTGAAATGATTAGAAAACATAGCACAAAACAAAAACATAGATTCAGTGAAACTTTTTCCCACCAATGGCATTCTTTAATTGCTTTGGGTGAAATGATTATAAAACATAACACAAAACAAAAACATAGATTCAGTGAAACTTTTTCGCACCAATGGCATTCTTTAATTGCTTTGGATGAAATGATTATAAAATATAACACAAAACAAAAACATAGATTCAATGAAACTTTTTCGCACCAATGGCATTCTTTAATTGCTTTGGGTGAAATGATTATAAAACATAACACAAAACAAAAACATAGATTCAATGAAACTTTTTCGCACCAATGGCATTCTTTAATTGCTTTGGGTGAAATGATTATAAAACATAACACAAAACAAAAACATAGATTCAATGAAACTTTTTCGCACCAATGGCATTCTTTAATCGCTTTGGGTGAAATGATTACAAAACATAACACAAAACAAAAACATAGATTCAATGAAACTTTTTCGCACCCATGGCATTCTTTAATTGCTTTGGGTGAAATGATTACAAAACATAACACAAAACAAAAACATAAATTCAATGAAACTTTTTTGCACCAATGGCATTCTTTAATTGCTTTGGGTGAAATGATTATAAAACATAACACAAAACAAAAACATAGATTCAATGAAACTTTTTCGCACCAATGGCATTCTTTAATCGCTTTGGGTGAAATGATTACAAAACATAACACAAAACAAAAACATAGATTCAATGAAACTTTTTCGCACCCATGGCATTCTTTAATTGCTTTGGGTGAAATGATTACAAAACATAACACAAAACAAAAACATAGATTCAATGAAACTTTTTCGTCCCAATGGCATTCTTTAATTGCTTTGGGTGAAATGATTATGAAACAAAACACAAAACAAAAACATTGATTCAATGAAACTTTTTCGCACCAATGGCATTCTTTAATTGCTTTGGGTGAAATGATTATAAAACATAACACAAAACAAAAACATAGATTCAATGAAACTTTTTCGCACCAATGGCATTCTTTAATTGCTTTGGGTGAAATGATTATAAAACATAATACAAAACAAATACATAGATTCAATGAAACTTTTTCGCACCAATGGCATTCTTTAATTGCTTTGGGTGAAATGATTATAAAACATAACACAAAACAAAAACATAGATTCAATGAAACTTTTTCGCACCAATGGCATTCTTTAATTGCTTTGGGTGAAATGATTATAAAACATAACACAAAACAAAAACATAGATTCAATGAAACTTTTTCGCACCAATGGCATTCTTTAATTGCTTTGGGTGAAATGATTATAAAACATAACACAAAACAAAAACATAGATTCAATGAAACTTTTTCGCACCAATGGCATTCTTTAATTGCTTTGGGTGAAATGATTATAAAACATAACACAGAACAAAAACATAGATTCAATGAAACTTTTTCGCACCAATGGCATTCTTTAATTGCTTTGGGTGAAATGATTATAAAACATAGCACAAAACAAAAACATAGATTCAGTGAAACTTTTTCCCACCAATGGCATTCTTTAATTGCTTTGGGTGAAATGATTATAAAACATAACACAAAACAAAAACATAGATTCAGTGAAACTTTTTCGCACCAATGGCATTCTTTAATTGCTTTGGATGAATGATTATAATATATAACACAAAACAAAAACATAGATTCAATGAAACTTTTTCGCACCAATGGCATTCTTTAATTGCTTTGGGTGAAATGATTATAAAACATAACACAAAACAAAAACATAGATTCAATGAAACTTTTTCGCACCAATTGGCATTCTTTAATTGCTTTGGGTGAAATGATTATAAAACATAACACAAAACAAAAACATAGATTCAATGAAACTTTTTCGCACCAATGGCATTCTTTAATCGCTTTGGGTGAAATGATTACAAAACATAACACAAAACAAAAACATAGATTCAATGAAACTTTTTCGCACTAATGGCATTCTTTAATTGCTTTGGGTGAAATGATTACAAAACATAACACAAAACAAAAACATAGATTCAGTGAAACTTTTTCGCACCAATGGCATTCTTTAATTGCTTTGGATGAAATGATTATAAAATATAACACAAAACAAAAACATAGATTCAATGAAACTTTTTCGCACCAATGGCATTCTTTAATTGCTTTGGGTGAAATGATTACAAAACATAACACAAAACAAAAACATAGATTCAATGAAACTTTTTCGCCCCAATGGCATTCTTTAATTGCTTTGGGTGAAATGATTATGAAACAAAACACAAAACAAAAACATAGATTCAATGAAACTTTTTCGCACCAATGGCATTCTTTAATTGCTTTGGGTGAAATGATTATAAAACATAATACAAAACAAATACATAGATTCAATGAAACTTTTTCGCACCAATGGCATTCTTTAATTGCTTTGGGTGAAATGATAAAACATAACACAAAACAAAAACATAGATTCAATGAAACTTTTTCGCACCAATGGCATTCTTTAATTGCTTTGGGTGAAATGATTATAAAACATAACACAAAACAAAAACATAGATTCAATGAAACTTTTTCGCACCAATGGCATTCTTTAATTGCTTTGGGTGAAATGATTATAAAACATAACACAAAACAAAAACATAGATTCAATGAATTGATACGAACGGTCACGAAATAGTGACATGTAATGAACATACAAAACATTATTTTAAAATCTACTTACGCATGTGCGTTGTAGTCCAGTGGATATCGGCTCGGAACGAGAAATTGGGGAGCCGAGTTCGAAATCCAGTTGAATTCATTGCATTCACTTACGCGCAAATAGCCTTGAGGAAGGTATTAATCCGTCTCTTCCCTCCAGTTATGAGTTAAATAACAGGACAGATTGGGTTTCTATAGCCTTGACCAGCAACCAGTCTACCGCAGAAAGCAATGGCAACCTACTGTGTGATAATCTTCTGCCCAGTCAGTCATGTCTATTTCGAGACATGATCGCCCAAGCGTGTTTTACGTATGGCAATTAACTGACTGACGCATGACCTTATTGACAACGGGAGTTCATAGTTTCTAGGGTACTGCATCAAATTTAAAGACTACCCTCACCCCGAAACGAATGTAGCAGTAATATATAGAACCAAGTCATGCATTTTCAGTTGTCTCCTTCTTTTTCCTTAAATAATGTTTTTTTTTAATATCGTCCATATTACTTTCTACCTATATATCAATACCGATACATTCAATGTCATGACTTTACGAACATCTATATATATTTAATGATTAAAAAATATAACGACACATTTTTTTATTTGTATTAGGCTATAATATAAACAATGTCTGTTTTGCAATAAATTTTGCTTTAATATACAATTATATTAGTTTCAAAAAATGAATTACGCATTCCTAATTATTAAATGACCTTCTCATTTAATTTCATCTAACTCTCAGAGGATTATATACCTCTAATCTTGAACATAAATTAAGTTTACTTTTCCTGCATGAGTAAAACCTTAGTCATAATGCTTCTAAAACTTCTGCCAACATTAACAGCGAATCAAGTTGAGTCACAGAATACGTTGTTGGATACCACCAGTGGGTGACACTAATCTTGAAGTTCAAATTTGAAGAGGACGTCCAACTGCAATTGGCAACTATTTGAAAACACTAACCGAACAAAATCCAAGGTAAAATGCCAATGAGATGGATTCCGAAGTTCCGCAATAGAGACAAGAATCTTGATGTTCAGGATTGGAAAGAACATCCATTTGCAATTGATAAACATTCAAAAGCACTAGCTGGACAAAACCCGCGCAAAAGAGAAAATAAATAAATAAATGCATTCATACTTGAATCGGAAAACCGAGTTCCAATTTCGGTTGGATTCTGTATATTCACTTACCAGAAAATTCTCTTGAGAATGGTATACAGCAACTGCTTCTCTCCATTCCCTGCTAATTTTTTTAATAATACTTCTATCGCTTAACCATTTTTCCAAAAGAAAATCTTGTAGTCTCAAAATATTTTGCTGGCTTTTAATAACCTGCAAATTGTTGATAAACAATAAAAAATCTAATCAATCAATCAATAAAAGAAGCTAATTCCATAAGAAAACTATGTTATTTAACTCAGTGCTGTTAATTTCAGAGGTATTATTTTCATGAAATATAAGGACACTGTTCCCCTTTGTTTCGAGGAATTTTCTAACGTTTCGTTCATTTGAAGCTGTTTCTGAGCCATGCCTGCTGAATCCGAATGAATAAGTATCATTTCAAAAGCTAACCAAAGTACTGAAAATCTCGTTAGAAACAAAGAAAAGACTGCTGTATTGCACTGTGATATCTGTCCTTCTGTATGGAATTGAATGCTCGATGCCCGCTGAATCCGAATGAATAAGTATCATTTCAAAAGCTAACCAAAGTATTGAAAATCTCGTTAGAAACAAAGAAAAGACTGCTGTATTGCACTGTGATATATGTCCTTCTGTATGGAATTGAATGCTCGACGATCTCATTAAAGATTTAAGGAGAGGTTTGAAGCATCAGAAATGTGGTTTTACAGAAGGGTGCTGAGGATACAATAGACGGAGTACGTGTACAACGATGAGGTGTTGGGAAGGATACAAACGAGAAGAAAACTCATACTAAATATCAAAAAGAGACAAATGAGGTTTCTGGTACACGTAATGAGGAAGGTGGGCCAAGAGAAATTAATACTCACAGGTCGAATAAATGGAAAGAGAGACGGGGAAAAGAGCACGGGAAGGTAGTTGTTAGGTCTGAGTAAATGGTTGGCGGAGCGGGGCTTAGAAGAAATACAAAGAGAAAGATATTGAGAGACAGAGCCAAGTGAAAGCCAATGATCGCCCACGTCTTGAAAGGACACAGCGCATGAAGAAGAAGAAGAAGAAGAAGAAGAAGAAGAAGAAGAAAATGAAGAATATTTGATTAATAGATCATTATCTGGTACTGCACTTCAAGGCGGGACATTGGATATTCCAACTTTGTCTTTATATCGAGCAAAAGAATCAAGTATATATGTGTATGAAAGAATAATATATCGTAACACGAAAGATATTTTGATTTTGTACAGAAAAATTATTCGTAAAATTACAATCAACGGTTTATCTCTATCTACTATTTTGTTAGTAACAAGAAACGTTTGTTTATTTGTTTGCTGCAGTATTAAATTGGTCTCTTGATAAAAATTGGTATTCTAACTTTTTTTCAATAAGTAACTCGGTTTTTTTTTTGTATTACTTAGAGTATTACTTAATCTACAGAAACATTCGATTCTTTAAATAATCTATTTCAAGTAAGAAATGATGAATTCTAAACCACGTCTGCCGAGATTAAAATGGCTCAAGCAAATCTACAACTCATTTTCTTATAGAATCCAAGCGCGATAACTATCTGGTCGTTTAGTAATTGCTCGCGATACTGCTTGCAAACCGTCAATTTTAGGTGTGGTATATATATATATATATATATGTATATCTCAAAAATGAGAGGACGTCTCTGGATGCTCATCTTAAAACCGTAATCTTTCTGCTTTTCATTCTCGCATAATTTCTTTAGGATTAATACTTTTAAAGTTCAATAATAAATGAAAATACATATGACATATAACAACCATTTTTCGCAGAATATGAACGAATTTTTGTATAATATTTGAGACTAGATCGTGTAGATGCATTAGTATATGCTTTAGCACATGCACTACAGTTGAACGCGCGACAACGGTGTAGCCTTGAGCTACAGAGAGCGAGTAATTGAAGATGCGCAAAGAAAACATGGCGGCCTGTAATCTTGAAAAAGTCCAGATTTAGATAAAATGACATCGAAACGAACATACGTAATTATGCCGCGCTTCCGATCTCGGTAGATTAGACAATATAACCATAAGGCAGATGGGCAATGAGACGAATGCGTGATATTTCGGAGCGAATGCGTCCCATGAAGACGGCGGATACTCGCAGATGACGGTTCATCAGTTCACAACCAGGAAGAGACGGAAGAGAAAAAGGAAACTTATATGACAAGAAAGAAAACTTAGAAGATGATTGTAGACTCCAGCTGAACGAGATTAGTGCTCTAAGTCTAAAAGTAAGAAACAATTAACTTTCCAAATTGCGCAAATATATTTTCATACAATACGATGATTATCTGTTTTAGTAAAAAGGATGCGGACAGATTATCTTACAGACATTCAATTATAAACATTGCTTCTATTTTAAAAATTTCGAGAAAAAGATATATATATATACTTGTTTGTGTGTTTGAGCCTATGTACGTGTCGCCATATAGACAATATCATTATTTGTATAATACATAGTTAATAAAAGTTTTATGCTAAAATCTACTTAGGATTTTTACACACACACACACACACACACACACACAAATAGATAAATAGATAGATAGATAGAGAGAGAGAGAGAGAGAAAGATAGAAAGAGATGTACTTAGTAGAAAGTGGGTAAAGTTATCCTGTGACACGATTTGTCCTTTATATCATGATGTTCTGATTTTCTTGATATAGAAAAGAATTAGATATTAGCTTCTAACAATAGATAGATAGATAGATAGATAGATAGATAGATAGATAGATAGATAGATAGATAGATAGATGTACCTATTAAAAAGTGCGTAAAGTTTTCCTGAGACGCGATTCGTCCTTTATCTCATGGTATTCTGATATTTCTTGATATATAAAAGAATTATATAATACCTTCCCAAAGATAGATAGATAGATAGATAGATAGATAGATAGATAGATAGATAGATAGATTTAATAAGCCGCTTATTGAAATTTGAGGACTAGAAAAATTTTAAAGTCGAATTTTTTGGACAAGACTGTGTTTCTCTCTTCGTGCCTCAGTTTAGTAAAAAGACTAAAATATAATAACTATCACCAATTTTACTGCCAATATTGCTATGAATTTGTTGACGTTCTATTCATACAATTTTTTAATCGATCTAATATCCACATCTTATAAAAAGCCCAACCACATCATCTGTCATTTTAATCATAGGGTAAGAGAGCATTACATTCCAGATCATAGAGAAACCAACGAAATTCACTAACTTTCAAACAAGCCATTTTAAGTAAATTGTTATAGAAAATTAATCTGGAAAAAATATGACCTGGAGAAATATTAAAACATGATAATGACAATGTTTGCCGTTTCATGTTAAAGGATCATTCGACATTCATTGATCAAGATATAAGCGTTAATATGTATAAATTCTTCGTTCTTACAAGAATAAATCTCTAAAATCTAGTAACGCATTTGTTACTTGTAGCATTGCTGAAAGGTTCTTGTTTGAAGTAATTTCCAACGATATCTTGATAAGGTCATTTTCTCATGGAATAACATTATTTTTATCATATCACCCCGGGCAAGGCGGTAAGGCCACTGGTGTGCAGGGGGCTACGTAAAAGTGAAAAGATTGAAAAAGAGAAAGCCAGAAACCATATCCTAAACAGGGAACAAGGGATGAGCCTCTACACCTGTTCAATAGACGTGGGTGAAGTGTGAACCGGGCGATAGTTCAGTCTATCTACTCCAATTGAAAAAAATTAATACAATAAGGAAAAGTGAAATAATTTGAAAAGAGAAAAGAGAAAGCCGGAAAACACATCCTAAACAGGGAAAAAGGGATGAGCCTCTACACTAGTTCAATAGATGTGGGTGGAGTATGAACCGGGCGATAGTTCAGTCTATCTACTCCAATTGAAAAAAAAATAAGGAAAAGTGAAAAGATTGGAAAAGAGAAAGCAGGAAACCACATCCTAAAGAGGGAAAAAGGGATGAGCCTCTACACCTGTTCAATAGACGTGGGTGAAGTGTGAACCGGGCGATAGTTCAGTCTATCTACTCCAATTGAAAAAAAAAATAAGGAAAAGTGAAAAGATTGGAAAAGAGAAAGCAGGAAACCACATCCTAAACAGGGAACAAGGGATGAGCCTCTACACCTGTTATATATTTTAGTAGTTGCATGTAGATATTGAAAATTAAACCATAATAAAAATGTCCACATTCATCACTTCTTACAAATAGGGTACAAACGAAACCTACATCAATCCTGGAAAAACCAATAGTAGCCATTAGACTTGAGAAATCTATTTCTCGAAAAAAAAAAGTGTATATTATTTAGTTGAGATAATGCATAGAGTCATTTTTTGTTATCCAATGGTTTACTGACAAAAAAGATATTTTGGATAAGCAGGTATTTTATCGTAACGTGCTCGATATCGGAGTAGATATAGTGCGTTAGTAGGATTAATGCAGAGATATTTGTCACATAACGGTGTCTTCCCGAAACTTCCAAATCGACCTGATTCTTCTCATTTAAGTGGCAAACTTCTCTGAATTATATATATAAAGATGGATCGGCTTTTGTTTTTCCCTCCCAAACGAGACGCTGCCCCGTTTTGTTCCCTATCTATTCAGAAGCAGAGAGTTGACCAACAGAGAGATTGGATCAATACCACCTTCCGATCAAAACCAATGCGAAACAAGATAAATTAAATTAGGGGATTCTAAGCGCTTGGGTTCAGCCAAAAATATCCCGTAGACCCAGATTAAGGCTGGGTCCTTGTCACTTACGCTAAACTAGACACTATCTTCTGGATGAACCCCGTCTAGATCAATATCTGTTCGGAAGCAGAGAGTTGTCAAAGGAACAACTTGGATCAAGTCTGATCACTCTACAGTATTTACTACGTTCCCACCAGGGCGGCTGCAACACACGTTCAATTAAAGGTAAGATTATAAGACTTTAAACTCAACCCAAATTATCCCATAGACAGAGATTTAGGCTGGGGCGGGCTCTTGCTTTGTCACTGCAAACGTGACTCTACTCTTTGGGGAGCATCATTTGTGTGCCTCTCGGCGCAGAAGCAGAGACTTGAACAACAGAGAGCTTGGATCAAGTATGCTCACTCTACGGTATTTACTAACTTCCAACCAAGGTGGATATGACGCAGAGTCAGTTAAAGTGGGGATTCTAGACCCTTCAACTCAGTCAAAAATATACGTAGACCTAACTTAAGGTTCTCTTCAATTCAGACGAGACTCTATCATTTGACGGAGACCCGTCTGGGTCCCTCTCCGCGCGGAAGCAGAGATTTGAACAAAGGAGAGTTTGAATCAAATATTATCACTCTACACGAGACGAGGTCAATTGAAAATGGGATTCTGAGCCAATAAACCCAGCAAAACATAACCCGTAGACAGAGACTATGACTGGGTCGGGATTTTTTCATTCACTATAGATATTGGGGATTGTAAATCACCTACTCTTTTTTTCAGATTAGTGCTATCTAAACGAAAATCTGCTCTTAATTGAAAAATAATGAATTCAATAAAACTATGACATTACTTCATTAGAAAAGCTTTTAATTGTTTTTTAAATAAGTAATATTAAGGACATTATTGCCTGAAAAAATAAAAGATTTTCTGATGAATAATGAATTTTTACAAGACTTTTTTCATTTTTCTTTTTACATTTTAATTATAATAGTTTACAATACTTTAAAATCATGTAAGATTCTTTATTGGGGTATTCCCTGGAGGTTATATTATGATTAAGTGGAAACGAAATTTACGAGTCCAAAATTGCAAAGATTATTAAATGTAGTGGAGCTATTTTTTTAAAATAAATTTTATTTACTTAATACGTTCCTTATTTTCATGTATGGTTGACTAAAATTGCCATTATTATGAAAAGGTTACATAATTTAAGAGTTTTGTCCCTTCCCTTAGACTTATGAAAATTGCATTTATGGTCATCTATAGCAGCTGTCATCGCTTCCTCATTCAACAGTCCGTGAAACGTTCGATCAGATGAACACGACCAATCGTTGATAATTGGTTGTATATTACTTTTTTATTCTATATGTTATTAATATTTGTTTAAAATCAGATTAATTTAACTTTCAATTTTCTAATTTTACTAAAATAAAGTGTCAGAAATCTTTTGAAATCTTTTTAAAATCGATGAATCTTTGTTTGTTTACATATTTCCTAAAATTAGAAAATGGTCACTTTTATGAAAATTTTAAGAAATCAAAATTAAGAGTGACATTCCAATCTATGTAATTTCTATCTGAAATACACCTGAATGTTTTACTTAATGAAACTAATAGATTTAATCATTAATCTTTTAATTAAATCTAAAATACTAAAATAATATCTTTAAAAACGTTTTTTCATTTTAAAATCTTCATTTTAAACTAAATACTTTCTTATCTGCGAATGAATCTGTTTAACTCAAGCTTTTTTAATTTGTGGTTAGACTCCATTATTTATATCTTCTTAGCCAGTGTTTATTTCAGTGTGTGTTAGACGAGTAAGAGTTTTAAATATCTCATGGCTTGAAGAATTTGTTGTTCAGGAAACAATCAGTTATATATTCATCGAGTTATATCGTTATTTCCTTCTACTTATCGAAAAGCGATTTTTTTTAAAACTTACACAAGAATCTGTTGTCTTGTAAACCACCTGCTATAATTGGAAAGATAGACCTTTTCTTGCAAAGTTGATTTGAACCATATGCGATGCGTAGCGTTCTCTGCGAGGTATAGCTTCATGTTTATCGTGAAAATATATTAAAAGACATGAGTAGATATAATCTTAGACTTAAGAGTTATTATAGTGGATAATACTTATCATTTTGTTTCGTTGGAAATTACATCAAGTAAGAAATCTTAGAACATTAAAAATATACAAGCAAATCGTTTGTGCTTAGTAGTAACTTTTCAATTATTGAACGTTACAATATTTGGATTAAGCAATAACAACAAATTAACGTTAGAAATGCGTGATTATCCTGCAAGTATTATACTTCAAGTATTTTAATTTCACGATTGAAAGTCGTGTTTATGTCATGGCGGCATCACCGACAGACTGAATGAACTCTTCCAACCATAACATACCTCCCCTCACAAGAGGTGAGGAGGAGTAGCCTGAGGAGAGCGCCCTCGGAGCTTCCCGAAATCAGCCGAGAGTCGGTCTACGAATACTGCTACCTTAACAACCATTACGAGTCCTAGTTCTAAGGCCGTGGGTTGAATCATAGTATTCCACACTAACTCGTATTATCGTTCCTACTAACCAAGTTCCAAGTATAGTATTTTTTCCATAGTTAATATTTATCCGTTATTTCCTATTTGGTTGTTTTTGCGTTATTCTTACTGGACTTTTAACCGGGTCCACGACAGTTTCATAATAATATCTCAAAATCAATCGAAGCAAAAGAAATGTATTTCTTCTAACACATATTAAAAATGCCAAAACCGATAATGTGAGAAAAAATTCGTTTTTATGAGAATAAATACTACAAGAAATGTGTTTTTACGATTAGAAAGATAATGATGAAATATGAAGGAAGAGTGACGAGGAAAAATTGTTAGTGATTTTAACATTTGCAGAGCGTGTTGAAAGCAGATAAAAGAGAAAATTTGCTAGTTTGAACTGATCGAAAGTGTATAAACCATAATTAAGCAAGTATCGTAAATCTTATTAGAAAATGAAAAAGAAGAGTTGCGTGTGTGGTACATATCCCCACCCCCACACTATTAATGATACAGTATAGAATATAAGGTTTAAATACCATATGTGCTGGATAAACCAAGTGGCAATCGTTTATTTTTAGAGGATGTCATCCTTCAATATGGAAGTGAATGCTTAACAGTATCATCCAAGAAGAAGGAAAAAGTTGAAGCAACTTAACTGTGTTTCTACAGGAGTGCGCGTTTTGCTGCACTGGATATTGGCTTGAAACGAAAATCTAAGTCGAGTTCGAATTCCATTTGCATGCATTGCATTCAAATCTCTTTTTCCTTCAGCTATGGGTTAAATAGCAGTACAGATAGGGTTCTATAGCTATGGTTGGCAACCTGTCAACCGCAGAAAGTAATGGGAAACTACCGCGGGAAAACCTTCTCAGTCAGTGACTACACTTTCAAGACATGATCACTCTTGCCTGTATCACGTATGACACTTGACTAACTTAAAACCTAATGAATAGAAACTGTAGTCCCCTGTTTAAGCAACGAGAAAAATTATTGTTTTAGAAGCAGTTGGTTTGTTTGTCAACCTTAAAATATTCAAGGAATTTCTGTCACAAAGTGCATATGTATATATTTGCTTACTCACACATATATATAGATATATATACTAGCATTATAGCGCACCGTTGCTCGGGAGTAATGAAAGCTTTAAAACAAATCCGCGTTTCTGGTGCTCAGACTCTTTGGACGTTGGCACGAAAGACTAAAAAGCAATAGTTGTTTCCAATTAAAGCGAAACCGTAGATTGAAAGAAAAATGAATGAATGCAAGTCAATTTTTGATTTCATGGTATCGATGTCAAATAGGTTTTCTGTCGTAAACTGAATTTTGAAGGCTAAATAAGTTCTCTGAGTAAATAGTATCATGGCTGAGACCAAAACTACAATTATACCTACTTAGAGCAAAACGCGAAGCAAAACACAAAATAAAAAGGGTAGAAAACCTAATTTTGATCACACTTAATAGGATATCGGAGTATCTTTTACTAATAACAGAGTCAAATAAGCCATCCAAGGATAAACTAACCTAAGTAAGTCTATGAAAACTTATCGTACACATCGGGAGGAAAATTGGAGAAAATAAGCCAAATTGATGGCTGAATATCGGTTTTTGATCAAATTCGATAAAATATGGGCGGTATCGATTTCTGATATCTGGGAAGATGATTCGTCTGAGATCTAGTAATTTTTGAGACTAAAAACTATAATTTTACCAAGTTAGATCAAATTCTGCTGCAAGAACCTTTATAAAAAAGCTGAAATCCTGATCTTGATCAGACCTGATCGGATATCGGGGCATTGATTTCCGATATCTTGGGGATAAAAATAAACAGCCTATGATATGACCGGAAGCCTAAAGCATATTTGTGTAAAGTTTGGTGAGAGTTTGATAAAAATTGTGGATTTTTATAAAAGACAGACACACAGACAGACACACAGACAGACACACAGACACACTGACATCTTGCCTTTATATATATAGATTTATATACATATAAATATCTTTGGTAAAAATAGCTGAAGTTTAAATGACACAAGATCCTTGTTCTGCAGGTCGGAAAAACTATTTATTTGAGTATATACGAAAATCTTCATTAAATTATGAAATATTCTTTTAAAAGCTTATACACTAAGAAGAGGTTTGTCCATGAAACACTAGTGGTGCTATGGGAGTTAGAAAAACAAATCAAATGAAGCCATAACAACACACTACTACCTGCGACAATAGTAGAAATTGAAATATAATAATATTAATAATAATAATAATAATAATATGTTTTCCGAAGCTCTTGAAAACGTAACATTTTTCTTCCTATATGATTTTTTTATTTTTACTATTTTAACCTAAACATGAATTTTTCTTCGTATTATTATTTTTAATAATTAATCTGTTTCTCCTTTAAATGATCCTGATTGATTATCCAACTAGTTTTCTTATTATTCATATAGCCCTTAATGTTCAATATTTCGAAAGCATTTTTTTAAAACTACGATATTTTTTCTTAGTGAAATCAATACGGCAGGAAAAAAGAATACGACAGGAAAAAAGAATATGATAGACAAAAAACGACACAATTTCTACGATATTTTCTCTTAGAAATTCTTTATTTATTTTCGATAACACTATTTCCGACGACCTTAATAGAAAATAAGTGAATATACAGATGGCTGAAAAGATTATCATTTTTAGATTTCACAGCAGTAATAAACTTAAAAGAATGTTAATTTTTTTTCTTGACAATTATTTTCGTTACAAGAACTAGTGATGGTAGCAACAACGTTTCTTTCTAATTTATTAACAACTCATCTGATCAAGAGTAAAAAGAAACAAAGAAAGAAAAAAGAAACAGAAAAATTACCATCTCTATAATTCTCTCTCTTTTTTAACATATAACACTGCTTTGTTTCTTTGAGCAGATGTTTCTACTTTTTTTAACAAGAGTCTTTCTCTTTAAATTCTAACTGCGTCACTGTCTAATGTTGGTTGGCAACCCATTTAGGAGAAGGAAAACTCCGAACAACTACCTGCAACTCAAGGTGTTAATCGTGCCAAGGATTGAATGGCTACTGCTTTATGAAGTCGCAAACGAGCCCCTACAGGCTTCGGGACACTGTTTGTAAACGACCGTTACCCAACGTGCCATTCAACTTTGGGTGAACTTTTGGTTCCGTGCATCATTCGTGGGAATAATATGAGAATTAGACATAAAAACAAAAAAATCCAGGATGGCTCTTCCAGTCGATAAACAAGAGGGAACCTACCTGAGGTCGAAAAATCTGCCATAGGAACAAACTCCTACACAAAGAATGAATCTTTAGGTCCTCGCAAACAGGATAAACTTAATGATGGCCCAGAAAATTCTCCAGATAGATCCATAAGCATACATTGAAAGAGGGAAAAAATTAAAATGGTCTCGTGAAGAGACTGCATTCCATAAAGCGTTACTCAAACCTTACAAAAACATCACTCGACCAACATATGATATTTGGCGAGAGAAATTTGGACAATTAATTTGAATGAACATTGGCAAAAATAAACTAGCCAATGTAAGAAAGTATATAATGCAAAATAGCCGATTGACAGAGGAATAAAAAGAATGGCAACTAGAATAGACGAAACAGCAAAACTTGAAATGGAACCAGAATCGGACAAAAATGAAGTAACTTCACACAGGTCACAGAAAATGACATTTGGAAAAAAAAAGGGTGTAAACGGGGCTGTTACGGATGTAAAGACTAATAACTTATTAATAGGTTGATTTTTTTAAAATCTTCTTCAATGCAAAGGGAAATCTTAATACTGCCTTGATAGATTATCGTAAAGCATTTGATAGTGTACCACATTCCTGGATCTTAAAGTCTTTAAATATGTATAAGGTCTCACCCGTCATCATCTATTTCATCAAACAATGTATGTAGATATGGAAAACAACACTTTACCTCAATCATATAAATGGAACCTACAAGTCTGGTGAAATGAACATCAACAGAGGAATATTTCAAAGTAACTCTTTGTCTCCCTTATTATTTTGCATGTTACTAATAGCCTTAACCAGCCAACTTAACAAGACAGAATGTGGTTATAAAATAGCTCAAGAGAAAATATGCCATGTATTTTATTTGATGACTTAATGTTGTATGCTAGAAAAGACAATGAGCTAAAAGCTATTCTGCAAACTGTTAAATTCTACAGTGAAGTCATTGGAATGAAATTCAATTTGGATAACTGTGCTAAAGCTATAGGTTTACGATGATCGTCGCAACAAACATCCTCTATTAGCACAAGCTCTGCTGTAACAATAAAAGATTTAGTGCAAGAAAAAGCTTATATGTACCTCGGTGTAAATGAGAGTAAAAGAATTCACGATAAGAAAATGAAAGAAATAGTGCGTAAAGAGTACCATAGAAGGCTACGACTTATATTAAAAACTAAATTGAATCCTCAGAACATAATTATGGCGATTAATACCTTTGTTTTCCCAGTGGTCCAATATGGTTTCAACATTTTAAACGGGACTCTAAATAACATCAGGCGAATAGATTTAAGACAAGAAAAATTCTTTCTAAGCATATGATGCATCATCCAAAGGCTGGTGTAGACCGTCTATACATACCCCATGAAGACGGAAGATGTCACATTGAGCTAGAATTGTCATACAAGACAACAACTATTGATTAATAACATACATGAAAATATAAAAAATAGAAGATACCATTAGTCAAGCAACATGAAAACAGAAAGAAAAAATATTCAATAATGAAAGAAGGCGGTAAGTTCAAACAAGATTTACATTTAATAGATTCTGTAGAAAACCAAAACAGAAGCCAAGAACCAACTATTGCAGCAAAAATATGAAAAAGCAAGCCAAGGATAAAGCTCTTAAACAGATCAAACAACGCTGGCAAGACAAATCCCTGCACAGACAATATCTAGAACGTGCTAATAAACTCAATAAATAAAAATCTTGTTGATAAAGTTAAAACTCTTCAATATTTACTAGCATCTGGATTCGAGTCTAAAACTGAATGCTTTATTCTTGCAGCCTAATACCAAAGTCTGTTCACTTGGAACTTTCAGGCAAATATTATACAAAATAATGTGGATCCAAAATGCAGGTTCCGTGACAAATATCAATAAACAATGGACCATCTAATCAGGATGTTCTGTACTTGCCCCAAATGAATATAAAATCGTCACGATAAAGTGGGGAAATATTTACAGTTGGCAGTTTGTAAACACTTTGAAAAATAAGCAAACAAGCACTGGTATGAACTTCACCCAGCACCGGTAACTAAAATAGATGTCACCATTCTATGAAATTACACCATCTGCACGGACAGGAAAATTGAAGCAAGCAAGCCAGATTTTATTGTCAAAAACCAATAAAAAAACGTTGCTTATTAATTGACTTAGCCAAGTTGACAACTAAATTGACAACCAAAGCATCTGAAAAAAATATGAAAATGTAAAGACCAGGAAACTGAAATATAATAAATAGAAAAATTAAAAACAAGAATAGTACTATTGACAGCAGTTGCATTTGGGATGAAAAAGACTGGAACAAAGCAACACATTGTAAAAATACTTGAAAACCCCTGGTTAAAAGTTATGCAGAAAATTGCCTTGTTAAGTACAACCTACACATTAAGATGAACAAAGCAACATATTGAAAAAATACTTGAAAACCCCTGGTTAAATGTTATGCAGAAAATTGCCTTGTTAAGTACAACCTACACATTAAGATGTCATAGTTCTTTCTGCAGTCTTAGTAGGCATTGTGATCATAGCAAAAATTGAATTATGATAAAATGACATTATAATAATGATATAATCTAGTTTATTTAGTAACAAATAAGAGACTTTATTCAGTGACAAATTAGAAACTTTATACTGTAATAGATGAAGTCAACACATTCGAAATTGCATTTAAAGTCATGAATTGTAAATAAACAATAATATTGTTGGACTTATTGTGTACATTTATACTGAAGAGACAGCCATGGGATAGTTCACCAATAGAAGGCTTAACTAATCAGGAAGCTCAAAATATTCAATGCGACGTTTATAAAAGGCCGCAATATTTTTCCGAGTATTGCCGATTTAATCCGGTTTAGGAGAGTGTCTGATTCTGGAATGTTAATCTTTGACGTCATTTCATTGAACTGATTACGTGCTGCACTGTACTCTATATCTATAAAATATTACGCACATGGTCAACAGATGCCAAGAGGATACTCTGTATCCATAAACTATGACGAACATGGTCAACAAATACATTTTCTGCAGAAGCAAAGAACCTAAAATTGAAAGTTTATGCAATGTAGTCACATGCAGAAACGGTGACAAGAGAAGCTTCTTCATCGTCAATAATCTGCTCTTTTTATTTATTCATTCATTTTATTTATTTATTTATTTATTTATTTTTCGATAACTTTGTTTTCGAAGATTTTAATGAAAGAATAACAGAATATACAGTGGGTGAACATATTATTATTTTTAAATTTCACGGCAGTAATAAACTCAAACGTATGTCAACTATTTCTTTTCCATTAAATTTTTATTTTTTTTATTTTATCTTAACAATTATTTTTCTTGCAAGGACTAGTGATGGTAGCAATAATTTTTTTCTTTTAACAAAATACTCTCTAAGTGTAGTGATGTTTTTTCCCGTTGAGCGGCAGTTACGTCCAAGTTTGTTTTTTTTAACCAAGCGTCTTTCTCTTTCAATTTTATTTTTTTCTATATGAAATTCTTTTTACTATTTTAACATAAACAGGAATTTTTCTTCATATATTATTTAATTTGTCTGTTTCTTCTTTAAATCATTCTAATAAATAGATTCATCAGTTTTCTTATTATTCATATTTCCCTTAGTTGTCGATATTTCGAAATAATTTTTTCTTAAACTATTATAAATTAATTAAAAAGAAAAAACAAGACAAAACAACAAGGAAAAAATATGATGAAAAACAGTTTGATTATAATTTTTACGATATTCACTTTTAAAAAGAATACTTATTTATTGATATTTTTATTTATTCATTTTATTTATTTATTTAATTATTTTATTTTGAGAACTCTATTTTCGACGACTTTAATGAGAAAATAACTAAATATACAGTGGACGAACAAATTATCATTTTTATTTTAAATCTCACAACACTAATAAACTTAAACGTATGTCAACTTTTTCTTTTCCATTATTTTTTTTTCTTAACAATTATTTTTGTTTCAAGGACTGGTGAGAGTAGCAACATTTTTTTTAACAAAATACTTTAGTGTAGTGATGTTTTGATTCGTTGAGGGCCGCTACGCCTAAGATTTTTTTAAACCAGTGTCTTTCACTTTGAATTCCAATCGCGTCTCTGTCAGCTGTCGCTTGGCAACCCATTTAGGAGAAGGCAAACCCCGAAAAACAACCCGCAACTCAAGGTGTTAATCGTGCAGAGGAGTGAATGTCTGCTGCGATATGAGGTCACAATCGATCCCCTACAGGTTTCGGGACGCTGTTTGTAAAAGACCATTACCCAACGTGCCGGGAAAATTTGGGTGGACTTTTGGAGCCGTGCGTCACTCGTGGAAAAAATATGAGAAATACAAATCGAAATAGAAAGTCGAGTAATGCTCTTCCGGTGTATAACCAGGGAGCCCGTCCTTCAGGAGAGGACCTACCTGAAGTCGAAAAATCTGCCACAGGAACAAACTCCTACACAAAGAATGAATCTTCAGATCACCACAACCAGGATAATCCTAATGATGGTCCTGAAAATTCTCCAACTAAATCTATAACCGTATATTTAAAGAAAGAAAAAATAAAATGGTCTTGTTACTCAAACATAAAAAAAAACATCACTCGCCAAACATATGATATTTGGCGAGAAAAAAGTTGGACAAACAAATAGAAAGTACACTGACGAAAATAAATTAGCCAATGTACGAAGATACATCATGCAAAATAACCAATTGACAGAGGCTGAAATTAATGTGATAAAAAGTATTGCAACCAGAAAAGACGAATCAACAAAATATGAAAGGGAACCGGAATCAGAAATAAAAAGTTGTAACATCAAACAAGCCACAGGTCATAATATAGAAACCGTGATACACACAAATCACTGTGAATATAATGCTGTTATTTTAGAAGTGCTGGAAAGGTGTGATCAGAGTCAGTTACAAGACGACAATAAAACGAGTTCAAAACACATTGAACAGTATTTTACGGAAAACAAGAAAGTATACAAGAAGCCCAGGAAGTAATCAACAACCATATAAGTCAAATACAAAATATTGCAATGGAAGAACGAATACAGCTTCCAAGATTACAACCAACAAAAGATAACCTCGAAAGTATTAAGGTCTACAATGCAGAGCTCAAATTAATTTTGGATGAAGAAGACACTCATATAAATCTCATATAAATAAAGCAATGTATGCCTTAGCAATATCAGCAACAACAAAATTGAACATCAAATTAAAAACAAGGCAGTCCCGCAGACATGAAGATCCACCTTGGAAAAGAAAAATAGAAAAAGAAATCAAACAACTTAGAAGTGAACTAACAGTACTCAAGGATCTGACAAGAGGAATAAATGTCAGAAGTAGAAAAGGCAGAAGAGTCGAAAAAAATATAACATTAGAAATGAAAATGAAGTCCTATCAAATAAGGAAAAATAAAACAAACAATGCAACTGAAGGCTCAAAGAATAAGACGCTATGAGAAAAGATTCTACAGACAAAACAAGATTTTTCAAACCGATACAAAGAAAGTTTACAGGGAAATAGCTAAAAAGAGAATTGAAGTGACAGTCCCTCTCCACCAAAAATGAAATAAGTTATACGGTTCTGGGAAAAATATGGAACATAACAAAGAAGTAGATTGGCTTTCACAAGAGATAGAACGAATGAAAAATAAACCAGAACAGACATGGGCTGGAATCACAGAAGAGGATATTAAATGTGCACTGAAAAAAGCACACAATTGGAATTTCCAGAAATAGATAAGATTCCTAACTTTTAACTGTATTATTTGAATACAGCACATAAAAAACTAGATAAGAACTTGAAGAAATGATTAACGATCCCACTAAAGTTCCTGCGTGGATGACCAAAGAAATTACATTTCTTCTACCCAAGAATTGTGACACAAACAACCCGAAAAACTACAGACCAATTACATGCCTTCCGACAACATACAAACTATTAACATCTATTTTAACAAAACAGACATATTTCTTCTTGGGAGGAAATGGCACACTACTGCTTGAACAAAAAGGGTGCAAACGTGGCTGTTACAGACGTAAAAACCAATTGCTTATTAACAGAATGATCCTGGAAAACTGCTACAATACAAAGAATAATATTAGTACTGCCTGGATAGATTATTGTAAGGCATTCGATAGTGTACCACATTCCTTGATTTTAAAGACTTCATATATATACAAGATATCACCCGTCATCATCAATTTCATCAAACAATGCATGTCGATATGGAAAACAACCCTTTATCTCAATCATATAAATGGAACCTATAAGTGTGCTGAAATAAACATCACAACAGGTATATTTCAAGGTGACTCTTTGTCTCCATTACTATTTCGCATATCATTAATAGCACTAACCAGTCAACTTAACAAGACAGAATGTGGTTATAAAAAGCCCAAAAGAAAAAAGCTATCCATTTTACATGGATGACTTAAAGTTGTATGCTAAGATTGATAACGAACTGGAAGGTCTTCTGCAAACTGTAACATGCTTCAGCGAAGACAATGGAATGAAATTCAATTTGAATAAATGTACTAAAGCTACTGTTTTACGTAGATCACTGCAACAAAAATCCTCAATTAGCTTGACCCTGCTGTAACAATAAAAGAATTAAAGCCAAAAGAAGCTTATAAATACCTGATATTAAAAACTGAATTGAATTTGCAATCCTAGTTGTCCAATATAGTTTCTACATCATAAACAGGACTTTAAACGACATCAGGCGAATGGATTCTAAAAACAGAAAGCTTCTTTCTAAGCATTAGATGCATCATTCAAAGGCTGATATAGACCGTCTATAGATACTCAGTAAAGAAGGTGGAAGAGGTCTTATTCAGCTACAATTGTCATACGAGACACCAACTATTTGCTTACTAACATACAGAGAAACAACAAAGGACTGGATGATACAATTAGTCAAACAACATGAAAACAGAAAGATAAAATATTCAATAATAAAAGAAAGCAGTAAATACAAACAAGATTTACATTTACTAGATTCTGTAGAAAAGCAAAACAGAAGCCAAGCACCAACTATTGCGGCAAAAATATGAAAATGAAAGCCAAAGATAAAGCTCTTGAACAGATAAAACAACACTGGCAAGACAAACCTCTGCATGGCCAATATACAGAACGTGCCAATAAATTCAATGTTTATTAAGCTAATACTCATTTATGGTTACGTGCATCTGGATTAAAGTCTGAGACTGAAGGTTTTATTCTTGCAGCGCAAGACCAAGTCTTTTTACTAGACACTTTCAGGCAAATATTATACATAATAATGTGGATCCAAAATGCAGGTTCTGTGAAAAACACCAAGAAACAATAGATCATCTAACGTCAGTTTGTTCTGTACTTGCACCAAATGAATATAAAGATTGTCACGATAGAGTGGGGCAATATTTACATTGAACAATGTGCAAACACAATGGAAAATCTGTGAACAAACACTGGTATGGACATCACCCAGCACCGGTTACAGAAATAGAAGATATCACCAATCTATGGGATTACACCATCTACACAGACAGAAAAATTGAAGCAAAAAACCGGACATTATTGTTAAAAAAAGGAAGACACAACTTGTCTAATTATTGATATGGCTTGTCGAGCGGATTGTAACATAGCAACAAAGGAATTTGAAAAACTGTCAAAATATAAAGGCCTGGAATTTGAATTAGAAAAAATGTGAAAATTGAAAATATGAGTCGTGTTAGTGATAGTAAGTGCACTTGGAATGTTAAAAAATGGAACAAAACAACACATTGAAAGAATCCCTGGAAACCTCAGCATAAGAGATATACAAAAATTGTCTTATTAAGTACAGTCCACACACTAAGGACAACTTTGTCTATGTAACGCTAGAGATGATAGGGGAGATAGAAAAAATATGAAATGGAGCCATAACAACACACCACGACCTGCCTTAGGTTTTTCCGCAGACTTGGTTGGTAGTGCAACCATTGCAGAAATCGAACTATAATGAAAAATGACAACATAATAATAATAATAATAATAATAATAATAATAATAATAATAATAATAATCAGAAAGAACAGTATTTACATTATTCGGACTATTGTCCTCATCTTAAACTTAAGGAATATGCTCCAAATTCTCCTAAGCTGACCAACCGTAGAGATGAACACAATATGGAAACCAGTAATATGAAGTGCCAGAGAAAATCATTACTGTCAAAATTGCAATATGAACACTCGTAAAAATACTAAGGAAAACCGTTAACATAAGAATACTAGAAAAACCATTAAGATCGAAAAATTGTAATATGAACACTGGTAAAAAAGTGTAACTGGACATTAGATGTATAAGTCCCATAATTTCACTTGTTTTTGTCCTTAAGAAAACATGGCCCAGTAGTTATAGACGTTGGTTAGTTCCTGTGACTTGACCCAAAGAGTTGTGAGTTCAACAACAGTGGTGAACAAATAACTTACAGTGTTAGAGGGACATAACTCATGACTACCAGAGGAGGTTCTAGGCAAGGAATAAAAAATGATATACCCCAGTGATTGTAATAAAATGTTGGGTTCGAAATTCCTAGCACACGAAGACGTACAACGGCCGAAACGTCGTACAAAGATGAGGAAAATAATCCGGATAATGTAAATACTGTAAATACTCGTCTCAGAAATATAAACAAAGTTTAATAAAAAAAAACATAAGAAGAGCAGCTAAGGATTGAGGTTGAACAAGAAAATACTAATATATCTGATGCAGACCCCGATACCTGATACGTATAGACAACTCGAATAATTTCGATGAAAATATATCTGAAGGGTCTCTGGAATCAACTGAATATATAGAAAGACATGCAGATGATATTTTAACTATTAGAGGAAAAAAAGTAAGATCTAATGAAGGAATCCCATATCGAATAGACTGCAGGAAAGGCATTTTTGAAAATCTGAAGTAGGCATAGGTTTAAACACATAATTTATGTAAGAAATGTTGTTTTAAGAGAAATACACAATGTAAAAAATTTGACTGAGCTAAAATAATTGGTATAAGCAGCTGTGTAAGTTATTCAGTCAAAATATGAACTAAACCAGGAAAGGAATAGAGGTAGGTCACCCTGATAAGAAACAGGGGTAGAGGGTAAACAAAAAATAAAGATATAAAAAACACTGAAAGCAGAAATGTTTTTTTGAGAAATTTCGTAAGAATAATGAACTCAAAATTTCTTAAGTACGTCAAGTTATAATAAAATAGTATTTGCAGAATAAAAATAAATGCGTCAGTTGACTGAAGAAATGAAACAAAAATATAATCTAAAACACAACGTCTCCGTAGGCTGGATAAATGCAAAAGAATATTCTATACAGAAAATAAGAAATTTGAAACTGACACAAAGAAAGTTTACATAGAATTAGGAAGCCAAATGGTTACAATAGAGAAAACACCAGTGAAATGAGAAATAAGCGTAATGCGGAAAAGTATATGGAGACGTGACAAATATCACAACAAAGATGCCAAATGGTTAAAAGAACTGGTGAAAAATACAGAAAATTAACAATGGCAATATTTAAAATAAAAGAAAAAAAGAAACGAATTAAGTTGTGTATGTTTGTTTGTTTAGCAGTATATCAACTCCTTATAGGCCATTTAATTTTCTTATGAGCTTTAGTAATTTCTATTATAAAAATATATTGATGATATATTTTTTTTCCAAAAACTGCACTATTTATTTTTTAAAAATATATTGCTAGTAATTTTTTACTACCAGTATTAGCTGGTGTTTTTATTATAAAAATATCCATACTTTCAGAGCGTTTTAACACCAGTATGGGGTTTAACTATCTACCTATAAGTGGGAACGTAACAGGTGCGACCATCCCGGGTTACGGTGGACCTGAGATAAACTAAAATGAAGAGGTGTTTACACACTCCCGATTAAATGCCCTGCCAACAGATATAAATTAGTTTATCATAGATAACCAAGTCTCACATTCGAAAATCACCAAGAAGTGACAAAATTCCAAAATTCTTGATTTACAATTTTTCTACCTATAATGCAATTACGGCAACACGCTTTCATTAAATGATGTTGAAGCCGACAACATCACTTTGAATATTCCAAAGTGCCACATTCTTGGTACCAAAAGTTAACAAAGACATCATTATAATCTATTATCTTATCACTTGGTAACTTTCATATCTAAACTTATTTAGAAATGGAACATTGTCTGTGTGTGTATGTGTGTATGTGTGTCTCAGTGTGTGTGTCTGTTACTTATAGACACCGAAACGGCTGAATCGATTTTCTTGAAAATTGACACAGTTGTACTATAAGCGTCTGCGAGTGTGCTTAGCTAGGTTTTGTGTCGCGGTACCCCCGATAAATATCGAAAAAGTCGGATTATAGAAAGAGTGGTTAGATTTTAATCAAATTTCATACACTCATAGACAAAGACATAGGAAACGATAGTCAGAACTTTCAAGGTTGCAGTTCTTACAATAGTGCAGAAAATCGATAATATATATATATAAAAGGCAAGATGTTGGTGTGTGTGTCTGTTTATCTGCCTGTATATCTGTATTTTTTCAGCCCTTTTATTTTAGTTTTTGCTTCGGGTTTGGCTCTAAGTAGGTATAATTGTAGTTCTTAATCGTAGCCATGATACTATTTACTCAGAGGACTTATTTAGCCTTCAAAATTCAGTTTACGACGAAAAAAACTTATTTGATATCGATACTAGGAAATCAAAATTTGACTTACATCCATTTATTTTTCTTTCTGTCTACGGTTTCGCTGTAACTGGAAACAATAAT
The DNA here is from genome assembly GCA_037127315.1 of Ascarosepion bandense. Taxonomy (NCBI): domain Eukaryota; kingdom Metazoa; phylum Mollusca; class Cephalopoda; order Sepiida; family Sepiidae; genus Ascarosepion; species Ascarosepion bandense. The sequence goes on along the minus strand of JBBBDQ010000214.1, from coordinate 99,607 downwards.
TGTTTTTTAGTCTTTCGTGCCAACGTCCAAAGAGTCTGAGCTCCAGGACCATGGATTAGTTTTAAAGCTTTCATTACACCCGAGCAACGCCGGGCTACACGCCTAGTTATTCATAAGAACATACAGTCATGCGGAAGCAGGAGATGTACAGTGTATTCCTACATCATTTTGTAGTTTAATAACTTAGACAATATTTGCTCAAATGATGTAAAAAGTAATTAAGTTGACATTGCAGTCTTATTTTAATGAGAATCTACAAGGAAGATGGATCGGTTGTAACAATGATAATGACAATCTATTGTTGAGTTTGAGTTTGAGTTTTGTTTAACAGCATATCAAACTCTCTGGGTTATTTAATACCAAAAATATGAGGTTTTAAGTTATTTTTTCCAATGTTCGGTTATAGTGAGCAGGTTGATTTAATAAGATTTTAATGAAAAGTTTTTATTTTTATTCTTTTTTATTTTAGAAAACTGAAAATGTCTTCTTGTCTTGTATTTAAATATGTTTTGTTGAGAATTTTTTTTCTTTAAAAATGTGTCATGGTAACTATCTTTTCTTCAAAAATGTATTGTTGTAAATATTTTTCCTTCAGAAATGTATATTTTTCTATAAAAATCTATTTTTCTGTATTTATTTCTATAAAAATGTATTTTTATTATTTATAGTGTTTTGACCCTAGCTTGGGGGTTAACTATTTGCCCATAGCTGGGACCCTAACAGGTACTACCACTCCGGGTCAAGGTGGACCTGAGAACAACAGCAATTAAGAGGTGGTTCTCAATCAGAGGCCTTGCTGCCGGGTGCAGTTTACTGTCATGTCCAGGTTCATCTGCTGTTGAAATGTCCACCACATTCACCTGACCTGACACCATGTGATTTCTTATTTGCGCGGCGATGTGAAAAGATATGTCTCTATCCCTACTTTTCCTACACGCCTAGATAAACTCATGCAAAGAATTACTGACTCACTGAAGCATGGTAGGCTAGACATGCTTCATCGTGTTTGGAAAAATCTGGACTAATGTCTCGACGTGTATCATGTCTCGATGTGTACAGGGTCTATGTTGAGCATTTTTGAAGGCTTGGATAATCAGTTATAAAAGCTACACCCTTTAAAATATCTTGTTCAAATTTTGATAAATTCATTGATTAATGTGAATTCTATTTAAATTCGTTTGGCTGGGATATGCATTGTCATTTTAAATTATGTAAATGTTTGGGAGACACTCTGTAGATTCTATTGAGGGAAATAATTTTTTAAGGGTCTCCTACGGTTGCAATCACCTGCTTATAAATAAAATGTTTTTGAAAACGATCAGACAAATCAAAGTAACCGATAGAGAGCAAAATGGACTTCTTTACATCTCACCATTGTGGATCATCAAGGCTTTTGAGTATATAAAATATCACAAACAATTTTGAATTTCTCACGGCATAATATTTGAAACTGGAAGACAGATCTCTTATTCTCTTATTCAAATGGTAAGCTTTAATTTAAATATATGTAAATTATAGACGGGCCTTTTCAAAGAAACTCATACAGGTTACAGAGCCTGAGATTAAAGATTTTATAAGCATAAACTGTAATTATATGGAAAACAAATGAGGAATAACTGAAAGATTTTTAAATACGTTGAAAAATACATGCACAAGATTTGTATTAGATAAATGTGCAAACGCCATCTTTAAGGTTATTAGTAACGCGAATATAATTTTTGGTTTATATACTGTTATTAATGAAGTCAATCAGGAAAGTATTTGCAAGTATTTGTTGTAAACACAGGTAAAAGAATGCAGCATCGAAAAAAGAAAAAGTAATGCATTAGACAAGTACAGGTAATAATAGGAATAAAATTGAATTCGAAAATTATGATATTGGTTGTTATCACTCATGTCATGCCAGTTGCAACTAACAGATTCAACGTGATAACCTCAGACTTAAGCGAACTCAAGAGATTTAAGGCAAAATTTTATAAACAATTCACATACAATATAATATGACACCCTAAAGCAGATATTTACAGTCTGTACCTGCCATGGTGCAGTTGATGTAGAGGCATGTTTCAACTGACATTATGGAATGTTATGGATATAGAGTCAGTCAGTTATGTGCCATACGTGATACGCCTTTTGGGCGTTCATGTCTCGAAAGAGACATGACTGACTGGGCCGATGATTATCTTGCAGTAGGTTGCCATTGCTTTCTGCGGTAGACAGGTTGCCAGCCAAATCTATAGAACCTAATCTGTTCTATTATTTAACCCATAACTGGAGGAAAGAGACGGATTATTACCTTTTCCAAAGGTATTTCTGCGGAAGTGAATACAAGGAATTCGACTGGAGTTCAAATTCAGCACCCCGATTTGTCCTTGCGAGTCGATATCCACTGCACCACAACACACAGTTAAAAGAAAATAATAAGAGTAAATGCTTTATTTTGTATGAAAATAAGTATTTGGGAAGGATATGAGGTAAATCTTGAAAAAAGCGCTGATGTTGACACAGCTATCACGAAAACTACGAAGAAACGAAAATTTGTCAAAACAAATACAGTGTGCGATGAGTAAATTCTCGCTATTTTTATGTTTTTAATTTCTTGCATGCGCGTTGGTTGTTTTTGATTTTGTCAGCTGCTCAATCTAGTAGGGTCAGCTGGGCACTGTCTGTGAGAAAAATAGCATAATGACGCAATTCACTCCTCCAGAAATTTGTAAACGGCATGCCGGAAGCTCTATTACGAACCTTTCAGAATGCTTGGGAGTCAATCTGAGTAGCGTATAGTATTCAGAAAGAGTTAGATGAGTCTAATGATGATTACAAAGGTGTGTAAAGTTGTCACTAATGACAGCAACGTTATGTCTCCATTCTTCTTCTCACGGGGCCTCAAACTCAACACCAAGTGCCTTCACAAGTTTGCACTGCCCCGACTAAAGAAGGTGACGGATGGAAGAAAGTATGTCCGGCAAGACAACTCTGAATCATGCCACACAAACATGTGAACGCAATAATGGCTGTCAGCTTATTTCTGCCATCCCATCCACCTTACATCTGGACGCCTGACTCCCCAAACTGCAACCTCCTTGATTATTATGTCTGGGGCGTAGTTAAGTCGAAGACCAACAAAAATACCTTGAAACACCAAAGAAGAAGTCAAGGCAAGAATTATGGCAGCATTCACTACATGAAACAAGGAGAACGCTCAGAAGAGTAGAATGATATGCCGAACTCGTTTGGAGGTTGTGGTTGAAGCCAATGGGGATTTTATTCAATAAATTTAATCTTTAGTATTTTGAGATATTTTTGTGCAATTTATAGATATATGTGTAAAAATGAGATGTTAGTTTTATTTTTATTTTTGGGTAATTCAGACGATAATTTAACCCTCGCACCTTGTAGAAGAAAGCTTCAGCCAAAAGCGTTATCATATACAGTTTTTTCTTTGACGCCAAAATGCTGATGTTGATTAATTTGCAACCAACAATTGGCTAAGGTTGTCAAGACTTAAGTTTGAGACTGAAGAGATCATTTTTGCTGTTCAGGATCAGACCTGCTTTCACGCAACGACATAAATGTAAGAACCGAAAATATATCTTTTGTTTAGCAATACGTTGACATTATTAATCACCGTATACCAATATGCTCAATAATCCAAACAAATGAAAACAAAAAGAAATGGCAGCTAGGATACAGTCGCTTTCTCACCGACGCAGTATGGCTTCCCTGTGTCTCTTCTACAAATACTTTCACGGCTTCTGCTCCGATAAACTTAGCTCATTGGTAATGAATTTCCTCCAGCCACAAGATTATCAACTAGGTCCCACCCTTTTACTGTGAAACCGATAAATTGTAAACGCAAATTCTACTCCAGTGGTTTTTTCTCGTACTCCCCGCCTGTGGAATTCCCTTCCGCACATTTCCTTTTCCGACAGCTAAAAGTTTCATGAATTCAAATGTAAAGTCAATAGTCACCTCCTGTCTCACTAACTTACATCCTATCTCTTATGCTTTTTTCTCCGTTCACCCCACTTATCAGTATTTTTTCATACTCACTTCCTGACACACTCTTTAACTTGTCACTCATTCTCATAACATTCCTCCTATGTAACCCCTTCCACAACAGTGACAGTAAAACGCCTTGCTCGGGGTCACACGATTATAAAAAAAATCCTCATTACTGTGTATATTAGGTCAATAGCTGCTTGTTATTTATCTGGATTTTAAGGCCTGCTATATAAGGATGTGGATGTGCATTCTGGTGCAGTGGATATCGACTCGGAAGGAGAAATCGGGATGCTGAGTTCGAATTCCAGTTGAACTCCTTGCATTCACTTATGCACAAATACTCCTGGGAAAGGTATTAATCCGTCTCTTCCCTCCAGTTATGAATAAAATAATAGGACAGACTGGGTTCTATAGCCTGGGCTTTCAAACAGTCTACCGCAGAAAGCAATGGCAACCTACTGCGGGATAATCTTCTGCCCAGTCAGTCATGTCACTTTCGAGACATGATCGCCCAAAGCGTGTATCACGTATGACACTTAACTGATATAAGGATGTATGTTGTGGTGCAGTGGATATCAGCACGGAACAAGAAATTGGAGAGCCCAGTTTGAATTTCAGATGAATTCGTTGCATTCACTTAGACGCAAATACTGTTGGGAAAGGTATTAATCTGTCTCTTCTCTCTAGTGTTATGGGCTAAATAACACCGGAGTTTTCGTCTTAAACACTTGTTTGATAACCAACTGCGAGAAAGTTTGTCCAAGGTTGTGTCACTTATGACAATTAACTGAAGGACTTTTTTAAAAATCTCTTGAAGTTATTTTCGAATTTACTTCTCTGGTTAGGACCCGGAAGAAAATATGTATACAACATAAATAAAATAAAATAATAATTATTATCATTATAAATCTTATGAAAACAACACGCATCGCTCATTGATTTTATATCTGAATTTATTAAGGGTGCAAAAATGTACATATTTTATAATTGTGAATTGCGATGAACAAGAATATGGGCACTTCATCATGTCGCTGGTTGCTTAGCTGATGAAGAGAAAATTATATTTTCCAACTACCAATTTCGACGAAATATCCATGGCGATACATACTACGGATTACACAGATAACATGTCCTGCAAGGACTCAAGGTTATTTATCCAGAAATCAAATACGATTAAAATCACTGAATATTTACCGTGAAGAAGGATGCTGCAAAAGCAAACATTTTGAATATTAGCAAGCGGATTTCGGGCTATGCTACAGCCCTGAACTGAACCTACTAAAACATGGCAGGTGAGCAATATTTAACTAGCCCTCAACAAGCCTATATACTTCGATTTCAATACATTCCACCCTACTATCGAGCAGGAATGGTACGAGATTTTAATAAACGTTGACGTGCATTTTTAAACTTTTCCGTTCTGTATTGAGATTTTATTCGTGAAATTATTGACTTCAAAATGAGTAAATGATTCAAATTCATTGTATCCATGATGTTTGCCTCCTACGAGACAGTAAAATAGTGAAATAAATCATTAGTTCATAAATTTGTAATCGGCGGCGACAAAGGGAGCGGCGGCGTCGAACCGTTACGGCCTGCAAACAACAAAGGACGGACGACACGATGCGGCTTGTCGTCCGACAACCAGTTTTCACCGTGCGAGACGGACAGAACGCTGGGAAAGACTATCGGCGGCGGGCCAGCGCACAAGCAACAACAGAAGACGCGGCGGCAAAGGAGGCGGCGGCGGCGGCGTCGAACCGTTACGGCCTGCGAACGACGGGAGACGTACAACAGGAAGGGCTAGTGGTCCGACATCCCACTAATTGTAGTTTCAACCCCTGGGTCCGTCTTTGTGAACTTAGACTCAATGAAAGCGATAGAATATAGCCAAAAATAAGAGATATTCTTAGACAGAAGCAATGGTATGTGAAATTTTCTTCCCTTGATTAAATAAAAGTTTCAGTTTGTAATTCACTGTAGTTTATCCGGATTGATATACAACTGATAAAATCTGGAGAGCAAAACCAGTAGAAATGCATTGATATCAACAGCGAAGGCTTGGACACTAGTCCGCATGTAAATTGTCTCAATTAATTGACCTAGAGATACATAAGCGAGTTTTTATGGCCGAGACAATTCGACAGATTTTTCTTTTCTACTATTATTATTTTCCCGGAATATTCTGTGGTTCTTATTGTTCTTTCGAAATGTCACGTATAAATCAATTATCTTGAAATTTCTTTCACGTAAAATGACCATCGTTAAAACGTCTGGGATCTTTTTAAAGTCAGTAGCAAGTGAATATAACAATAGCAATGTTAAAGGAATAAAACGAGCAACTGGTAAGCACTCCACTTTCGCTTTCTTCTATGTGCCCTGTCCTTTCAGGACGTAGACGATCATGGCCCTCCACGTCTTCCTCTCCCTGGTGGCTTTTTGCACACTTTCTCCTGTTACAACGCGCAACCCTCGTTCCGTCATTCACCTGATCAGGTCCTTCAAATATGTTATCCGCTTTTCTCCCCTGTTTATTTTCCCCTCTATCTGACCTGTTAGTATCAGGTTCTCCAAGCCCTCCTTCCTCATTGCATGTCCCACGAACTTCAGTTGTTTTTTCTTGGTGCTCTGTATTAATTTCCTTTCCGTTTCCATTCTTTCCAAAACCTCATCATTGCTCACATGCTCGATCCATGATATTCGCAGCATCCTTCTGTAGAATCACATTTCAGTTGCTTCAAGCTTTTCCTTCATCTTTGATGATATTGTCCAGCATTCACTGCCATATTGAAAAACTGACATCACATAGCAATCCCGTATTCTATTCTTTGTTTTTAGCGAAATTGCCCTGTTTCTTAATACTTGACTCAATTTTTGGAATGCTTCCTTCGCCATGCCAATTTGCCTTCGGAGTTCTGTGCCGCACTTTCTGTCTTCTGTTATAACACTTCCAAGGTATTCAAATGTTTGTACCAGCTTGATTTTAGTATTTCCCACCTATATCTGCCATTTTGGGCTGCTCTTTTTGCCGATGACCATGCATTCGGTTTTATTACAGTTTATTTGTACTCCATTTTTTCTCACTCTCTTCAGCTCGTAATAAGTGTAAAAGGATACTTAACGAAGCTAAGATGTTGTTTGCTGCCAGACTGAAGCAACGCATAACATGCTCTAAATTCGGCTCTAAAGACTACTGGCGACTCTGTAAAAGAGTTCTTAACAAGAGCAAGTCCACAATACCCCCGCTAATCAACAAATTTGAGGTCCTCACCTCCCCAGCAGATAAGGCTGAATGTTTTGCCCGCAGATTCTCGAACAATTCGAGTCTGGACTCATCTGGACTTCTCACCTAGAACCAAGGCACAATTGAATGATGTCCACATTACACTTTGCTTGTCTCTAAGATAATCTTAAAACTTGACCCTCACAAAGCGAGCGGTGGTGACGGAATCCCAACCATAGTCTTAAAGAAATGTGCCCCTGAACTCTCCTCTGTCCTTTCTAAGGTCTACAACCTCTGCCTATCTGCTTCCTGCTTTCCTGCCTGTTGGAAATCTTCCTCTGTAGTTCCTATATTTTAAAACACTGGAGAACCCTCTGACCCTCAAATTACCGCCCTATCAGCCTTCTTCCGATCTTTGGCAAAGTGTTCGAAGCCATTATCAACGCCGAGGTGGTTCAGCATCTCACAGCACACAGGCTCCTCTCGGACAAGCAATATAGTTTCCGCTTCACCAGGTCTACTGCTGATATGCTAACGACCATCACCGAGTACATATACCAGGCACTCGACAGGAATGGCGAAGCCCGAACCGTTGCATTGGATATATCTAAGGCGTTCGACAGAGTTTGGCATGCTGGCCTTCTATGTAAACTGCGGAGCTATGGTATAACTGGACATTTGTTTGAACTAATACAGTTATTCCTCTCTAACCGCACAATGAAGGTGGTATTAAACGGACATGCCTCTCAGAACTACCATACAAACGCAGGTGTCCCCCAAGGCTCCATCTTAGGTCCTACACTCTTTCTGATATATATTAATGATCTCCCTGATTCCATAAGAGCCCAAATAGATTTGTACGCCGATGACACCACAGTTTACTCTCGCCTCCAACAAAAATCTGGTGTAGGCGTCAAAGCTAACCTCGCAGCCGAGATTGAAAAAGACCTCCAATCCATATTGGACTGGGGTAAGAAATGGCTAGTAAATTTTAATGCTTCTAAAACGAAGCTACTCTCAATTAACCATCATCGACAATCTCACCTACCTCCCATTAGCATGGACCAGGCTTGCCTCCCAGAGAGTAAAACACTACGCCTCCTTGGTCTCACACTTTCAGCGGACCTCAAAGGGAATGACTATATCGAATCCATTGCTAAATCCGCTGCTATGAAAGTCGGTTCGCTGTGTAGGGCCCGGAAGTTTTTTCCGTCTAAATCTATCCTGCACATTTACAAATCTACCACCCGCCCGTGCATTGAATAATGCTGCCATATCTGGTCGGGTGCCCCTGCTGTTCTCCTCGGGCTTCTCGATAAGGTTCAGAGGAGGGTCTGTAATGTGATAGATACCGACTTGGCAGACCGCCTGCAGTCTCTCTCCCACCGGCGAGACGTGGCTTCCCTGTGTCTCTTCTATAAATACTTTCACGGCTTCTGCTCCGATGAACTTAGATCACTGGTGCCCGCTAAATACAAATTTGCACGAGATACTAGATTAGCAACTAGATCCCACCCTTTTACAGTGAAACCGATAAAATGCAGCCGTAACTTCTACTCCAACAGTTTCTTTCCTCGCACTTCCCGACTGTGGAATTCTCTTCTAAACGATTGCTTCCCCGACGGCTACAATCTCCAGTAGTTTAAATGTAAGGTCAATAGACACCTCCTAACACACTAACCTGCTCCCATTCTATCAAGCACTCTTCCCATCTGCCTAACCCTCATCCTCGCTATCCTTACTCATCTGTCACCTTCCTCCTGACGTTCCCTATGTCTAACCACTCCTTCTCTTTACCTTCCCCTATGTAGCCCCATGCGCAAAAGTGGCAGTGGAATTCCTTGCTTGGGGTGAGATTGTTTAAACTGTTGCTTCCGATGACGAATCCTGGCATAACTTCTACGATCCTCAGATTAGTCTCGTTGTACAAGAGGAATCGATCCGGTGAAAAGACACATCATTGTCTTACGCCCATTTCTATTTTTGTATATCTACTGAATTTGTTACCTGTCCGTATGCAGGTTGTTCGCTGCCAGGAGAGATTGTGGCATTAGTTTTATTGGCATATAACGGAGGTGACTTGGTGAGCACATCACCCAAATGTGTGCTTTAAGGAACGATGCCTGACTGACTAATCTTCAGAAAATAAACCTCAGTGTATTCTCAAAATTTTACCCAAATAACATCCCAAGTAGGCATGTACGCCGATGACACCACAGTTTACTCTCGCCTCGATCAAAATTCTGGTGTTGGTGACAAGGCGAACCTCGCTGCCGAGCTTGAAAAGGACCTCCAATCCTTGGTGGATTGGGGGTAAGAAATGGATCGTAAAATTCTGAGCAGGGCCCGGAAGTTCTTTCCGTCTGAATCTATCCTGCACATATATAAATCTACCATCCGCCCGTGTACTGAATACTGCTGCCACATCTGGTCGGGTGCCGCTGCTATTCTCCTCGGGGCTCTTGACAAAGTACAGCGGAGAATCTGTAATGTGGTCAATACCGACTTGGCTGACCGCCTGCAGTCACTCTCTCACCGGCATGACTTGGCTTCCCTGTGCCTCTTCTATAAATAATTTCACGGCTTCTGCTCTGATGAACTTAAATCACTGGTGCCCCCTAGGTATGAATTTGCTCGAGATGCTAGATTAGCAACTAGGTCCCACCATTTTACAGTGAAACCGATAAAATGTAACCGCAATTTCCTATCCAACAGCTTCTTTTCTCGCACTTCCTGCCTGTAGAATTACCTTCCGCATGCTTGCTTCCCCGACGGCTATAACCTCCAGGAGTTTAAATTGAAGGTCAATTGACACCTCCTAACAGACTAACTCGCACCCATTCACTCAACCACTCTTCCTATGTACATCCTTACTCCTCTATCACCCTCCTTCTGACATTTCCTATACCCAATCGCTCTATGTAACCCCCTGCGCTATAGTGGCAGTGGAATGCCTTGCTTGGGGTGATATGATTAAAAAAAGAAAAAAAAAGGCCAGCGGTAAAATTCCCATGGCTCAGTATTATCAATTAACACTTTATTCCAACTCTGAGTTTTTAACGTGATGGCAAGTTATTGCGTTGTTCTTGTAGCAGATACCTGGACCATTACAATATTTATATTTAGGATTCGACACGACGCTCGGTTGATCAGACACATTCTCAAGAAGGCCTTTCGGGTGTAAGTAGATGCTAATAATATGTTCAAGATTCCTACTAGTTTTTACAGCTATATATAGAAAGATTCTTTGATGTGCTATACCCCTACACGGAGCATCTTCCTCTTTTTTGTAATCCTCTGTAAAGTTAACTTTTCTGCTATATCCTGTAGTCCCTGTTCTCTGATCTATTTACAAAATCTCGTCGAGTAGATTATACGCTGTTTTCATCTGTCCGTCTTGTCTTGTATGTCTTTGAGTGTGAAATTTTCCAAGCTGCCTTTCCTCATTAAGTTTCTATTTTCCCCAAACTTTCATCATTTTTTTAAATTTTGATATCAATAATTTTTAATTCGCATAGCACTGACGTAAATTCACATATAATGGGAAGATCCAACGTCTTCAAACGAAACATTTGGAGAAATATTTAAATTTATGTCATTAATGTGTAAGATTCCAAATTATTTTTTCAAAATAATAGGAACGAGACTATTCCGATGGAAACGACATCGATATTAAGGGAATTTACTTTAAGACCTTCATTTGTATAGAATATTCTAGATTAATTCTTTCATTATAATAATTAAAAACGATTTGCCAGTGAGGGAAATTATTTTCTTGTTATTCAATTAACCATTCCCGAAGCGTGTCTTTCATGTTCACAATTAACACCAGATAATCAGATAAAATGTTTTGTAAGTTTATTCTAAGCACTTTATCAAACAAAGCGACATATTTTCAAAAAAGTGACAGAAAAAATATTATTTTGTTAACAAAGGTTAATTTTTCAGGAAGAAGATTTTTTTAGAGTTATAAAATTGTCAGTACTAAATTCAGACTTCCGTATTTATCTGTTTAGTCTTTCACTCGCAGTTATGAATATAAATATTTCACCAACATTTTTAACAAAATTTAAAAGCCTTTCAAAATATCGTAAAAAGTAATGACACAAGTTACAGTGTACGATTAATAATGTATGGAAAAACAGTTTAAGAAATCAGTTCTTTGTTATTTAAATTCAATGAAAAAAATTATTTTTATTGAACACATCAAATGAATCATCATTGATTGGTCAATAACAATATGACATATTTGATGCTTCTTTGCAAACTATTTCACTACAAGCATGGCAAAGGGACTAAGAATTTTATTGCCTTGCTTGTGATGAATACAATTTTAAAGATTATCGAAAAAAAACACGATTTATCGGACGAAATCATGCTTATGTTATGTAACTACGCAGCAAGAAGAGATGGCTCGAAAATCCTACACATTTAAATTTAATAGTTCAATTCCAGCTGATTTCATTTAGTTTCATTTTGTTTATGTCTACAGCACATCAATAGGAATCACCGAAGTTAAGCAACGTTGAGACTGGTCAGTACTTAGATGGGTGACCGCTTGGGAATACCAGGTGCTGTAAGTCTATAGTGACGGATGTGCGTTGTGGTGCACTGGATATCGGCTCGGAAAGAGAAATCGGTGAGCCGAGTTCGAATTCCTGTTGAATACCCTGCATTCACGTAAGCACTGGTACCATTGGGAAAGATATTAATCCGTCCCTTCCCTCCAGTTATGGGTTAAATAACAAGGGTCGGACTTGGGGACCCTGCCCTTAAAAACAAATCCCACTGAATCTTGATACTCGAAAAGAAAAAATATTACTAGACACAAAACTTATATAAAAATAACAATACATTTTTGAAAGAAAAAGGTATTACCAGCAATAAATAACTAAAATTTAGTTGGCATTAAATGACCAGCCGAGGTTGATATGCCATTAAAAACAAAACAACCAAACAACATCAATAAGAATAAAGTTTATAGAAATTGTTTTAGTCGCCTGATAATCCACAGTAAATTTGCATCCCGGTTTTGCATTTCGCATTTCTCGGTAGATAATTGTTGGGGAGTCTGCCTACAGAGAATGGCAGTGTGTAAAACAGTGTGTAAGGCAGAACTTTAACGCTGTGCTTGTAACAGCAGTTGAACTGCCGCTAGTTAGTCAGCAAGAATATAGACTTATTACCCGGACTTACTTCTTATCTACAAGACTATATATATTTGACTCCTACTAACAAGTATTCTTAGTGTTCCTGAATTCTACTAACAGGTTGTATATATCTTGTTCAATATACTTACATTTTTCCCCCCATATCTGTTTTGTGTTATTATACTGTGTAGTTTCTCACAAGAATCCACAACAATAATCTTTATATATAAAAGACAATCTGTTAGTCTGTGTGTGACTGTTCCCTATGCACGCCTACATTTTTTAAGCTGTGTCATTTAAACTTTCTAGGGACACATATCTACAGTGAAGCCAGGTCGACACAACTTTTTGAATTTAAGTTCAGCAATTTCCATTTCGCTTTTTTGACCAATGGAGCCTATTGTTTACATTTGCTTCGTAAAACATCTAAAATGTAAGATAGTTGCTAAATTCCGTCACAGAAATCAAATCTCACTTGTGAAACAAGACTAAAATATTTTTTATTAAATATGTTTGCTGAATTACCTCACAGAAATCAAGCCTCACGTGTCTAAAATCACCGGGCTATGATGCTATTCTATCATAACTAGTAATATCATGGAATTATATTCCTACGCTTAATATCTGTAACCCTTGACGTAGGAGTATATAAGAAACACTTCACTTCATGGTTTAGAACAACACATGTATTTCCTCTTATGTATATATGTCACATAAATCACTAATAATGTCTCTGTTACAATTTACCACGCCTCGACACATCAACATATTTACATAGTGACCGCATGGGTTTAAAAACAATGAAAAACGACCAATTTACCACGCCCCGACACATTATCATCATTTCACTAACAACGTGAGATAATTAACAAATGCTATAAAAAATTTTATTATTTTGTCATTATTTTCTTAACATTGTTGTGGTATATAAAATTTAATATACATAATTTAATAATATATATAGATATTAACATCTTAGAAAAACATAGTCATGTAGGTAATATCAGACAGATTTTAGTCAACAATACAATAATCTACATTCATACACACAGTAAAAAGTACCTTCAGATATTGGAAACCAAGTACATTAAATCCAAACAGCTCACGTTTAAATCTGGTCATAACACATTATATTGCATTTAAATATGTGGTTCTGTTAACATTTCGAGCTCTCACGCGGTGTGACGTCATAGAACCGCATTACAAATTTACGAACTGCGTTTGCTATTTGTTAACTGTTATCGTTGCTTAGCAAAGTTTTATGTCAATACAAGATAAAATCATCTTTGATGGTGGATGTTTTTATGTTAACATTCTTGTAACCTCTCTGAAGATGGCTCATGTGAGTCGAAAGCTTAAAACCAACTTAATAAAAAATTATCTAAATGTTAGAGAATTTTTGTCTTTATTTTCACCTGAAATTAAAGCCAAAATATGATGTTTAGAACGGCTCATGATTAAACATAATAGACATTTATTGTCTCTTATATTTAACACTATATGTTTAGAAAATTTATATGCAGATAATTGTGTATCATGGCTATATTACCTCTTTTATACAGGTGTCATTGAAGATGAATAACATAATGCGATTAAGCTTTATATTCAATTTTTCTTGTACTTGTATAAGTCATTTCTTTCCTGGAAAAAAGTGAATAAAAACTATCCGATTAGTTTATATTTCCATGGCTTTTTTATCCCTTGCACAAATCGCACTTCTTAATTTACAGCGCTTGTTATTTCCAAGTAGTTACCAATCTAATGTTATGTATTGAAGAGTCTCGGTGTTGCTTAACCTATCTTATTGCTGACCGTAAAGAAACCTAAACCAATCAACCCATTGATCTCTATACACATGATTGATCATACCGCTGTCGTGAATAAGACACTAAATCAAACGATTTTTCTTTATGTTGACTAAGTAGCTTCTCCTATTCTCTTCGTCGTAAGACAATGTTAACAAGTCTTATAACATAAAAACTAGCATTATAGCCCGGCGTTGCTTGGGTGTAATGAAAGCTTTAAAACTAATCCATGGTCCTGGAGCTCAGACTCTTTGGACGTTGGCACAAAAGAATAAAAAGCAATGGTTATTTCCAGTTAAAGCGAAATCGTAGACTGAAAGAAAAATGAATGGATGTAAGTCAAATTTTGATTTGATAAGTTTTTTGTCGTAAACTGAATTTTGAAGGCTAAATAATTCCTCTGAGTAAATGGTATCATGGCTGAGAATAAGAACTACAATTATACCTACTTAGAGCCAAACCCCAAGCATAAAATAAAATAAAAGGGGTAAAAAAACAGACATACAGGCAGATAAACAGACACACACACACAAACATCTTGCTATATATATTATCGATTTTCTGCACTATTGTAAGAACTGCAACATTGAAACTTCTGAATATCGTTTCTTATGTCTTTTTCTATGAGTACATCATATTTGATTAAACTCGGACTACTACTTCTATAACCCTATTGTTTCGATTATCGATTTTCGATATTTGTCGGGGGTACCTCGACACTAAACCTAGCTAAAAACACTCGCAGACGCTTATCGTTTAACTGTGTCAATTTTCAAGAAAATCGGTTCAGTCGTTTTGGAGTCTATAGCTAACGGACACACACACACATACATACATACACAGACAATGTTCCATTTATAAATAAGTTTAGATACCTTGGTGCAAATCTATAAACAAGCCATCAATTTTGTATATTTTCTATTCAACCGTTATTTCAATTGTCAATAAAATTAACAATGATTTGCTGCTACGTGAAGTAGTTATAAGAACAAGTTCATGAACGTTTTCACTAACCAGTTCCTACTTACTTTAGCAAACCAGTGATAGGAACTTTAAGAAATATACGTGGGTATGGAAGATTTCTTAACGAACATAGGATATTTTTTTTCTGGAGGAAATATCAATCGAATTAGCTGCGTTGAGTGAGAATAAATGTTATATTCCAGGAAAAGACATCGGAGAATGAAGTTCAACTTGTGTTGCAATCAATTTAGACTTCTCTTCTTTGTTCTTTTACAGTGAAACCGATAAAATGCAGCCGTAACTTCTACTCCAACAGTTTCTTTCCTCGCACTTCCCGACTGTGGAATTCTCTTCCAAACGATTGCTTCCCCGACGGCTACAATCTCCAGGAGTTTAAATGTAAGGTCAATACACACCTCCTAACACACTAACCTGCTCCCATTCTATCAAGCACTCTTCCCATCTGCCCGACCCTCATCCTCGCTATCCTTACTCATCTGTCACCTTTCTCCTGACATTCCCTATGTCTATCCACTCCTTCTCTTTACCTTCCCCTATGTAGCCACATGCGCAATAGTGGCAGTGGAATGCCTTGCATGGGGTGAGATGATTATAAAAAATAGTCTTCCCATCTACCCAACCCTCATCCTCGCTATCCTTACTCATCTGTCACCTTTCTCCTGACATTCCCTATGTCTATCCACTCCTTCTCTTTACCTTCCCCTATGTAGCCTCATGCGCAATAGTGGCAGTGGAATGCCTTGCATGGGGTGAGATGATTATAAAAAATACTCTTCCCATCTGCCCGACCCTCATCCTCGCTATCCTTACTCATCTGTCACCTTTCTCCTGACATTCTCTATGTCTATCCACTCCTTCTCTTTACCTTCCCCTGTGTAGCCACATGCGCAATAGTGGCAGTGGAATGCCTTGCATGGGGTGAGATGATTATAAAAAATACTCTTCCCATCTACCCAACCCTCATCCTCGATATCCTTACTCATCTGTCACCTTTCTCCTGACATTCCCTATGTCTATCCACTCCTTCTCTTTACCTTCCCCTATGTAGACTCATGCGCAGTAGTGGCAGTGGAATGCCTTGCATGGGGTGAGATGATTATAAAAAATACTCTTCCCATCTACCCAACCCTCATCCTCGCTATCCTTACTCATCAGTCACCTTTCTCCTGACATTCCCTATGTCTATCTACTCCTTCTCTTTACCTTCCCCTATGTAGCCTCATGCGCAGTAGTGGCAGTGGAATGCCTTGCATGGGGTGAGATGATTATAAAAAATACTCTTCCCATCTACCCAACCCTCATCCTCGCTATCCTTACTCATCTGTCACCTTTCTCCTGACATTCCCTATGTCTATCCACTCCTTCTCTTTACCTTCCCCTATGTAGCCCCATGCGCAATAGTGGCAGTGGAATGCCTTGCTTGGGGTGAGATGATTATAAAAAATACTCTTGCAATCTACCCAACCCTCATCCTCGCTATCCTTACTCATCTGTCACCTTTCTCCTGACATTCCCTATGTCTATCCACTCCTTCTCTTTACCTTCCCCTATGTAGCCCCATGCGCAATAGTGGCAGTGGAATGCCTTGCATGGGGTGAGATGATTATAAAAAATACTCTTCCTATCTACCCAACCCTCACCCTGGCTATCCTTACTCATCTGTCACCTTTCTCCTGACATTCCCTATGTCTATCCACTACTTCTCTTTACCTTCCCCTATGTAGCCTCATGCGCAGTAGTGGCAGTGGAATGCCTTGCATGGGGTGAGATGATTATAAAAAATACTCTTCCCATCTACCCAACCCTCATCCTCGCTATCCTTACTCATCTGTCACCTTTCTCCTGACATTCCCTATGTCTATCCACTCCTTCTCTTTACCTTCCCCTATGTAGCCCCATGCGCAATAGTGGCAGTGGAATGCCTTGCTTTGGGTGAGATGATTATAAAAAATACTCTTCCCATCTACCCAACCCTCATCCTCGCTATCCTTACTCATCTGTTACCTTTCTCCTGACATTCCCTATGTCTATCCACTCCTTCTCTTTACCTTCCCCTATGTAGCCCCATGCGCAATAGTGGCAGTGGAATGCCTTGCTTGGGGTGAGATGATGAAAAAAAAAAGAACATAGCCTGTGTTACATCTGGGCAAAATGATAAACAATATGAAGTGCTACAAAAGTCTGGAACCTATGGAGAATCATTATCACCCAAGTAGCGAATTGAGCCGATGTATTTTCCGGTATTTTAGCCGTTATTCGTTTGAAATTGGTTGATTTTGTTTAGCGGCATATCAACATCTATGGGCTATTTAATGCTCTAATCTAAATATTTGGAACACAAGTTTCTGACTTCAACTAAATATATTTTGAATGTAATTGCATTCCTTTCAACTACAGATAAAATGTATTGTTGATCGCTTTTTTATAAAATGCATTGTTGTTTCTTTTGAAATAATAGAGATTGCTGATCACTTTACTATATTGTTGATAATTTTACTAACAAAAATTAATTTTTATGCTTTCATTGAGTTTTGCTTTTGTTTGCAGGTTCACTATTTGCTCATTGCTGGGAACATAATTTCCGTTACCCCGAGTCACGTTGGAACTAGAACCAACAGCAATTAAGAGATGGTTCCAACCTCTTCAATATCACCATACTTGAGATCAGAGGCCTTTCTACAGGATTATTATATTGCCATACCCACGACATTGTTATTCTGTCTAATACATCCAATTCGACTTATATTACCAAATAGAAACGTCGTGTTTACTTTTTAAGAAAACCTGGTTTTAAAGTTAAAAAAATTTTTTTTGCCAGCTCCAAAACTCAAAAAGCACGTTCTTCTCCAAAGAACTTGGTTCATAAACTTCGTTTAAATTCATAATCAGTTATATAATTTAATTAGCACGTTCATGCTGAAGCTCACATTTTTACAAAGAAGCACGATCCATCGTGACAGATTTCGTGTGTTAGGCTGTAGAGATGCAAACGATTCTCGTTAATATTTTGCGGCCATATTGAATTGAAGAATTTAAATTTATTACACTTTTGGGCGTAGATTGCTTTAGAGTAAATTTTAAACTAATAATTCTTGATCTTTTCTGTCAATCCCAATGCGAAATTGTTATTGATTCAATCAACGCGTTATAATAATCTCTAGGACCGAACCGAAATCTTTTATTTTATCAGAAACAAATAATCAAATCATCAAATATTACCTTCATCTAACATTATTTATATTCTTCCACGTTATTTATGAAACTTGGCTCAGTTTGATTTAAATATATACGAGATCAGATTTGTTACAATACGGTGGGTTGGAATAGCGAAATATATCTTCCAAAAACTAAGCAAAGTATTAAGAAACAAGAGAAAGGAATGCCGAAATCTGATGTAGTATCCGTATACATCTATGACAGTGAATGCTGTAGAATCTACACACATATAAAGAGGGGTATTAAGGCAACAGAAATGTTATCCTATTGAGAATTGCTAAGGATATCATGGCTTAAACCTGTAAGTGACTAGAACAGTGGAAACAAAATGGACACTTATTTTTAAAGAAAATGGAAACACATTGAGGCTTATACTTGAATCAGAAAGAAACAGGACAATAGGGGTTGAGAATAAGAGCGAGTAATCTAACAAAGAAAACTTAGTAAGACTAAAAACTGATAAGAAGCTGTGGAGAGCCCTAATCAATTATATCCTGAAATGACATGCCACATAGAAGAAATGCTTTCTCATGCTGCAAGTTTTTTTTTTTTAATTACAATGAAAGTTCTTGATACTAAAGTGTTTTCCTAATTAGTAAGGAACATATCATTGAATGTATTGTCCATCGCTAGCCATTATATTTTCCAATTTGCTGATAGCCTTGGAATTCCACGTCGGAAAAACGATATGTCTTTTGAGGCTAACCATGTATCAACCCATTTTTTAGCATCTTCATAAAAATGAAAATGTTATTCAGCCAGGCCTTGTGACATAGACAGGAGCACCTGATAACCGGACGGGATAATATCTGTTGAATACGGTTGGTAGGGTATGACATCCTATTTAAGCGTTTCCAGGTGGTTTTTCGTCTTTTCAACATGTGGCCTAGTGTTGTCATGCTGCAAAATCACTTTGTCGAGTATCTGCTCGTGTAGTGAGCGTTTTTCTTCAAAGCTTGTCTCAAACACATCAATTGTAGTTGATAGCTATTTCCCGTTATGGTTTCAGTCGGTTTAAAGAGCTCATAAAAACTACACCCAGCTGATCCCAGCAAATGCAGAGCAGAAGCTTCGAACCATGGATATTCGGCTTGGCCGCAGATGTTGATGCATGGCCGGTCTTAACCAACAACCTTCTACAACTGGGGTTATCGTAATGCATCTACTTTTCATCGCCCGTCAAGATACGATGCAAAACAACTTTCCTTTCCTGCCGTTGAATCAGTTATTCACGTAACAAGACGCCGTTCGACATCTCTTGGCGTCAATATGTACGGCAACGGATGACCTGAATTTAAATTATTCTAATGAATTTAAACGTTTTAAGACCGTCGTGCGATCGACCCCTAATGATCCTGTAATTTCAGTTTGCGATCACATGAGTCCTCATGAAGCAATGACTTCACTTCTTCATCTTCAATTCTTCTCGGTGCACCAGAGTGTTCTTTAACTTCAGCATCAAAATCATTATCTTTGAAGCGCCTAAACCAATCTCTGCGTGTTGTTTCCGGGAGAGCATGGTCGCGCGTAAGTCTCAACAAGGATCCTGTGTGCTTCAACGGCAAATGTCTTTCGTATAAATTAGAGCAGTAGAAAAACCTACAAATACATTTTCTTTGCCAACGCAAAAAAAATAAAGTTGTTTACACATTGACGAAATGATATACACTGAATTTGAAACTTGGGTTACCATCTGAAACCATACTTACACAGTTCTGGGACGCTATCTGTTGGAAAAACCGAAAACTTATTCAAGATCTTAACACACACACACACACACACACACACACACACACACATATATATATATATATATGTATATATATATATATATATATATATATATATATATATTGTAATTTTGTTATTACAATTGTTTACAAAAGCATTATATGTATTATTATGTATATTACTACACCCCCACCTACACACACACACACACACACACACACACACACATATATATATATATATATATATATATATATATATTAATTCCGATACTTTAATCCAAGCGAAAAAAGCAGGAAGGTAATGTGTTATACCCCGTGGGATTTTCATATCGAAATGGTCATTCAACATCATTGAATTAATCCTTTTTTTAATTTATATATATATATATATATATATATATATATATATATATATATATATTGCTGTATTTATTGTTAAAGTTATTTATGAAAAAAGGGATGAACAGGTAGATAAAAACTTTGGAAGAAGAGTTGATTTCAACAGTGCCATACGACAGAGACGTTTGGACGATCATGTCTCGAAAAAGACATGATTGACTGGGCAGAAGATTTTTTGCCGCAGGTTGCCATAACTTTCTGTGGTAGACCAGTTGTAAACAAATGCTATAGAACTCGCCAGTTCATGCTAATTAACCCGTAGCTGAAAGTAAATGCAACGGATTCGAACTTTTCTCAAGGGTATTTGCGCGTAACTGAGAGAATTCAACTGGAATTAGAACCCGGCCTACCAATTTCTAATTCGGAGCCGATATCCACTGCACCAAAACCCACATCCCATTCAACTGCATATCACTGCCAAAAAGAAAGTTTTTACAAGAGTCGATAATTTCCGTTGTAAGCGTTTGAGATAAATTAACGCTTAATATGCAAGATACATGAAATGAATGATTTCGCTTAGAAAATGTGGAAGGACCGTTGAAAATGCCAATTTAGATAATGAAGAATTGAAATAAATGAGGGAAAACGGATACCTCTGTATGCTGTGAATAGCACAAATCAATTCTTCAAACTTCCCATCATCGACACTATCACCAAATTCTCCACAATTCAGACAAAATCTCAAATCATTGACTCTAATTCCAAATTATCCTCTCTTCAAATAAACATCACTAAATCATCGCGATTTAGGTAATCTTTACGTAATTAGTGTTATTCCGAAAATCCCCACAATTTACACGAACCCCTTTCAATCATTACGACTCTATATAAAGATAATATGATGCAAGTTAATGTTGTCAGAAGAAAACTGGAATTAACAGGCCGGTGTCATTTTTCATGATATACTTAGATTTATATGATAAATCGAAAGTGAAAGACGCGTAAGCTCCATGGAAATTCCGAAGTGATAAGATTTCAATTCCCTTTGATGTTAAGCGTTCGTATTTGGAACACAATTAAAACAGGCTTTACCATTGGTTGCAATCTGTGACCAGTACCATGAATATTTCATTTGTCTGGTTACCATGGCAATATCCCTCGAGCATTTAACAGCGGTTGCTTTAAGCAGTAACTCTAAAATCTTACATTATTTACAATGTTCATTTGTTGTTCTCATCTTTATTGCCATATTCACGACATTTCGGCCGTTTTACGTCCCGACCTTCTTCAGATGATTAAAATTTCGAACCCAACTCTATATTTCAATCAGAAGGGTAGATTGTGCTCATCTTTTTAGCCATGTTTCCGACGCTTTGGCCTTTAGTTAGTACGTTTATTATTTCCAAGGACTTGACCCTAGGTCATATGAGATCAATACCAGGCTACAGCAGTGGTGAGCCTTGAGAGTCAAATTAAAGGGAGATAACTACATGGCTACCGGAAGTGGCATCACACATGGAATGGGAATGATATAACACAGTGATAGTAATAAAGAGTTCGCTTGGAAATTCCTAGCACTTGAAGAAGCATATACAACTGCCGAAATGTTGTAAACATGGCAATAAAAACAAAACTTGTAACAATGTAAATAGTGTAAACGAAAGGAGGTTTTCACGTTTGTTGCTTGTTGACTTCTGACAATGCGTTGGGTAATCATTTCTTGGGTTTAGTTAAAATTTTACTTTCTTTAGAAACCTGCAATCGCTCAGTAAGCTCGCCAAATGTCTTCCTCTATATCCGCCTTCAGGGCCTTATCAAACACGACCTGTGATTGACCACTGCGGGGTGCATCACAAAGGTATATATCTCGGAACGATGAACTTCTGGCACTAATGTCTGATAAGTGCTTTCACCCACAGCAATATCCCCAACGGCTTGACATATTCGGCAACTTGATGCGGCATCAAACCTACTTATAATCATAAATCAGAAAACCTTGAACGAGTATATTCGATAACGCCATGTTTCTTAGCCACAATTTTGGCTGTGACTGGTGTGCATGTGCGACGCACCATCATTAGTCAAGAGCAATGTCTCATCACCAACCTCTTTCTCGGTACGTGACGCATACATGTGCGTATGAGTGATCAATTTTTCTCACACGTCGAAAATTAAAAAAAAAAATGATAAAGGCTTTTTTTGCTTTACGGCGGACTAAAATAATTCTTTTATATATTTCTAAATAAAAAAATTAATTTGATTTCGTAAAACATTTGAGTGAATAAAAACAAGTTATCAATATTATTTTTAATAACGATGGCTGACATAAGCTAGAAATCCCAGGGTCCATCCTCCACACACACACACACACACACACACACATATATATATATATATATATATATATATATATATATCCCAGGATCACTCCGCCATGCACACACACACACACACACACACACACACATGTATATATATAAATATTACGAAATATACATATAATCCCATGTTTAAAACATGACTCAGAATTTAATATATAATTATTTCATTTGAAGTCTTAGGGGGATAAAGACATTCATTTATATGTGTGTGTGTGTGTATGTGTGTGTGTTTGTATGCATGCATAAAACTAAAGAATAAAAGATAAAGCTCTATATATTAAATAAAAAGAGCGCTAAATGCTAAATCTATGAGACTAAAAATAACAACAACAATAATAGCAGTAACAATAATGATAATAATAATAATTATTATTATTATCATTATTACTAAACAATAATAAGGTGAAATAAACATCAAAAGACGTATATTTCAAGGTGATTATTTGTCTCCCTTACAATTTTGCATATCATTAATAGCACTAACACGTCAACTTAATAAGACAAAATGTGGTTATAAAAAAGCCCAAAAGAAAAAAGCTATCCATTTTACATGGATGACCTAAAGTTGTATGCTAAGAATGATAACGAGCTGGAAGGTCTTCTGCAAACTGTAACATGCTTCAGCGAAGACATTGGAATGAAATTCAATTTGAATAAATGTGCTAAAGCTACAGTTTTACGTGGATCACTACAACAAACATCCTCAATTAGCTTGACCCTGCTGTAACAATAAAAGAATTAAAGCCAAAAGAAGCTTATAAATACCTAGGTGTAAATGAGAGTGAAAACATTCACCATAAAAAACTGAAAGAAATAGTGCGTAAAGAGTACTATAGAAGGCTACGACTGATATTAAATACTGAATTGAATTCTCAGAACAGTGTTATGGCCATTAATAGCCTTGCAATCCTATTTGTCCAATATAGTTTCTACATCTTAAACTGGACTCTAAACGGCATCAGACGAATGGATTCTAAAACAAGAAAGCTTCTTTCTAAGCATAAACTGCATCATCCAAAGGCTGATATAGACCGTCTATAGATACACCGTATGGTGAAGCCCGAACCGTCGCCTTGGATATCTCTAAAGCATTCGACAGAGTATGGCATGCCGGCCATCTACGAAAACTGCGAAGCTATGGCATAACTGGACTTTTGTAGGACTTAATCCAGTCATTTCTCTCTAACCGCACACTGAAGGTGGTATTAAACGGACATGCCTCCCAGAACTACCCTACAAAGGCGGGTGTCCCCCAAGGCTCTATCCTAGGTCCTACGCACTTTCTAATCTAGATCAATGATCTCCCCGATGCCATAAGATTACAAGTAGGCATGTACGCCGATGATGCCACTACTTACTCTCGCCTCGATCAAAAATCTGGTGTTGGTGACAAGGCGAACCTCGCTGCCGAGCTTGAAAAGGACCTCCAATCCGTGGTGGATTGGGATAAGAAATGGCTCGTAAAATTCAATTCTTCCAAAACGAAGCTGCTGTCAATTAACCACCACAGACAACCGCACCTCCCTCCCATTAGTATGGAACAGGCTTGTCTCCCAGAGAGTAAAACACTACGCCTGCTTGGCTTGACACTCTCAGTGGACGTCAAGTGGAAAGACTACGTCGAATCCATTGCTAAATCCGCAGCTATGAAAGTCGGCTCCCTGTGCAGGGCCTGGAAATTCTTTCGCCTGAATCTATCCTGCGCTTATATAAATCTACCATCCGCCCGTGTATTGAGTATTGCTGCCACATCTGGTCGGGTGCCCCTTCTATTCTCCTCGGGGTTCTTGACAGAATACAGCGAAGAATCTGTAATGTGATTGATACCGGCTTGGCTGACCGCCAGCAGTATCTCTCTCACCGGCGTGACGTGGCTTCCCTGTGGCTCCTTCTATACATACTTTCATGGCTTCTGCTCTGACGAACTTAAATCACTGGTGCCCCCCAGATATGAATTTGCACGAGATACTAGATTGGCAAATAGGTCCCACAGTTTTACAGTGAAACCGATGAAATGTAACCGAAATTTCTACTCCAACAGCTTTTTTTCTCGCACTTCCCGCCTGTGGTATTCCCTTCCGCATGCTTGCTTCCCCAATGGCTACAACCTCCAGGAGTTTAAATGGAGGGTCAATAGACACCTCCTAACACACTAACTCACACCCACTCTCTCCAACTCTCTTCCTATGTACATCCTAAGTCATCTATCACCCTCCTTCTGACATTTCCTATACCCAATCGCTCTATGTAACCCCCTGCGTTATAGTGGCAGTGGAATGCCTTGCTTGGGGTGACACGATTTAAAAAAAAAAGAATTGTCGTACGAGACACCAACTATTAGCTTACTAACATACACAGAAACACAAAGGACTGGATGATACAATTAGTCAAGCAACATGAAAAAAGAAAGAAAAAATATTAAATAATAAAAGAAGGTAATACAAACAAGATTTATATTTAGTAGATTCTGTAGGAAAGCAAAACAGAAGCTAAGCACCAAATATTGCGAAAAAATATGAAAATGAAAGCCAAAGATAATGCTCTTGAACAGATGAAACAAAGCTGGCAAGACAAACCTTTGCATGGCCAATATCCAGAACGTGCTAATAAATCCAATATTGATAAAGTTAATACTCATCATTAGTTACGTGCATCTGCATTAAAGTCTGAGCCTGAAGGTTTTATTCTTACAGCACAAGACCAAGTCTTTTCACTAGAAACTTTCAGGCAAATATTATACATAATAATTTTGATCCAAAATGCAGGTTCTGTGATAAATACAAAGAAACAATAGACCATCTAATCTCAGGATGTTCTGTGCTTGCCCCAAATGAATATAAAAATCGTCACGATTGAGTAGGGCAATATTTACACTGGACAATGTGCAAACACTATGGAAAATCTGTAAACAAACACTGGTATGAACATCACCCAGCACCGGTTACAGAAATAAAAGATATCACCATTTTATGCGATTGCACCATCTACACAGACAGAAAAATTGAAGCAAATAGGCCGGACATTATTGTTAAAAACTAAAAAGAAAAAACTTGTCTATTAATTGATGTGTCTTGTCCAGCGGTTATAACATAGCAACTAAAGAATTCGAAAATTTATCAAAATATAAAGACCTGGAAATTGAAGCAGAAAAAATGTGGAAATTGAAAACAAGAATCATGCCAGTGATAATAGGAGCACTTCAATAACACACACACACACACACACACACACACACACACACACACACTACTATCATATATGGTCAGGCGCTCCTGTTGTTCATCGCAGTGTTCCCGACAGGCTCCAAAGGAGAATTTGTAATGTGATAGGTCCCGACTTGGCAGCTCAACTCCAGACACTTTCTCACTGGTTGGATGCGGCTTCCCTCTGTCTATTACACACATATTTTCATGGCTTTTGTTTTAATCGTATCACCACGAACAAGGCGCTAATGCCACTGATGTGCAGGGGGCTACATAAGAGTAAAAAGATTAATTAGAAGAGAGTGAACAGGAAGACGAACCAGTTGGAAAGAAGCAAGAGAAGGATGTGAATACATGTGTGATGAGAGTTTCAAGGGTGGAGAAAAAGGAAAGGATATGCGGGGTGGTGAAAGAACTAGAGTCAAGTGGTTAATAGATGCGTATTGACATTGCATTTTAATTCCTGGAGATTGTAGCAGTCAGCAAAGTAAGAATATGGAAGCGAGTTCCACAGGCGGAAAGTGCGACAGAAGAAGCTGCAGGAGTAGAATTGTCGTCTGCATTTGGTTAATCTAACTGAGAATGGGTGGGACCCAATTGTCAATCTGGTTGCACGAGTAAACACCTGTTGCAGAGGCACCAGCGACTTAAATTCGGTGGGGAAATGGCTGTAGTCGAGCTGCCAAGTCGGTACCTATCACATTGCTTATTCTCCTTTGGAGCCTGTTGAGAACACTGAGATGAACAGCAGAGGCGCCTGACCATATATGTCAGCAGTATTCTATGCACGGACGAATGGTTGATTTGTATATATGCAGGATGGATTCAGGCGGGAAAAGCATCTTGGCTCGACACAGTGATCCAACCTTCTTAGCAGTAGATTTAGCTATGGTCTCAATGTAGTGGTTCCATTTGACATCAGAAGAGAGGGTAAGGCCGAGGATGCGCAGTGTATTGCTCTCAGGGAGACTCGCTTGGTCCATACTTATGCAGAAGTGGTTGCCTGTGATGATTGACAGATAGCAGCTTGGTCTTAGTCGCATTGAAATTGACAAGCCACTTCTTGCCCTAATTCCCCACAGAGTGTAGATCCCGTTCAAGGTCAGTAGCGAGATTATGTTTGTCCGCCACGACGGGTTTCTTACTGATGCGGGAGTAAAATGTGGTGTCATCTGCGTAGATGCCTACTTGGCACTTGATCTCATCTGGGAGGTCATTTATGAAAATAAGGAAGAGCGTTGGGACCAGGATAGAGCTAGGGACACCAGCGTTTGTGCTGTAGGATGTAGAGGCATGCCCATTCAAAACAACCTTCATTTTGCGGTTATTTAAAAAAGATTGGATTAGATCAAGCAAAGCGTCCGGTAACACCGTAACCCCGTAGCTTGCATAGAAGGCCAGAATGCCAAACCCTGTCAAAAGCCTTGGGGATGTCCAGAGTAACAGCACGATCTTTGCCTGACTCGTTAAGGACCTGGAGCATGTACTCTGTAACGATTGTTAGCATGTCGGCCGTGGACATGGCAAAGCGGAATCCATACTGCCTGTAAGAGTAGAGTTTGTGGGCAGTAAGATATTGAACTATTTCAGCATTGATTATGGCCACGAAAACTTTCCCGAAAATTGGTAGAAGGCTGATAGGGCGATAATTGGATAATTGGATAGGTCCGAAGGTTCACCACGGTTCTTAAATACAGGAACGACTGAAGAGAACTTCCAATATGCAGGAAAACAGGAAACAGAAAGGCAGTAGTTATACAGTTTAGAGAGGACAGGGGAGAGTTCAGGTGCACATCTTTTAAGGACTATCACCGGGATTCCATCACCACCGCTCGCCTTATGGGGGTCAAGTTTTGAAATTACACGAGATACTAGTGTCGGAGTAATATATACCTCGTGCAGTTGAGCCTCAGTTCTAATAGGGAAATCGGGTGAAGGTACTCCAGATGAATCAAATGTGAAGATGGATGAGAATCTGAGAGCAAAGCACACAGCTTTGTCTGCAGATGATGTGAGAACCTCAAGTTCATTGATTAAAGGAGGTAGTGAGGATTTGCTATTGTTCAGCAACCGTTTGCATAACCGCCAATTGTCCTTGGAGCCGAACTTGCGGTCAGCTATGCGCTGTCTCATTATCTCAGCAAACAACATTGGCGACATTCAGGATTCTCTTGTACTCATTACGAGCAGACGTGAATAGGCGTCTATTGTGATCAGATGACAGTCTCCGGAATAGACGGAAGTAATGGTTCCTGTGGGCAATAGCACAGTTATCAACTGGGAGATCGAACACTTTTTCACTAGCTATAGGGAGGTGTTCACTAACGTAGATCGCCAGCCCATGCATTCTGCACCGACGAATTTAAGACTGGCAAAATGGTCCCACCAATTTACAGTTAGATCAACCAAATGCAGCCGACAATTCTATTCCATCAGCTCTTTTTTCTTGCACTTCCCGACTGTAGAACTCTCTTCCATATACTTGCTTTCCTGACGGTTACAACCTCCAGGAATTTAAATGCAATGTCAATACCTATCTGTTATCCACTTAATTCCAGTTCTTTCTACATCACCGCGTATATCTTGTTCTTTTCTTTTCAATCTACCTTCGCGACTGTCTTCACACCTGTGTTCCCATCCTTTTCTTGCCCTTTCTCTGACACTCCTTGTAACTGGTTCGTTTTTCTCTTCACTCTTCTCTTGTCCAAACTCTTACTCTAATGTAGCCCCCTGCGCATCAGTGGTGGTACCGACTTGCTTGGAGTGAAACGATTAAAAAAACAGGAAAATCTAAAAGTTACTGGGGGTACGAACAACGACACCTTTGCAATGCAAGAATGGCAACAATCGATGATTTAGTTAGCAGAAACCCTTCGGAACACTCGTATCCACCAATACCTGGACAGTTAGACGACAGATTATTTAAAACTGGATGAAAGCTCCGACTTGGGAAGACTAAAAGAGTCGAACAATTTACTTGTCTGTTGGTGAACAGTTAACCGGTGAATTGCCCGGTTAACTTTTTTCGCTTCTGGTCAGAACGCGTTGAAAGCAGTAGTTCTCTTTCGATCACCGAAATGAAGCATTGTTGAGCTATGTGTATGTTTAGATACATATATACATATATATATATATAGGGTGACTGAAATGCAATATCTTATTTTATGTAACAGTGGCTATTAACTGAATTTTTCTTTAAAAGCAGATCTACTATAAGAAACACAGGCTTTGGAAGAAGTCATGTTTTCCATATCACATGATTTCCCGGTAAAATCAGTTGACGCGTTTCCTGGAATGGTTGGAGAAGCTGGTAGCGAAATTCAGAATTTTGCATAAAATCTCATGCTAAACGCCTTTCCCCCAGATCCATTTTATGTAAAAAAATTATACTTGAAAAAAGAATTGTAAGTATTTTACTTGGGGAGTTACGTTTCAATCAACCTGTACATATACATGAAATTATTTCTTTCAAAATTATTTTTGATCGATACTCGTATTTGAGTAGATATTCTGTTTTTAACTAAACAGTATTATATATTTATTTCTACCGGCCTTATTATTTACGATAAATTTTCGGTATAAAATATGTGTCATTCAGCAGGATTCGAACCTGCGATCCCCATCCCCATAGCGGAAGCCACTAATTGATCTGCAGCGTCTTAGACCGCGCGACAACGAATGACCAACAATCCAGACGAAGTCAAATCAAGACTAAAAAACACAATTTTCGATTCATCGTAATAACCATATCTGCTCTGAAATTTATCGTAATGTCAACAAATATAGACATGTTACGGAAGTTAACGAAAATTAACTAAACGGTTATAAAAAACCGATAATTTGAAATTATTTTTGATCGTTACTCGTATTTAAGTAGATATTCTGTTTAAAATCAAACAGTATATTTATATATATCGGCCTTATTATTTCCGATAAATTTTGTTAAGAAAATGTGTATCATTAGGCAGGAATATATATATATATATATATATATATATATATATATATATGTGTGTGTGTGTGTGTGTGTGTGTGTGTGTGTGTGTAGTCTATCTTAATGACGAATGTTCTAACACCAACATGTGATCAAACCTTCAAAACTGCTCCAATCAAAATACCTTCACCTGAAATAAATGATGAGTACACCTTATTAAAAAAACATGAAAAAAAAATCCAATATACGTGGATCATCATTATGCTATATATATATATATATATATATATATATATATATATATATATATATATATATATAGTCATCCACAGACAGTTCTGTTTTGCTGTATCACAGCTCATCTGTACGGTTAGACTCCGATTGCTTTTTAACCCAGGATTGAAACCCGACCGAATTGGCGTCAGTCGGCGATTCTACCTATGAGTTATGGGCGCTCGGTTGATGGAGGCAGACTTTTTAGCATGTATATTATCATTATACACGCCCAATACCTGGGAGTGTTCTAATTCATTGCTGAATATATATATATATATATATATATATATATATATATATATATATATATATGATAGAATAAAGAAAGCATAGAATACAAAATATTTTCGGGTGACTTGTATTGTTTGTTTTTAATTGGTCATTAACTGTCCTGTATTTATGCCTTGTGACGTTAGTGAGTATGGCTGTGGGAATGTTTGCGTACGTGTGTGCGTGTGCACGTGCATTAGCGTCTGAATAGCTACTGGTCATTTTGTACGTCTGTATGGTTGTGTCCGTGGGTTTAAGTCCTGAAGATCGACAGAGCAAAAATGCCCAGTAGAACCCACACACGCTCTTGCGGTGGCACACACACACACATACACACATGCACGCATACACAAATAGAAACAAAAACCCACATAAACACACACTCGCAATGCACACAAGACTGATCTAGCGGACAAATTATTACCATTTAACAAAGTACTCAAATGTAATCCTATTTTCTCTTCCTATCTCATTTCCAAAATTTTCTAAAAATGGTGTGGTTTACTACACTTGGCTTTGCAAAAACACCTGATAGTTTACGCTCTCTAATTCTATAAAAAGGGAAACCTATTTCTCGCTTTTTTCTCTTAGTTTCAGGTGTAGTCAAAATAATACAAAAATCTATAATAATACTTTAACATAATAGTAGCAACTGTTAAAGATAGTAACAGTATCAGCTCTTGAATATAAAACACATTAACCAAAAGGTAACTCTGTCTGTCTATCTGTCTGTCTGTTTCTTTGTCTGTTTGTCTGTCTGTCTATCTTCCGTGTTTTTCTCTTGTGAGCTGGTAACATGAACTTTCTACGCTGAAGCTAAAAGAATTGTGAACGCTTCACACTAAAAACACACCAACACATTACGTCCCACTCAAACATATGAACATTTCTGTGTGTATGCAATTTCCTTGTAATAAAAAAGTCATGTTTTTATCATTCCTCTTGTTGTTTTTTTCATACGTTATTTTGCATGGCAAATAAATTGAGCTGTTATTTTGTGCATGTACTTTTTCTCGCTACCATTATTTCATCTAGTATAAAATATTCCCCTAAGAAGCCTTAGACATTTAATTATTGAAATGCCTCAATCACTAAAGTATCCTTGAAGCTGTATCACTTCATTGGTTTTCTGTTGATTTTGTTCTCTCTCTTTCACACACACTTATAAACGCACATGTATCTATCACACACAAAAACATTGTTTTAGCTAGTTTCAACGTATTTTCCTTTTATTTCTATTGTGTACACATGTAATAATTTTTTTTAATACATGCATATAATTTCACTTTTATTGATTTATTTTTTCGTTGTACTTAATTTGCCTGGAACCGTATGAGTGCTCACTATTCCAGGATTTCAGAAATATTTACTAGAGCGGGAGTTTATATTGACATTATTGATTATTGTGAAAACGTCTCGTATGAGGAAATCTGACATATTCCGTCACCATAATTCAGTCTGTCAGTCAGTTAACTAGCAGTGATACACGTTTGGCCGATCATGTTTCGAAAGATAATAGACAAAAGATTTCACTACCATAGATTGCCTTTAATTTCTGCAGTAAACTGGTAGCCAACCAAGGCTTTTACAACCAAACCTGTCCTGCTACTCAACCCATAGAATAAAATATCATTCCCAATCAAAATTATTGTTGACTGCAATAGCCTTTAAAATCACAATTTCCCATAATCCTTTTTTTTCTATTAAATCACCTCTGATCATTGCTATAACCAAAATCTTGATGACTGTAACGCTGCATTGAAAGCATTGTAACTTCCGCGATGTCATTTGTTCCACGAAACTCAGTTTAGATGATGATAAAAACACGTGTAATTAAATCTTACCAAAGAGTCAGATGGCGGACCGTAAGGTTAGCGTCAGAAAAATTCCTGTCAAACTTCGTACATCGACAGTAAATTCGATTAGCCATCGCTGCCAAGCCTGGTTAATGAACTGGGAAAAGAATTCGCCTCCAGCAAACATTTAAGAATCCAGAAAAGTGATTTTAACAAATGCTACAAGCAATTTTTATTATGTTACTTCAGTTGGTTTCTATTTTTTTTTGTTTTTTTCACTTTTTTTTTTCAAATTGATAGTGAATACATATCTAACGGCAGTTTCGATAAACGGATCATAAATAATGGCAGACTGCCGGTTAGACGCGAACTCCTGTCCGTTTTGCCCCAGGGAAACTTTGTAGAACGTCACATACGTACCGAACATTAAGATGAAAATAGATAAAAATAACATTCGAGAATCCTCAATCTCGTCAAAATGAACATAATGTTGTTGAAATAATACAGCTTGAATTTAAAATGAAGACAAACGGAACGTCTATTTATAACACAGGTATCAACTAAAAATTAAAGTAATAAAAACGTCAAATTAAGAATAAACTACATGCATTATTTAAAAATTGATCGTATATCGGATACAAAACTGAACAACCAGAAATATATGAGGCAGGGTCTTTGCATTCCTTAACTGAGAATAAATGTTATTGGATCTCCCCTTTTTCTATGATAATGGACTCGACTTGAGTATACATATCTTCTTGCCATGTAGAGACATCGTAAGAGATCTGTAAGTTACCGAAAGATACCGAAGTTTCACAGAAAATACCGCGTCAGTCGTCATAGTAGCTCTGAGATCCACTCAGCCAGAATAGTATTATACAGCATCCGTTAGTTCCAGCACGGCTTCACTTTAAAGACTTGTATATATATATATTCCTTACTAATCGTATTCCTGGATTACTAACCTGCGTTTAAATTTGTATCTTTATGTCTAATATAACCGACACCACAGTTTATTCTCGCCTCGACCAAAAATCTGGTGCGGGTGACAAAGCTAACCTTGCAGTCGAGCTTGGAAATGACTTCCGATCCGTAGTGGACTGGGGTAAGAAATGGCTCATAAATTTTAATGCTTCTAAAACGAAGCTACTATCAAGTAATCAACATAGACAATCGCACCTACCTCCTATTAGCATGGACCAGGCTTGCCTCCCAGAGAGTAAAACACTGCGCCTCCTTGGTCTCACACTCTCAGCGGACCTCAAGTGGGATGACTATATCGAATCCATTGCTAAATCCGCTGCTATGAAAGTCGGTTCTCTGTGCAGGGCCCGGAGGTTTTATCCGTCTGAATCTATCCTGCACATTTATAAATCTACCATCCGCCCGTGCATTGAATACTGTTGCCATATCTGGTCGGGTGCCCCTGCTATTCTCCTTGGGCTTCTAGACAAAGTACAGCGGAGGGTCTGTAATGTGATCGATACCGACTTAGCAGACCGCCTGCAGTCTCTCTCTCTCTCTCTCTCTCACCGACGCAACGTGGCTTCCCTGTGTCTCTTCTATAAATACTTTCACGGTTTCTGCTCCGATGAACTTAGATCACTGGTGTCCCCTAAATACGAATTTGCACGAGATACTAGATTAGCAACTAGATCCCACCCTTTTACAGTGAAACCGATAAAATGCAACCGCAACTTCTACTCCAACAGTTTCTTTTCTCTCACATCCCGACTGTGGAATTCTCTTCCACATGACTGCTTCCCCGACGGCTACAATCTCCAGGAGTTTAAATGTAAGGTCAATAGACACCTCCTAACACACTAACTTCCATTCTTTCAAACACATTAACTTCCATTCTTTCAAACACTCTTCCCACCCACCCAACTATCTATCATCTCCTTCTGACATTTCCTATATCTAACCACTCTTCCTATTTACCTCCCCCTATGTAGCCCCAAGCGCAATAGTGGCAGTGGAATGCCTTGCTTGGGGTGAAATGATTTTAAAAAAAACTATTTTTCTATCTCAAATATCTGTTTTTGTTGTTCATTATTTTGTGCGGTTCCTCACCCGGAATCCACAACAAAAAATAACATTGCTTCTCGTTGACGCACTTTTTTGTATAGCGGTCTAAAGCACGGCGGACGTTAGAACCCAGACGAAGAAAACATATTATTTGAGATAGACAAAATTTACTCTGTTTAAATTTTGAAAACCGGGGCGTCTATTTAAAGCAAACGTATCAATTAAACACTACTTATGCAAAAACAAGGATATCATTTACTTTGTACAAATTCTGACAGATGTCCTGATTTTTTTTATGACTATCCGATAACAAAAAATATAAGAAAATACTCCACATGTAAATACTCCACATGTAAATACTCCACATGTAAATACTCCACATGTAAATAAGATGTGAAGAAGGCCGGAGCGTACAACAGCCGAAACGTTGTAAACGTGGCAAAAAAGATGAGGACAATAGTCCGAACAATGTAAAAACTGTAAATAAGAATGCCTCGTTCTTAAGATTTTAGAGATAAACAAATATATGTATGGCACAAGGTCGTAGAAGAGAGGGATGTGTACATGACAAGATATGATTTCGTATTTAGTTAGTTGGTTTTCAGCAAGACTTCCCTGGATCAAGTAATCATGAGAGACACGACGTAAATATCTACTTTCAGTTGAAAATTATGAAAAACTCAATTCAAGATTATTAATCATTTTACCCTAAGTAAAATAATAATCCACTAAGATGCAAGGGGTCATTGCCACTAGAGGATATGGAAAACCCCTATTAAGAGAGAATAATAAAATAACTGGAATTATATAAAAACAGAAGATAACGATTAACATTTCATTTAAAGTTTTGAAAATCAAAGTTGATTGGTAAGCAAGAAAGCGAAAGAGATTTTCAAATGATAAAAGTCTGATAGAAGAAACTATGAACATAGAATTTACGGTGACATCTAGCCTTTTTTACTTTAAAATGATTTTACATTACCGCCAGTCTAGTACTTCGCTTGAATTCATCAAGTCTAGGTACTATAGAGGAAAATCATATTTATTTTGTGCAAAATACAAAAATGCGTTTTATTAAACTTAGCTCCCCACATATACGAACCCAAATATTCCACAGTATCCATAATATCAAAAGAGTAATTTCTCGCTAATCATTCAGCCACTATAATACTACCCTGCATCTATGAAGGCTTAACTAGTTTTCATCTATACAATTTGTCTGTGGTTGTGGTGAACCAAAATAACAACTTTGAAAATGAACCTCAATTAATATTCACAAGAACTAAATTAAGAAAAAAATCATAAGAAGAATTAACATGAAAGTATTTATAGGGAAGTGGGAAAGTCACTGAGGCCAAGATATCAGGTGAGAGAGAATCAATAGCATCTCAGCTACTTCTCGGATTTTGGCAAGAATCTCTATGTAGCAAGAGAAGCAGATCAGATGTAACAGTATTATTCAAAACAAGGAAGAATGGTAAGCTTATAAATATTGATATAAAATTAAATCGGTTAAAGAGCATACTAGACAAATTTAATATTTGAGAATGATTGATCTAAGAAAAATAACTGGTCTATTAAACCTACTAGCATTCTTCTTCTATGTGCCGTGTCCCTTCAGTTTCCTGTCCCTTGTAATTGGTAATAACTTTTGTCTTTTTGCTATCTTTCGCTTACCCCGATCGGTCAGACATTCGCTAAAGCTCACCAGGTAAGTTGTGCATTGCTTTCCTTACCATTTATCTGTCCTTTGATAATTTTCCAAACCCTTTTTCCTTACTATGTAGCCAAGAAATCTCGACTGTCTCTTTTTGATATCTAAACTTAATTATCAATGGAACTTTGTCTGTGTGAGTGTATGTGTGTGTGTGTGTGCGTGTGTGTGTGTGTGTGTGTGTGTGTGTGTGTGTGTGTGTGTGTGTGTGTCTGATACCTATAGACACCGAAACAGTTGAACCGATTTTCTTGAAAATTAACACAGTTGTACTATACGTGTCTGCGAGTGTTCTTAGCTAGGTTTTGTGTCAAGGTACACCCGATAAATATCGAAAAAATCGATAATCGAAAAAATCGGGTTATAGAAGTAGTGGTCCGATTTTAGTCAAATTTGATACACTCATAGACAAAGAC
Source organism: Ascarosepion bandense (assembly GCA_037127315.1). Taxonomy (NCBI): domain Eukaryota; kingdom Metazoa; phylum Mollusca; class Cephalopoda; order Sepiida; family Sepiidae; genus Ascarosepion; species Ascarosepion bandense. The sequence goes on along the minus strand of JBBBDQ010000214.1, from coordinate 63,134 downwards.
ATAAGAAACGATATTCAGAAGTTTCAACGTTGCAGTTTTTACAATTGTGCAGAAAATCGGTAATATATATATATATATAAGGCAAGATGTTTGTGTGTGTGTGTGTGTGTGTGTGTCTGTTCATCTGTCTGTATACCCTTTATACAAATCCACAATTTTTTCCGATTCTCACCAAACTTCACACAAATATTCATTAGGATGCAAAAACAAGAAATCAGATTCAAAAAGAAAAAGATTCACAATAAACATTAAAAGGCAAAAAATTATCATAGGGAAAGAATTTTTTTTTTAATATAATTATCTTTTTATTCTATAGATATTGAAAGTCTGTATTTTATTCTCGTAGACAGTTCATTTTGCAATAACTAAAGCATATGAATTGTGTCTCACTGTGCAAATATTTGATGAAATTTGTAAATGGGATTCTTCATTTAATGACCCTGTTTTCTATTACTTTTATTTGAGAATAACGAGAGGGAGAGAAAGAGAAAGAGAAAGAAATTGTACGAGAAAATAGAAAGTTCTTGAAAGTTGATTAGACTTTTTACCCTGTAATGAATTAGTTTGCTATGTGATCCATAATTCATTGAGAATAAACGCACATTAGACTCGGTTCTAATTCTGACCGAGTCCCTTACGGTCTCTCCGTACAAATTAGTTCCTAAAGAGTAGGAATTCCTTTATCCGCTGTCCTCAGCTATGGGTTAAAATCAGGTCAAATCCGTTTTGAGTGACAGCAAGGTTAGTTCAAGAACAACTCTGAAATCTAAATTCTGAAGAGGTCAACGGGAACTAGTCAAATATTCTATCAAAAATCAGGGCAAATCCCTGATAAAAAATGACTAAGAGACAAATTACGAACGCCTACATGTTGAATAAGAAATATAAGACAGTGAAAATGAGAGAAGGCGAAGTCATCTTTAAAGGTAATCATTGGCCTCACTGTTTCAACTAATTTGAAGTGGAACAACTGCATTGAATTTGTAGGAAAATTAAGTCACAGTAACAACCCAGAATTTTTTTCTTGTCAGAATCCATCTTGCACATTTATAAATCTATCATTTGTCCGTGCATTGAATACTGTTGACATATCTCGTCCTGCTATTCATCTCGAGGTTCTTAACCACCCTGTGAGTGTTACATTCTCTATGCCCTTCCTTCTCATTAAGTGTCCTAGAAACAAAAAACATTGTAAGTCGTTTTCTATAGCATTTCTACAATTTGCAGGTTAATTAAAACTATACAACTATTTTATATTGTAATAATTTCTTTTCTCTTTCTTATGCTAATTATAAGTTTTCTTTTCGTTTGAATCTTCCCTAAAACCACCTCTTTGCTCACATGTTTGTTCCATGGTATCTTCAGCATTCATGATTGCTTTCTCCGTGAAAATCGATCGTTTATTCGTTTTTATAATACGACCTTTATAATTATGACATTCTTTTACTTGGCTCAAAATGAAGAATCATGTGGAATGCTGAATCGGAGCTGGGACTGTTACGTGCATTGATCTTCCAAGTTTTTCTGTAACCTTACAAATTTGACACATTAATTGCAGAATAACAGTGAAGAATTGAAGTATTAAAAATCAGATGCTACAGAACTAATCTATGTCACTACCACGTATTACAAATAACACAGCATCAAACAACACACTGTCCCGTTGGATGACCTCATATCAACCTTCGAGATTCTTAACAAAATTCAAAGAACGATCTTCACTATAATCGATACTGACTTGGTATCTCGACTTCAATAATTTTCTCACTGTCGTGACATGGCTACTCTTCGTCTTTTCTACAAATATTTTCATGGTAACTGTTGCTTTTTTTCTTAGTGCTTCAATCATATAAACTTAAGCGTGCATCTAGGTCCCAGGCTTTTACCACTGATTTAGATAAATGTAATCGCAACTTATACTTAATTAGTTCATCTTCTCGTACTTCTCGCCTGTGGAATCCCCTTCCGTATACTTGCTTTCCTGATATATACAGTCTCCAAAAATGTACACCATCGGCCATAATTATTAGGTCACCCAGTTTTTTAAAAAACGATGTATTTCATACTATTTTTAGTATTTATTGCCAAGTGGATAATTTTAAATGAAAATAGAATGGGTCCTTTGTTAATACTGCACAATAACATGTGCATCAAATAAACTGTTTTGGTGTCCAGTTTTCGTGCTCTCTTCCCCATGCCAATCTCTTCTTGTTGGCCAGCCGAAGCAAATGCTTCTTGGCTGCCTTGTAAAATTTTTCAAAGTAATAATAACAAAAGAACAATTCTATTTTCATTTAGAATTATCCACTTGGCAATAAATATTAAAAATAGTATGAAATACATAATTTATTTTTTATTAAATGGGGTAGCCTAATAATTATGAACGGTAGTGTAAATGCTACGTTAATTACCATCTTTTTCTTCTTGAATTCCCTTCCGATTATTTGCTTTCCCGACAGCTACAATCTTCAAGAATTCAAATGTAATGTCAATAGTCATCTCCTATCTCACTAACCTGCATCCTCACTCTTTTCTCCGTCCACTCCACTCTCATCAGTATTCTCATTCTTCTCTTACCCACTTCCTGACACCCCCTGTAACCTGTCACTTTTTCTCATTATTTATTATTTCTTCCATACCCACTGTAACGAGTCTTTTTTCTCACTGTACTTCTTGCATAATATTCACGGTTCCGTCTTGCTTGGGGTGAAATGATTAAAAATATTGATATTCCTGAATGAGGAAACCGTGAGTTTTAGGACGTTGTCTATCATATGTATTGTAGAACTGAATCGTAAATATATGAAATTTAAACATTCATGTCTGTAGGCTGTTAGCAAACCTTCTACTTGGCATTATACAAAATAGGAAATATTAACTGAATTTGTTTTCACCGGGGGAGCCGTTCGCATTTAAAGTTTATTTTTCGGAGGAGTTATTGGGAATTCAGTTCTCTTTTAACATCCAAATTCTTGCGAAAACGGCTGTGAAGGCGAACAATAATAGCAGGGTTTTACTGTCTTCTTTATAGCCTGGCCAGGCGAAGAGTTAATGTCAGTTGTTCAGCTTAGAACTAGCTGTATGGCGTCGTCCCTTTGATGATTGATTAGGTGAAAAGATCTGGAAACACTTTCTGCATAGCGCAAAATATTCAGCTTTGGGAGACATGCTATTAAAGGTGATACATTGTGTCCTGGACACACACACACACACACACACACACACACATATATATATATATATATATATATATATATAACGTTCCATTTCTCATTCTCTCAATTCTTTCTTCTATCTTAATACTTCTATTTCACATACTCTCAACCCTTTATATATATATATATATATATATATATATATATATATAAATGAGATTATAACTATACTCGTGTCGGAAAACCTTCTACGAATCTACGAAGAAGGGGAAAATGGTTTTAAAAAAAGAAATAGCTAAGTACATGAACATCAGTCAAAATGGTTCGGACCGAGTCAGCACGTATCCCAAAGAAAAACTCCCGATACGAGAAATCAACTAACAAAAAGCGCTCAATACTTAGGTTGAGCGGAATAAGTAAAGAATACCTAGTGACCCAGACAGACCTACCTAGGTTTCACCTAAACGGATCGTCAGGGAAAGCTGGATAACGAGGAAAAAAACAAACGACATTTATAAAGGAAATTCAATCAACCACGTGACCAAGAAAGAAGACACCAAACACAAATAGGGGAGAACTTTATTATAGAAAACAAATTTAATTTTTAATTTCATATATTTTAAATTTTCTTAAAGATTAGTGAATGCAGAAACGAAAATAAAAAACGAAAAGTAAAAATGATACAAGCCCACCATCAGAAAAATTAATCCGAAAGCCAAGGCTTTCTATGCTTACATTTATTTAATATTTCAGTCTTGGAATTCAATAAATTATTGGTTTGTTTATACGAAACTATAGCAAGTTTTTCCTCTACACACAACCTACAAACTTTCTGGATGGCTTTATATTTAGCACATCTCTTTAATACTTCCCATTTCAAAATAGGGTCTATATTAAGCTCTTGTTTAATAGACCACATAAAAATGTATAGATTGGTGCTATGTTTATACATTTCATTATTAAAGCTATTAATATGATTGCAATATATTTTTATGAAAATATCTTGAGTAGCACCTAAGTATATTCTGGGTTCAGTGTCCTCATCGTTTTTATAAATTTTAACAAGATCTACAAATCTACCATCCGCCCGTGTATTGAATATTGCTGCCATATCTGGTCGGGTGCCCCTGCTGCTCTCCTTGGGCTTCTTGACAAAATACAAAGGAGGATCTGTAACGTGGTTGATACTGACTTGGCAGACCGGCTGCAGCCGCTCTCACACCGGCGTGATGTGGCTTCCCTGTGCCTCTTCTACAAGTACTTTCATGGCTTCTGCTCCGATGAGCTTAGATCACTGGTGCCGCCTAAGCACGAATTTACACGAGATACTAGATTAGCAACTAGGTCCCACCCTTTTACAGTTAAACAAATAAGATGTAACCGTAAATTCTACTCCAACAGCTTCTTTTCTCGCGCTTCCCGCCTGTGGAACTCCCTTCCACAAGTCTGCTTTCCCGACAGTTACAATCTCCAGGTGTTTAAATGTAGGGTCAATAGACACCTCCTATCACACTAACTCCCAACTATTCTCACAACACTCTCATCTACCCAACCCTCATTCTCGGTATCCTTACCCGCCTATCACCCACCCTCTGTCATTTCCTATATTTAATCAGCCTCTCTCCACTCTACGTAGCCCCCTGCACAGTAGTGGCAGTGACATGCCTTGCTCGGGGTGAAACGCTTATAAAAAAATAAAAAATAAAAAAAAAGATAAAATCACCCCTGTCCTAACATTTTTGCACTCTATATTTGGAACCGTCAACTATAACCTAAATGTATTGCTGTTTATGTATTGTTGGTCTGTTTTTTTATTTATTTAAAAATGTATTGCTGATATTTTTACTATTAAAATGTACATTAATACGTTCTTATCATTTTTTTTTTTTTTTTTTTTTGGTTGGGTGACTCAGTATTGGAAATGCTTGGTATCCGATCAGGTGCTACCGACTCGGGTCAAGGTTAATATGGGAACAACAGCATTTAAGAGATGGTTCCATGCTCCTCAAAACCTTCAATCTACTAATCAGAGGCATTGCTGCCGGATGTTGTTTATCGTCATAACTATGCACTTCTTATTACTCAATTTTTTCACAAACTTATACGCATTAAACTCATCTCAGAATATGTATACGAAAAAGTAAGGGTTTATGAGTAACCACGTAAAAACAGCAGAAATGATTTAATAGAGAATGTGTAATACGTGCTCTTATTTATAGACTGACGCATATATTCCCTTATATTCATCACACAGTTTCTGACAACTGAAACGTATATTTGTCTCTGTATATATCTGACACACGTGTCATGTTTTAAACTGTATTTGTTACGTATTCGATTTACCCGATGACGATAGTCTGGTTTAATACCAGTAGTTAATTCGCTTGCATGGCTAGTCACGGGCCTCATCCCAATAACACCGGTCTGTTAGAGAAAAGTTTGATCAATAAAATGCCGAAATGCGAATAAAAGAGACTATTAACTCTGCGAGGGAAATTTTTGTCAGTAATTATAGATCTCATATTGAAGTACATCAAACGGAGAGGTAATGCGTCGAACGCACATTATTCATGGGCAGTGTGGGTGCTGGCAATTCTTCCAAGTTGTACCAAATACTACTGACATTGAACTGTCTCTCTCAATATTGATAGACGAGAAATCTTGCCTTTAAATTCATAGACGCTAAATGACAGTAGACATAAACGACAGGTTTAGGATCATGTTACATAACAATAACGAGATATACATACACACATAATCTTTAAACACACACACACGCATATATATATATATATATATATATATATATATATATATATATATACTTCAAAAGTGTGAATGGACTGTTAAAATATATATTTTGAAACAGAAAGACGCCGAATTGATTTCCAGCCGAGGTAAATAAGCGAAGGGTCGGAATAAAGAAAAAACTGTCAAAACAAGAGAGAACATAACGAATGCCAAAACAAAAACTCCTTGAAAATGACTAAAGATATCGCTGAAAGCTGCAAAAGTTAAATAAAATATAATTAAATCTTCTTTTCTATATTTAAAAAAATAACTTTGAAAGAAAGGGTGTTGCCCAAATATACATCAATATCACCCGGGAAATAGCTAGTAGTACCGCTAATAATGATTAAAGACGCCAACTCAACCGAGATAATCCACTGTGGTTTAAACTGCAACTTAGCTGAGTGGACCTTAATTACAATCATAGTAAGAGCGCATTATCTATTGCGATGAATATTTTTAACAAGACCCGTATGCTATGATCTTCAGCATATATATATATATATATATATATATATATATATGTGTGTGTGTGTGTGTGTGTGTGTGTGTGTGTGTGTGTGTGTGTGTGAATTAATAAATATATATATGGTTATACGCACATATATGAAATTATTATTCAGGTGTACAAACAAGTGCTCAATGTAGTATAAACAGAGCTATTAATGATATATTAACAAATATATTAATATATTAGTTACAAATAGCACAACTCGGATTTTAATGCAGTCCGCAGTTATCAGGTGCATATTACAAAAGAACCATTTAATAGATTTAATAGATGTTAAATCTTACGATGTTAGGGTACTACTTTTAAATTTATAAAATGTATAATATAAATAAAGATTACACGAGGATAGAATAATTAAAATTAATATTAATATATATATATATATATATATACCTCTTTCTACCGAGCGCCCATAGCTCAGAGGTACAATCGTCGACTGACGCCAATTCGGTCCGGTTTCAGTACTGGGTTAAAAGCAATCGTATGTCTAACCGTACTACTGAGCTGCGATACAGCGAAAGAAATCTGTCCCCAGTTGACTATATATATATATATATATATATATATATATATATATATATATATATATATATATATATTCATTAAATATATATTTAGGCAACAATCTTTCATTTAATCATGACTGACACTATTATGAGCATATATACATATGGATGTGAGGATGTAAGTATGAAAATATATGCGTAATTTGGGAGTATGTTTGAGAATTGCTAGCATAATTATATATATATATATATATATATATATATATATATATATGGGTGTGTGTATAACACTATTTATAAGCGCGGAAATCCAGTCTTGATGAAGTGTATATATATGAGTATAAAAACGCAAGATCCGTATTCCGTATGTAGAAATGAAAAAGCGTAGGTCGGTAAGTATGTATAAGCATAAAGAAAGTCACAGTTGTAAGTATATGTGGGAATGTATGCATATGTGTATATGAAGATAAGTTAGTGTACATGGGCGGATTAATTTATGAGGTTACACATACACACGTATCCATGGAATTAGAAGTTTCTGCAGAGGTCAATAGCTTCACGACTGGTCTGAATACCCCCAGCTAATCCGACGCCACTGCCTATGTCCTGACTCACTTTTCCTTTTTCTCTTTTCCTTCTTCCTATTTTTATTTTTAATTTTTTATCTTTTCCTTCAGTGAAACAAAATGCTTATTCCGGCTAAAGTTTTGTCCCAAATAAAAAGAATACTGTGTGGTCTGATGAAATGAGCTAATTAAGCTCAATGAAATGGATTATCATTTATAACCAATTTAAATGACGTGTTGAGTTTTCCTTTATAAATATCATATTCAAATGGATAACATCTCTATATAAATATAATCCTTAATATTTTATATTAAGTTAATCTTGTTGGATTATCCTCACCGTTTACGGACTGGACATCTATACCTATATATATATATATATATATAGAGAGAGAGAGAGATAGACATAAATATAGATATATAGTACTGTGCAAAAGTATTAGCACAAGAACTATCTATCTTTTATGAGGCATACCGACAGAAAATCAGCAATTTAGTTAAAGTAATTTTATTTGATTTACTCAACAAATCCGTTACAAAGAAAAAATACTTGTTAGAAAATAAATTTAATATTTAGTATGATAGCCTTTTGCTTTGATCACAGCTTTCATTCTGTCAGGCATTGACATCACAAGCTTCTTCAATGTATCTAATGGTATCTTCTGCCAAGCAGCTTGCATTTGTTTCCAAAGTGTATCTTACGACGTAACATTAGATTTATCAATTAGAGAGGGCGGGGAATAAGAAAAAAGTCAGTCATATCCAAGGATAATAGAATAATGAGTAGTTTCAAAATAACTTGCTTAATAGAAAATAGGAAAAATTAAATATAACTTCTTTTTAATACATTTCTTTTACACCTAATTTTAAATAATATTTATTATTAATTTACCTGGCTTTTTACCCTGCATTGGAATTTCAGTGAAGTTTTTATGAAAATCACTCCTGTCCTAATATTTTTGCACACTACTGGTAGTGTATAAAAGTGTTAGGACAGGGGTAATTTTAAACATTATTTTGATGCCTCATAAAGATAAAATAATACTAGTCCCAATAATTTTGCACAGTACTGTATATATATATATATATATATATATGTGTGTGTGTGTGTGTGTGTGTGTGTGTGTGTAAAGACTAATGGTATATGTACACTACCGGTCATAATTATTAGGCCACCCAAGTATTTTAAAAAGTGATGTATTTCATACTATTTTAGCATTTATTGCCAAGTGAATAATTGTAAATAAAAAGAGAATAGTACTTTTGTTAATATTGCACAATAACATGTGCATGAAATGAATTTAAATATATATATATATTTTTTTTTAATCATCTCACCCCAAGCAAGGCATTCCACTGCCACTATTGCGCATGGGGCTACATAGGGGAAGGTAAAGAAAAGGAGTGATTAGACATAGGGAATGTCAGGAGGAAGGTGACAGATGAGTAAGGATACCGAGGATGAGGGTTGGGCAGATGGGAAGAGTGTTTGATAGAATGGGAGCAGGTTAGTGTGTTAGGAGGTGTCTATTGACCTTACAATTAAACTCCTGGAGATTGTAGCCGTCGGGGAAGCAATCGTGTGGAAGAGAATGTCACAGTCGGGAAGTGCGAGGAAAGAAACTGTTGGAGTAGAAGTTACAAAAAAAATATATTTGATAATTTCCTATATTGCAATTTCATCAATGATAGAATGAAAAAAAATTACGGTGATTCGGAAGAGTGGCCTAATAATTATGGCCGGTAGTGTATATGATGTATGAACTAACGATTAATGCTAAGCATAGAAGAAACTGTCGTCTCTATGCATTGGCCACAGTGTCACTCTTATAGTTATATATACTTTACTTCCTACTTTTAAACCTGGCGCCTCTCTTCGAGCGTCTCACCATATCTTTTTAGTTCTTCATCGTTCTCTCTCGTTCTTTTCTTTTTGTTCTTTTTGTTCTTTATTCCCTTAATGTCTTTTTTACGATCCCCTATACTGGTTTCTCATTTTTCATACCCTATTTACCTCACACACAATAGTTTACCAATATAAAGAAACGAACTTTTCATCACCCTTCAAAAAATACCGTTACTACCTGATGACACATTATCCCTTCAATGTCGAAACATGTACACTTTGTAGTAGATTGTAATTTGAACATGTTGTAAAATATAGTTTATAACAAATAGTCATAGCTCTATTTCTGTCTGTAATGTGATAGGTACTGATCTGGCGACTCGACTGCTGCCACTTCCCCACCGTCGAAATGTGGCCTCCCTTTGTCTCTTCTATAAATACTTTCATGGCTTCTGCTCGGATGAGCTTAAGTCACTGATGCCTCCTCAACAGGTGTTTACTCGTGCAACCAGACTGGCAACTGGGTACCACCCATTCACAGTCAAGTTAGCCAAATGCAGACGACAATTCTACTCCTGCAGCTTCCTCTCTCGCACTTCCCGCCTGTGGAACTCACTCACGTATTCTTGCTTTTCTGACGACTACAACCTCCAGAAATTTAAATGCAAAGTCAATACTCATCTACTAACCACTGGCCTCTAGCTCTCTCCCCACCCCTGTATAACCTTCACTTTCTCTCCACCTATGTATCTGTCATCGCACCTGCTTTCTATTGTTCCTTTCTAACTAGTTTGTACTCCTCACACTTTTCTAATTGATCTTGTTACATTTATGTAACCACCTCCACATCAGTGGCGTTTCCGCCTTGCTCGGGGTGAAATGATTAAAAAAAAATATTGAGCACTGTTTTAAGTTAAAACGTTGTTAATATTCCTTATTCATTTGGATATGGATATTTGATGTGGAGAAATTTGTCACTTAACTGGGCAGATTCTTTGAAGTTTCGTGAAGATGCCACTATATCATATAATCATTTTTTGTTAATCTGCTACTTTTCGAAGTCGTCATGACTCTGCACCCTTTTAGTGACAACGTTCTCCACATCAATCCTCTTAACGCTCTATGCCTATCTCGATATCGTGCTCTTTACAACAAAAAGTAACGTATTATAAGGCAATAGATGTTCATTTTACATATAGGAAATGCTTGCCTGTTTATATGAATCTATATCTGTGCCACGTGTAATAAAAGCAATAGACGTTTATCTTAAATATAGGTGTGTATAAATGCCTGTTTAAATGTATGTGTGAAATAATTCACGTGCCAAGTGTATATAAATGATGGAATATTTTTTAAATATGTACACGAGAAAACGAGTGTTTAAATGCATCAATATGCGTGTTAATAAGTCGGTAAGGTTTGTTTGTGCTTAAATGATAAAACGAAATTGATTTCAGTTTAAAGCTGTAGCGAAACTATATGTACAAGTATCAATAAGGATTTTTTTTTTAAATAAATAAGATTTGGAAGTAATTAAATAATTACGGTTGGAATATTTTCTTGAAATAATATGTCTTAAACAACTCACTGGCTATTTCAGTTGACTAACCTAACCTCGCTTCAATATTCACTTGGTGTGACCAAAAAGTAAAAAATAATTTTTATCTTCCTGGTAATCAACATATTTATTTTTAAAAGTAAGTTATTTTTTTTTTTTGCTTAATTTTAAACTTTTCATGTTTAATTGGTTTTCTTTAATTTATTTTTAAATTTTAGCAGAAATCTCTTTGACTGGCGTACTGCTAGTTTGTGTCTTTCTTTCTTTTTCGCTGGTCCTATGTTGTTATTTTGTCTTTCCTCTTCTCTTCTCTTGGCGGGCTGGAAGTTTTGCTACCCTCTTGGGGTCACTCACTGGCTATTTCAGTTGTCTAACCCTAACCTCGCCTCAATATTCACTTGGTGTGACCAAAAAGTAAAAGCGAAAACTTAGCAATCCACCAACATTTTTTTTAATTGGAGTAGATAGATCTAAATATTGCCCGGTTCACACTCCACCCACGTCTCTTGAACAGGTGAAGAGGCTCATCCTTTGTTCCCTGTTTAGGATGTCGTTTCCGGATTTCTCTTTTCCAGTCTTTTTACTCTTACTTAGCCCCCTGCACATCAGTGGTGTTACCGCCTTGCTCGGGGTGATATGATTAATATATATATATATATATTGTTTAATTTATATATTGTATTTATACATATAGTTCTTTTTTATGTATATTTATATATGTTGCAAATGCTAAGTTTAACTGACAATTTAATGATGAAAAATGTGTGGATTTAAACGTAATTCTGGGGTCTTTTTTAATCCATTTGTTTTAATAGATTAACGGGAAAGCCGCGGCCTCTTTCTTTCCTTTTTTATGGGTGTCCTAAGCCATGCAAAAACTTAGAATGTATCAACATCAAGAATACATTTCCACTAGAACGAAACCCGAAATATATTTAAATTTATAAGCAAAATGACACTTAGAATGAAAAAAGAAACACTTGGAATGTCTATCATCCGTATTGAGGAAAGATGGCCTAGAAAATTTGACACTCTCAGATATAGTAAAGAAAGAAAGATAGAGCAAACTTCAAGTAAGGCATTAAGGAGCGTAAATAGAAGAACAGTAAAGCTGCAGTGAAACGAAAAAACATTAGAAAGTGTTTCAAATCGATTTTTCAACTTCTCGTCAAACGTTTGCTGCTTATTTAAAGTCAGAAAATAATTTTATATTGTAGCAGTTCATTTTTAGATAATAATATTTGACTGGTACAAGTCCTGCTGGTTAACTTTTAGCTGAGTGAAGAAGAGGTGTCTTCATACCTTTCTCAAGGGAACTTGCGCGTTAATAAATATAACGAAACCGACATGAATTTGAACTCGGCTCTCCAAATACTCAATCCGAAAAGTTAACCATGATACCACTGGCACATTTATGCTTTCATTGCTTGTTTTTCCCAAACCATTCATTTAGATACCGACAAGGTTGACATTGTTTAACTTAAGTAATCTTACGAGAACCAGCGTTTCAACCTGATATGTTCGTAAACCAAGAGCTACAAATGATGGAAAGTTGTGGAGAGCCATGACCACTTACATCCTTTTATAATATATTCTACATGCTTAATAATGAAGAAAAGTTGCGTGATATGTTTTCTGCATTGCGATACACAAACACTTGATTATACGAATGTATATGTGCGGGCGTGTAAGCATATGTATGTGTGTTCAGCCATGCGTGTTTCCCAATGTCTGTACGAAGTGTTATATGTGAGATCGAGAAATTTGAAGGAAACGCTCGGAGGTAAACTATGCCGGATGTTTATAGAGTCAGGCTGCCAATAAACTTCGTGCTGTCTACTCGTTTTCAATTATTACGCGAGGTTTTGATGACAAACACGTTTTTCAGGCTTCAGGCGAATATCGCTGGAGTAGAAAAACATGCTTGCTTTTTTTTTTTTTAAGAAAACCGAATTTTAATGCCAATCGAGTACTGTTTCAAGATTATGAGAGTTCGGGTCACCCAATAACAAGCAAAAGGCTAGTCAACATGGCACCGTTTTATGAACTCATCTACAGGAATCTATAGTAACAAGAAAGAAAATTCCTCATTGTTCATAGATGATTTGAGGACATGTAACGTGGTGTAATGCTTAGCAAGGTTGTGCCGATAGAACCTATTACAACTGAGTACTGAGTTAGATCTTAATTTTCGGCCTTGTTCCACATGTGGCGATTAAAAAATCACATCTCACGTGATTTGGATTCATTTTGGAAGAACACATTAGATTCTAGTTGGCCTTGTTAAAAAAACCCGATACTATTCTCTGGTAGATAGATAAACAAATCAATAGATAGATATAAAGAGACTTAGATAGATAGATAGATAGATAGATAGATAGATAGATAGATAGATAGATAGATAGATAGATCGAAATAGATAGATAGATAGATAGATAGATAGATAGAAATCGAAATAGATAGATAGATAGATAGATAGATAGATATAAATCGAAATAGATAGATAGATAGATAGATAGATAGATAGTAAATAGAAAATAGATAGATAGATAGATATAAATCGAAATAGATAGATAGATATATAGATAGATAGATAGATAGATAGAAATCGAAATAGATAGATAGATAGATATAAATCGAAATAGATAGATAGATATATAGATAGATAGATAGATATAAATCGAAATAGATAGATAGATAGATAGATAGATAGATAGATAGATAGATAGATATAAATCGAAATAGATAGATAGATAGATAGACAGATAGATAGATAGATAGATAGATAGATAGGTATAAATCGAAATAGATAGATAGATAGATAGATAGATAGATAGATAGATAGATAGATAGATGGAAACAGCGTGGACTTAAAAATAACAGTATATAGTGTCTGGTACATTGCTTAAATTGCTTAGAACCTAAATAAACATGTATATTTTCACGCATGCGCACACGTCTGCACATTGTCCTGAGGAGTTCTCTACGTAGATACTCCGCATTATGAATTTGATTACAAGTATGAGATTTTGTAGCTTATTCTCAAATGGTGGCACGGTAGAACAATGGATAATGGATTGCGCAACTGGAGAGTCTAAGAGCCGAGGCAAAATTCCTTTATGTTTCGATGTCCACTAGCACTCGCTCGTAGGTTGTAAGAGTGGCAGCATAATTCCTTCTCCCAAGTTCCGATTTCAAATTACACTCGTGCCGCGGTCAGATCTTTTTCTGCCTGACCCATCTTAGGAGATGCTGACTTATATCGCACAAGGTCGTTTTGATTGGTTGGTTTCTGATTGGCTGGTGAAGCCAATCAGCACGAGCAACCACCCATATAGATGGAACATGCCCCCACGAACCTCTTTTTATCACGTCCAGTCTTGCGAGAGGCAGCCATGTTTCTTTCTCTGCCATCTTGACAAAACTCACCTAAATTATGGAATTACATGCTAGACAAGTCCTTGCACGCTATGCTCTACAAGGTAAGTCTCTTCTTTTCTCCACACGCTCCACTGATCTCCTGATCACACAATGGCAGGGAGACGGCGCCCGCCTTCGTCGAATGCTTCTTCGCAGAGATGGAGAAGGCTCGTCTATATTTACTCTATCTGCATCCGATCTCCTGTGATCACTATCATTTCCATCATCATCAGAATCTGCCATTTCATCTTCTGATGTTGCTAGCAAACTACCCGGAACGGAAAGTTTCTGTTCCAAAAGTGTCCCCGATTCATTCACGGACGACGTTATACTTTCGTCGTTTTCTTCCACCTTCTTCAGCCACGCTACCACATCATCCTCGCCATTAAATGGCTTTATCATGTCGCGGCTAATCCGTACGTCCGCCATTGTGGCATCTTGTAAACGCCGAAATAGCTTGTAAAAGCGGCAGCAAAATCCTTTTAAGTTTCGATGTCCACTAACACTCGCTCGTAGATTGTAAGAGTGTCAGCAAAATTCCTTCCTCCAAGTTTTGATTTCAAATCACACTTGCTCCGCGGTCAGATCTCCTTTAAGCAGGAACAACCACTCATATAGATGGAACATTCTCCTCGAATCTCTTTTTGTCGCGTCTAGTCTCGCGAGAGGCAGCCATCTTTCTCTGTCATCTTGGCAACACTCACCTAAAATATGGACCTACACGCGAGACAAGTCCTTGCACGCTTTGCTCTACGAGGTAAGTCTCTTCTTTCGCCACATAGAGAGCCTATTTTGAATTCCAGCTGATTTCATTAAATTCACTTTCTTTTGATAAAGGTATGCATTCATTTCTTCCTCGCCCGTCTATAGATGAACAGGCTTTAGGACTAGCTATATAGACTAGGAAAAGGAAAAATCTAAATTTGAACAATGCTGAAGACGTTTGGGCTCTATCAAACTATCTTGCCAAGATACGTTCAACAGTTACCATACATGTAGTGCACTTGTGACCCTTAAGAGTTACAGCACTCCTGATCGTGATCAGTTCTAACATACTCTTCTCTCGTTTGAGGAATTGTCTTCCGGTTTCTTACTTCCCGGTCAAATTTGATCTTCAAAAAACTTAAATGCAACGCCAATCGTTATATTTTGTCACCTTAATTCCTCTCGTTAGTAGTAATTTCCTCATAGTCTATAGCACTTAATAACCCTTTGCTTCATATAGGCTTGGGGCGAAATAATTAAATGATATCTCAACATTTATTTGCGTTTTTCATAATTTGTACAAATTGACGATCTAAATCATTTAGTAGAGACGAATCCCTGCTCTTTTATTCTTTTTATCGCTAAATTGTGCGTTGTGATGCAATGGATATCAGCTCGGAAAAAGAAATCAGAAACCCGAGTTCGAATTCCAGTTGAATTCGTTTCATTTACTTAAGCGCAAATATATATTGAAAACTTATGGATCCATCTCTTCAACCGCAAGATCTGGGTTACATACCAGAACAGACTAGGATATACAGACTAGGTTCGCAGACAGTCTACCGCAGAAAGAAATGGCAAACTACTGCAGGAAAATTTTCTGCCTAGTCAGTTATGTCTCAAAAGAGAAATGATCGCCCAAGCGTGTATGACTTATGGCAATTAACTGACAGACTGTTTTCCAGTGAGTGTACGATTCTTTACGACCTCTTTATTGTACATATTTTTTCTCTTTCAGCAACACTTCCCGAGTTAGTGGCTATATTGCCTTCTTTGTGATGGAAGAATTAAAAGAGAAACTGTACAAAAAGTGGACAATTGGAGAAAGAACTTCGTACAGAATCAAACAAGTCCAACAAGTCCAAGAATTTATGTACCTAAGAAGTGCTCTAATAGGAGATGGAAAGTGCGACACGGAGATCCGAAAGCGAATTGGCATGACAAAGGACGCGTTCCAGAAGATGAGCAAAATACTAACACACAGGAAGATCTCAATAGAAACGAAGAAAAGAGTGCTAGATTGCTACGTGATGTCAGTTCTTCAATACGGCTGTGAATGCTGGACAATATAATCGAAAATGAGGACAAAACTGGAAGCGGCCGAAATGTGGTTCTACAGAAGGATGCTACGGATATCGTGGACTGAGCATACAAGCAACGACGAAGTGTTAGAAAGAATGGCAACAAAAAGGAAATTGATGCTGAGCATCAGGAAGAGACAACTGAAGTTCCTGGGACATGCAATGAGGAAGGAGAGCCTGGAGAACCTGATACTGACTGGACAGATAGAAGGAAGGAGAGACAGAGGAAGGCAGCGGATAACATATTTGCAGGATCTGATCAGGTGGATGACGGAACGGGTGTTGCCAGGAGCAACAGGAGCAAACATACTAAGAGCCACAAGAGATAGGGAGACGTGGAGATCCATGATCGCCTACGTCCTGAAGGGACAGGGCACATAGAAGAAGAAGAAGTATACTTTCCAGCCTAAGTATTAGTGTTTTTCTTACTGAGATTTTTTCATCCCGACCTACGTAAACCTTTATTTTCCAATATTTGTTAATGTTTTCTCACTAAATTTGCTCAGCTTTTTTTAATTATTTGCAGGCTTATCTTATTTTTTAAATTTTAATTTATTTAATTATTTTATGTTTATATTTAATATAGTTCATTTTTTAAAAACATTTAACACATAAAAATACTATTTCTTTTGAAGCCGATACGCAATTGCTTTTTCCTGTCTAAACACAATATTCCACCATGAAATCTTTTTACTATATATATATATATATATATATATATATATTTTAATTCAGATACTTCAATCCAAGGGAAAAAAGCAGGAAGGTAAATTCCAAAAAACCGATCCTAATTAATATTAAAAATTTATTTTAATATTAAAAAATGATACAGGAAGAGAGCTCCATGCAATAAAATATTACAGAGCAAATATATATTTCTTATTTATTTGATTTTATTCTATCTTTTTCTTTTTCTTTTTCGTTTTCTTTTTCTTTTTCTTTCCCTTTATTTTTATTTTTATTTTATTTTATTTTATTTTATTATTTATTTTTTAATTTCTTTGCAATCTATTTAAAAAGGAAAAGTAGACTAATTTTTCTCCAGTTTCTGAAAGGTTTTTTCTGTTGCTGAGGTGATGTGTCGTCCCCCGTGGGGATCTTCATATCGAAATGGCCATTCAACATCTTTGAATTAATCCTTTTTTAATATATATATATATATATATATATATATATAGTAGAATCATTGGGACTTGGTATGTTAAATTCCACAGGAGATTAAATTCAATGAGAACTCAATGCTAAGATTTTATTATATTAAAGAACATAAGATAAATGTTTTTATAAACCCATTGGCAATATTATATTTCTTACAGACCGCTCCTCAGACCCAAAAAAAAAAGAGAAGAAAAATAGGGGAAAGAAGGTTAACTTATCAGTGTTAGATATTAGCGTCTATATTATATCTAGACGACAAGACGGCCTTGACCTTGATTTATAATGACAGTAATTAAGGAAGTCAGTAGATTTTGACTTGGATCTTAAGTGAACTATTGTAAGATACATGGCATCAAAAATTAAAAATTAGGGGTTGAATTTTCGCTAGAAAAAAATGAACTCTCTTTTTCTTTTTTTTTCCTCTTTTTTATTTACTTAACTTTTTTATATATAATTTTGACCCATTCATTGTTGTATTTGGTTTGAGGGGAGGTTTATAAGAACCACAAAATATAATATTACCAATAGGTTTATAAAAACACCCAACGTATGTTTTTATTAATATATATATATATATATATATATATATAGTCTTTTGATAGATAGATAGATAGATAGATAGATAGATAGATAGATAGATAGATAGATAGATAGATATTTCACATTTTGGGTAATCATGTCTCGAAAAAGACATGACTGACTTGGCAGAAGATTATCACACAGTCAGTTGTCATTGCTTTCTGCAGTAGACTGGTTGCCAGCCATGGCTATAGAACTCAATCTGTCCTATTATTTAACCCATAACTGCAGAGAAGAGACAGATTAATAGATTTCTGAAGAGTATTTGTGCAAGGAATTCAACTGGAATTCGAACTCGGCTCAACAATTTGTCGTTTCGAGTCGATATTCATTAAAACTTAAATAAAAAATGTAGATCTGTTTATTAAGTATAATCTCACTACACATTTTAATGTTGATATAGTAGATATTGAATTGTATATAGACGATGGTCTTATGATCGTCCATAATTCTACTAAATGTAAGGTAGATGGAATTTTTTAATAGTTATATAGCAATATAAAGAACGTTAATCTTAAAGAATAGGACAAACCAACATAAAAAGTTGACATTTTAGACGTTACCCAAGATTTAGTTAATAACGCTTACTAACCCTATGTAAGAGATAACGTCAACTATGTCTACATACATTCTAAATCCAATCACACATCTGTTATTTAGCCCATATCGCATTCAGTTGAATACAGAATAAGCAAAAATTTCTCAACAGAAGACATTTTCTATTAACACAGTCATTACTACAGTACTTAATCAAAAAATAAATAATTTGGTACACACAACCATTTAATCAAATGGTTAGTATCAATTTAGGCAATAAATCCCTTAAACTAATACAAAATCCTCGAAACTAATAACCTCCTTCGCAAATTTGTTAATAAAAATAGACTGAAACTTAGTTAAAGCTGCACTGTTAATCTTGATATGATAATAAAAAAAAACAATAAAATACTAAAACAACACAATGAAAGTAACCATAATCACCTTATTATAAGTAACAATAATAAAACTAATTCTTGAAATTCTCATAAGCCTAACCGATGCCCTTTTCAAAAAAGATGCCTTACAAATTTCCTCGTATACCAATTTACCACCTCCACTATTGAAAATCCTAATATTAACAAACAGTACATTGGGAGTATTAAGAAAAGGTTTAAGACAAGATTTTATCACCATAACCTATCTTACAATAGTTAAATACATAATAATTCTACGTTTCTCTTTGAATACTATGACAATTGAAAGATGCACTAAAAGATGCCATAAAATCTCCTACAGTTACACGGAAAATATTAACAAACGCTAGAATTTGTAAATCATTGCATGAAATAATTTCTTTCCTTACAAAAACAATCCATGTAATTAAATTCCATAAAACGAACTTATTAAACCAACGTAACGAAATCGCTAATTATTGTCATCATAATTATTCATACTTCTTAAGAGTAATAATTTTCTTTATCTTAATTTATCTCAATATGGTTACGGTTTGCGCTTATCTATAAAACCTACCCTTTTAACTGTATACCTTAAAAATTATCTTATTTAACTCGTAATTTTTCATAACTGTCAGCTTTTATCTGGTACTTATGTTTCTAAAACTTCACTTTTGTTTTTTCTCATCTATTCGGATTTTTATATCAACAAAACTTTTTATGATTTTTTTCTTTTTTTATATTATTTTTCCTTTCTTTTTCCTTTTTATATATTACTTTTGTTTTTTCTAACTCTTCGTTTTCATATTTTCAGCTACCGTATTATTCCTTTCCGGTTTAAACTTTTGACATGTTTAGATTTCTTTGGCAACACATTATTACATTTTTTTATGTATTTAGATATACGATTTTTAAAATGTAATAACCTCAGACCCCACTTCATTCATCTAATTTGATAGTCTTCTTTATTTTTATTTGAATTTTATTTATTTTTTAAATCTCCGTGATATATATATATATATATATATATATATATATATATATATATTCAGATATTATAACATGAATATGCTATAATATCACTACAAAAGTAGCTTTTTGTTTCGACACTACTTGTGTCTTATCAAGTGATGAGGTTTATTTCAATTTGAAGGGTTAAAAACAAACCAAATCCGATTAATCAGGGAGGCATTGTGGCATAGACTCTATGGACCAATCAGAATAAAGTAACTTCTAATTTGAAGTATATGTGAGCAGACTCAAAAAAACTAATTTTGGGTGCATTGATGTGCGTTGTGGCGCAGTGGATATCGGCTCGGAACGAGAAATTGGGTAACCGAGTTCGAATTCCAGCTGAATTCATTGCTTTCACTTACGCGCAAATACCCTTGGGAAAGGTATTAATCCGTCTCTTCCCTCCAGTTATGGGTTAAATAACAGGACAGATTGGTTTCTATAGCCTTGGTCGGCAACCAGCCTACCGCAGAAAGCAATGGAAACCTACTACGGGATAATCTTCTGCCCAGTCAGTCATGTCTCTTTCGAGACATGATCGCTCAAGCGTGTATCACGTATGGCACTTAACTGACTGATATTAGCATTTGATTAAATTGAGATCAGCATTATTAATTGACTATTAGATTCACTTTATTTTGTTGCGAATTTTAAATTCCAAGTTTGATAAATTATTAAACTTAGAAGGTTATTCATGTATTAAACGAGAAAATGAGATGAACGCACACATAACAACCTACAAACATCTACTCAGGGACAAATAGACGAGTATACACAAATACACTGGCAAACCGACACATATCCGGATTAATATACGCAGGCATATATACATAAACAAATTTCAAAATTTTGTTTTTATCGACTTGTAAATTTGTCAAATTTTAAAGCCGAAATGCTTTGTAAAATAGACAGTGGTGGCTACAATATTGGATACATGTAAGAGCGAATTCGTAAGATGACAATAGCCTTGAATGAATGAGGTCAGGGCAGACAATAATATTTCACTGCATGAACACATAAACATATTAGATCACGCAGATAAGCAAGCTAAAAACCAAGACGAACACAACTAAAAACTCCACAAATCATCATATACAAAATAAAAAATATAACCACATACATGAAAATACTTATACAAAGATTCTCACAAAAACATACGCAAATAAGCGCAGGAATATTCATACAAAAGCATACGCGCATATATAAACGTGCATAGACAAATATATATATATATATACATATATATACATATATATATATATATATATATATATAAACATACATATATATATAGACACGCATACATGGACATCTGAACATATATACAAACAAATATGAATATATACACTTACATATATATATATATATATATATATATATATATATATATATATATAAGCATGCATACATACAGTCCTGCGCAAAAGTATTAGGACAAGAACTATTTTATCTTTTATGAGGCATCAAAATAAAGTTTAAAATCACCCCTGTCCTAACAATTTTGCACAATACCAGTAGTGTGCAAAAGTATTAGGACAGGAGTGATTTTCCTAAAAACCTCACTGAACTCCAAATACAGGGTAAAAAGCCAAATAAATTGCTAATAAATATTGATTATTTAAAACTAGGTGTAAAAGAAATGTATTAAAAAGTTGTTATATTTAATTTTTCCTATTTTCTATTAAACAAGTTGTTTAGAAACTACTCATTATTCTAGTATCCTTTAATATGACTGACTTTCAACCAACCTCGAATTGAGCTGTAAATAGTTTCAACATAGTTTAATGGTTTCTTTTTAAATTTTATTTTGATAATAGTTTGTGATGTCAATTTCTGACAGCACGAAGGCTGTAATCAAAGCAAAAGGCTATTATAATAAATATTATTTTGTAGCAAGTATTTTCTTGTTAAAGCATTTGTTGAGTAAATCAAATAAAATTACTTTAATTAAATTCTTTATTTTCTGTCGGTATGCCTCATAAAAGATAAAATAGTTCTTGTCCTAATACTTTTGCACAGTACTTCCCCTATATGGATAGTGGTCGCAGGTTCGAATCCTGCCAAATGACAGACATTTTCGTAATGAAAATTTATCGTAAATAATCAGGCCGGTAGATATAAATATATAATACTATTTAATTAAAAACAGAATATCTACTTAAATATGAGTATCGATCAAAAATAATGTTCAAATAATCATTTAAAATTTTCGGTTGTTCACCAAATCATTTCAAATTGTCGGTTGTTTATAACACAGTAATATATATATATATAAGATGAAGACACACAAACAAATATATGCATGCATACACATACACATCAGCAACTAAAACAAAATACCAATATGTCTACTAGTACAAAAAACAGATGTACACTTATATACATACATACACTAATACTTAGACATTTATTTGCTTTTATTTTATGGGTACCTTCATCCGACCCGGACGCTCCAACAAAATTCCCCCTTGGTATTCAATCTGGCACATATCACAACACTAACACCCGGCATCTAACCAACCCAACACCAACCGTCAACCCATACAGCCATGAGACACCCAATCCGACACCGATTATCGCGTCAATACTCGACAGACCCTAATACAGCACATACCCTTTGGCCAATACCCAGCACTCTTCCCCATAGCACCGACCGTGTTTTATCTTCATAATACGATCAACCCTAATTCTAGTAGAATCTTTAATGATCGGTAAACCATCATCTCTATTATGGATTGTTATTCATTATAAATCAGAACAAAACTCCTACATTTTAGTATAATATCCATCTCGCTTGAAGAAATATTTGAATACTCTTGTGCGAATTCTAAAGCCAGAGTGAAAAGGTCCTTAGAAATGAATGGATAAAAGTCCATAATGTCAGATTGTATAAAGATACAATTTCCTTTATTATGGATGGTCTTTTGATGACATCCGCGGTGTTAACCCATTGCAGGAGTCCGATGGTGAATTTAATAGATCGGATGATTCTTTCTAAAATGGATTTGCTGAATATTATTCCATTCATACTTACTATTCCAGCGTCTGTAATATTTAAAAAAATTTTTTTCTTTAGTTTCTTTCTTTTTCCCTCCCTTCCTTCTTTTATCTCTCTTACCACCTTTTTTCCGTGTTGCTTTAACTGACGTCGATTTAACACGGCTGTCTGTTAATTTTTAGTTACATTCTCCCCTTTTTTTTGCGAACCCAGACGATGTCAATTTTTTTCTTTTCTTATTTATTTGATTTTATTCTATCTTTTTCTTTTTCTTTTTCCTTTTCTTTTTCTTTCCCTTTATTTTTATTTTTATTTTATTTTATTTTATTATTTATTTTTTAATTTCTTTGCAATCTATTTAAAAAGGAAAAGTAGACTAATTTTTCTCCAGTTTCTGAAAGGTTTTTTTCTGTTGCTGAGGTGATGTGTCGTTCCCCGTGGGGATCTTCATATCGAAATGGCCATTCAACATCTTTGAATTAATCCTTTTTTAATATATATATATATATATACAAAACCAAGTAAATTTAACCACATTTCCCTGGGCTGATGATGGTATATATATATATATATATATATATATATATATATATATACCATCGTACTTTGTATTGAGCACTTTTTCTTGTGTTTGTTTCCGTTTGGGGTTTTTCTTTACTGCGGAGTATTGAATGTTTTGTTCTTGTTCAGCGGGTTTCTTTTTTTCTCCCCATTTATCCGACGTCTTAGTACACCGGATTGTAACGGATTTAGGTTCTGTTTGTTAATGTTTTTTTCGGAGGTTTATTTTAGTATAAATTTACGGCCTGCATACTTACAGAGTCTATTTAGTTATTATATATATATATATATAAGTAGTCACTACTTCAATTCTAAACTAAAAAATTAACTTGGGTACAAATTAAAAGATTTCCCTTAAAGGCAGAATTATTTAAGTCCTTCGTTAGCCCTACAATCTCGTAATAATTACAGCTGTAACCTAACAAAAAATGTAAGTATTTTTAAGCAAAGACGTAATTTACTGAGTTCATTACGTTATTTTTACTTAAGTCCTTTACCTTATTTAATCTGGTTCATGACTTTGATTGATTTGCTTGCGATATCGAATCGTATATTGGAGTCATTTTATCATAATCTATAATCCTAAAATAAGTCTGGAATGTCACGGTTAACGTGTGTTGATTTATTTTACAAAATTATTTGAACAGAATACGCATACACACATGCAAACACACACGCACACAAACACACGCACACACCCGTACCTCTTAAGTTATTACACATAAAATTACGCAATTCATACAAAATTAATAAAACGTCTCTAACACGTCAAATAAAAAAAATTATTTAGCTGAAATAGTCAACGTGTTAATGAATGATACTTCTGCAACGTACGTCTAAATTCTTTATCTCATCCTAAAAATATTCTCATCATTTGATGTTATAAACAATTCAAATGCATAGATTTTCTTCCTTATTTTAGAATGATTCATTGTTTTGAAATTCCGAAATGCTTAAATAAATGACAATATGCCGGAGATATAGCAGGTGAATATGAAAGAATAGGCAAAATTTGATAGTTCAAGATATGCAGATTTTTTGACGAAGAAGCGTCCGTCCGTGTCTCGTCTTTTAGAAAATTGTTAAAAATTTTTTTCTTGTCACCTGATAAGCAGCAGTTTCATTCTGAAACATGAACATTTTTCTGTAGTGATATGTCGCTTTTAAAAACAGATGTAATAACAAAATTACAATATATATTGTGACGAGCCGTCTATTTATTTGATTAGTCCTTGGTCTGCCTTTTCCCTGACGAGCCGTTGTGCGAAACCGCAGTAGGTCTTGGCGATCTTGCGATTTTTTTCGTGTGTTTTTGCTCTGCGTGACTGCCTCTTTGTTAACCCTTTTTGGTTAGTTTAGTATCGAGCACTTTTCTTTCTTTGTGGTTCGTTCCGTTTGAGGGTTTTTTTTCTTTGCTGTGAAGAACTGTATGTATTGTCGGTGCTACGCAGCTTTCTTTTTTTTCCCCTCTTTGTCCAAAGCTCTATAGCCGAGGACAATAACGGAGTTAGATTCTGCTGGTTATTCGTGGTCTTTAAAAATTACTTGTGTAACATTTTAAGATTTGAATACGTACAGAGTCGATTTTATTATTATTATTATATATATATATATATATATATATATATTATAGTTTAGAACATGTACATTTTTTGTACATGTTCTAAACTATAATTTAGAAGTTCGCAGTGTACGACCAAAATGTTTTTTTAAAAGTGGTAGCTTGATCATTAATTTTCACTTGTTGATGCTCGAGTTCTGGAGGTGGTCGTTCACTTAGGGTCAATTATTCATTAGCAAATCGTCGATGCCTTGAAAAACGATAGTTAACAACAGGTGATTGCTGTTAAAGTGGGTCGCAAGGTCCACTTATATATATATTAAATATTATTATATTTTTAAACGAGTTATACAATATAATTGTATAATATTTTTAAAAGATTTTTAAAATTGAACACTTTTTAATACAAATGTACACTGCTCTAACCCTAATATGACCAAAAATTAAGTATTGAAAAATCAATATATATATGGGGGGAGTGGGTGTTGGTGTAGTAATATACTGTTTTATAAACCATTGTATTAACAAAATTACAATATATATATATATATATATATATATATATATATATATATATATACTTAACTAAGTATTAAACAATCAATATATATATGTATTTATATGTGGGAGTGGGCGTGGGAGTGGGTGTAGTAATATACTGCTTTTATAAACCATTGTAATAACAAAATTGCAATTTATATATACACATATATATATATATATATGTGTGTGTTAAGACCTTGAATAAGTTTTCGGTGTTTTCCAACAGATAGGACTGCGTATGTATAGTTGCAGATGGTAACTCATGTTTCAAATTCAGTGTATATCGTTTCGTCAGTGTGTAAACAACTTTATTTTTATAGCATAAAACATGTCAGATGTCGTGCCAAAGAAAGTGTATTCGAGGAGAATTTTAGTACACTACTTTATTCAAAAGAAATCTGCAGTTGAAGCACACAGACTTCTAGTTGAGAATTACGGCAACTATGTTCGGTTGGTATTAACATGCAGATATTTTTAGACGCTCCTCAAATAATGATTTCGATGCTGTAGAGAATGAATGCTCTATCTACAACGAAAAGGTTTGAAGATACAAAATTAGAGACTGTGATTCATAAAGACTCACGTCAGGCGCAGGATGAACAGAATCATTAAGAGTTGATCACTCAACAGTATTAAAAAGTTTGAAAGCATTAGAAATTATTCAAAAGCAAAGACATTCGGTGTCGTACAAGTTGAGGCCGAGAGATGTCCAACGGTAGCTTGTCACGTGTGAACATCAGAAAACGGCAAAAAAGGAAAGGTTTTTAGCATCAAATTGTGACCGGCGATGAAAAGTAGATACATTACATTATAGGTACCTCCAATTTTCACGGGAAAAATAGCATAGCGGAACGCAAAACGCCACAAACTTAACGAAAATAAAGTTTTATAGTCAAAATGTTGATAGTATTATTAAGAGGAACGATCAAATAATTCCTTAATTATTTTTTTAATTTTTTTTAATCCTTTCTAACACGTTCGAAATTCTGGTTAGAATGCTTGTTTTGTTTACGTCATCGTCTTCTACAAAGATTAACATTGATTTTTTGCGCTTTTTTTTTTCTATTAAAAACGCATTAATTTGAAAATTCTTGTACAAATCAAATAATTGTCCGATTTTAATGAAATCTTCAGAAGTTATTCGCACATGAATGAAATTATTTTTTAAATCGTTCTTTTTTGAAAATATTGGAAAAAATGTTATTTTAAATGTGATTTCAAATCTATATAATTTCTATCTGAAATACACCAGAAATTTATACTGAATGGAAATAATAAATTTAACCATTAGGCTTTTAATTAAATATAAAATGAAACCTTTAAGAATGTTT
This sequence comes from Ascarosepion bandense, assembly GCA_037127315.1. NCBI lineage: Eukaryota > Metazoa > Mollusca > Cephalopoda > Sepiida > Sepiidae > Ascarosepion > Ascarosepion bandense. The sequence continues at coordinate 36,039 of JBBBDQ010000214.1, read as the reverse complement.
TTAATTTTAAAAATTTCATTTTAAAATCAGGTATCGAAAATTTATACTGAAAAGTGGAGGTACCTACACTACAATACCCTAGGCATAGAAGATCATAGTGTAAGCCCGGCCATTCATGGTAGTAAAGGCACTAATGATAGATGGGTTTACTGATCGTGAAAGAATACAAAATAACTAAAAAGAGAAAACAAAAGAAGAGTAATCCAGTTTACAGTAGATAGCGACTGACGTTTCATTTATATTTTTGAAAAGCCACCTTGGCTGGCATAAGTTCTGCAAGCAAGAAGTACGAGACAACAAACTGCTTGCAAAGAATTTTGTTTACGTCTTGCCAGCTTATCAGTAAATTGGTGAGACCTGGCCACTTAAAACTGAACCAATGCAAAAAGTGTTGATTTAAAGGGAGGTAACTCGGTGTTGTAGAGTAGTTTTCCGCACTGAAGGTTATAATCGTGCTATGTCGGTTGCTAATCGACTTAACGCACCCAAAATGTTAGGAATTGGTAATCTTCCACTGTAAGCTCACTCCTTAGTATTCGACTAACTGCCGAGTAATATCAACTGCCTAGTAGTTCTACTGAACTCCGACAGAACTCTAAAGAACTCTCTAAAACTCCTATGAATTTCCCAAAGACTTCTCGAGTTAACTTCCTGTTAACTCTTATTAACATAGAAGGGAGAGTCCACTATCTGAGGAATAGGTGTATTTCACCATAACACTAAGAGAACCGGAAATGACATGAATCATGGAACGAGAACAATCGAAAGAGTTCAGTTCGATATTGTAATCACCTGAAGAACGACGGAGAGTAAAACAGCCGAAACGTCATGAATATGAAAATAAAGTATATTTTTATAATGAAACGATCAACAATACATTTTTATGATATGTGATAGTGTTATGATAATACTAGCAGTATAGTCCGGCGTTGCTCGGGTGTAATGAAAGCTTTAAAACTAATCCATTGTCCTGGAGCTCAGACTCTTTTTACGTTGGCACGAAAAACTAAGAAGCAATAGTTGTTTCCAGTAAAAGCAAAACCGTAGACTGAAAGAAAAAATGAATGGATGTAAGTCAAATTTTGATTTCCTGTTTGTTCTCAATATCAAATAATTTTTTTTCGTCGTAAACTGAATTTTGAAGGCTCAATAAGTCCTCTGAGTAAATGGTATCATGGCTGAGACTAAAAACTACAATTATACCTATTAGAGCCAAACCCGAAGCAAAAACTAAAACAAAAGGGATGAAAAAAAATACAGACATACAGGCAGATAAACAGACACACACGCAAACATCTTGTCTTATATATATATATATACATAGATATTATCGATTTTCTGCACTATTGTAAGAACTGCAACTTTGAAACTTCTGAATATCGTTTCTTATGTCTTTGTCTATGAGTGTATCAAATTTGATTAAAATGGGACCACTCCTTCTATAACCCGGTTTTTTCGATTATCGATTATCGATATTTATCGGGGGTACCTCGACACAAAATCTAGCTAAGAACATCCGCAGAGGCTTATAGTACAACTGTGTAAATTTTTAAGAAAATCGGTTCAGCCGTTTCGGAGTCTATAGGTAACGGACACACACGCAGGCATAAACACACACACACACACACACACACACACAAAGTTCCATTTATAAATAAGTTTACATTATAGTCGCGTCGTTTCGTTTTACTGATTTAGAAAAACTAAATAGAAATTATATAAAAAGTGGGTAAGTAGTAGTATATATAATATGACGGTCGTATTTATACGAATGGTGTGTATAAACCTCGATTGAGGGATTTTACTTATGCCGGACTAGAGTTTCTCCTTGATTGATAGTATTTTCATCTTGGGGAATTTGACTGACGCATTGTGTATAATACAACACGTGGTTAACTTGGGACTAAGACTTACGCCGGAGGTGAAACTTTACTCCTATTATATCCTCTGAGTTAAAACAACAAAAAAAGAGAATTGGCGCTCTTTTCTTAAATATAAACTGGCAGTTACTCACAAACGTTTTCTGAAATACATGTTGAGTAATCCCATGGTGTCCTTTGTCATCTAACAGAAAATAAATTTGACACTATTACAAAAATCGATGATCAACCCAGTCATAGGGATCTTCAAGTTTATCATTCGAGAAACCAAGTAATAGAAAGAGGCCTACACCCGACACAAAATTATAGAAAATCTGATTATTCTTCTTCTATGTGCTCTGTCCTTTCAGGACGTAGGCGATCATGGTTCTCCACGTCTCCCTATCCCTTGTGGCTCTTAGTATGTTTGTTCCTGTTACTCCTGTCAACCCCCGTTCCGTCAACCACCTGATCAGGCCCTGAAAATATGTTATCCGCTGTCTTCCTCTGTCTCTCTTTCCTTCTATCTGGCCAGTCAGTATCAGGTTCTCCAGGCTCTCTTTCCTAATTGCGTGTCCCAGAAACTTCAGTTGTCTCTTCCTGATGCTCAGTATCAATTTCCTTTTTGTTGCCATTCTTTCCAATACTTCATCGCTGCTTGCATGCTCAGTCAATAATATCCGCAGAATCCTTCTGTAGAACCACATTTCCGCTGCTTCCAGTTTTGTCCTCATTTTCGATGCTATTGTCCAGCATTCGCTGCCGTATTGAAGAACTGACATCACGTAGCAGTCCAGCACTCTTTCCTTTGTTTCCAGTGAGATTTTCCTGTGTGTTAGTATTTTGCTCAGCTTCTGGAACGCGTCTTTTGCCATGCCAATTCGCCTTCGGTTCTCCGTGTCGCACTTTCCATCTTCAGTTAGGACACTTCTTAGGTATTTAAATTTTTGTACTTGCTTGATTCTGGTATCTCCCACATTTATTTGGCATTTTGGGCACTTCTCTTTTTTGACGGGAAATTGAATCACCGTCTATTGAGACAATATTTGCCGACTTGAATTGATTAGAAGGCAACAACCGTAAAGAAAAATAACTCTAACAGTGAAAGGGCAAAATGAAATAAACACGTGTTATTGCGATATTATATTTATCCCACAATCTGCAAGAGCACTAAACTGTTTTCTCCCACTTTAAATGTATCAAGCTTTAGCCTCTTCTCTTAAGTATTCGGCACTTAGCAAATTTGTAGAAATAAAAACTTTTTCGTTTCAATTCGGCAAAAGCGAAAGCAATTTGGTATGGCTTAAATCTCATTCGACCCTCATTAGTGAATGTCAGCGGGGCAAAACTCTAACCATGCAAGGCTTGATGGGAGAGGTGTGTCAGTTATCTAAACGGGATCAGACCTACTCATTCTGCTTTGGGGAATATCAAACTGACGGTACAATGAGACCCTGGAAGTTAATGGCTTTTCGTGTATCACTGCCGGAAGAAAGAGGGAAAGAAATATGCAGTTTAAAGATGGAAATAGAAGATAAATAATTAAAAGAAAAACAAGAAACAAATCTGAAAGGAGAAAGTAAACAAGTAATCAGGAATAAGCACAACTGAAGAATGATTTTTAGGAAGTCTGAAACAGTGTATAAATTCAAGGGATGAGAAAGAATGGGAAAATGAAGACAGAAAGCCAGAAATTATAGATATTTATATCATAGATAATAAAGTAAACTAGGAAACGTATGTATTAAATGAAATGAAAAAAGTGACCTCAGCAGCCGGCAAATATAAGTATTTTGTCAAAGGAAGAAACAACAGAAGAAGAGAGTTGTAAGATGAACAGGGAATTGTAAGGAACACGTAGGTAAAGTAAGTTTACGTATATCATGAAGTGAAAGAAACACCTTAAGAAAGGCGAGAAGTGGTTGTATTTAATGAAAAACTTTAGAAAAACGATAAGTGGTTGTAATGAAGCAAAAGAAAGACAGTAAGTTTTTAATATTTAATTAAAGACTTAAGAAAGGCGAGCAGTATTTTATTAAGAATTATTTCTTATAATTTTAGCAAAATAAAATAATTGTGCGCTTAATTCAAGTAGAATAAAAGGATTATTTCTTTTCCCAAAAAGAAAAAAATAAACACGTTTAACTCTAGTAGAATAAGAATTTATCTTCGTGGGAGAATTAGCGGGATGCTGACAAAACAAGGTACCCGTAACCGAAAATTTCTTTCTTCAGGAACTTGTTGGATCGACGCTTCCTTTTCTTCTTTTCCTTTGACTTCTTTAGGGGAGCGGCTCCTGTCAACTAGCACTTGACGGGTTTCTCAACCGCAGCAACAATTCAATATGGTGTCGAATATTTAACGGACACCGGAAGCCAAAATTAGGTGATTCGATTTGGTTAATGAGATAACCAATGATTAGCCTAGTGAGTGTAGGTTCTCTACACTGCAAAAAATATTTCAGCAATTATATCCCGTTATTATGGGGATAAAACACACACTTCGGAGATGAGTGACGGCTAATAATATGAGTGACCCCTCTAAATGTAGGGGAAAACAGAAAGCTGGTTTCGCATCACGCGGTCACATCGCAGCGAAAAGTCTGACGTCCTTCCTACTAGAGCTCAGCGCTGCTACTGCTACTATTCTCCGCCCACTAGTGCAAGTGCCTTGTACGAAATCTTTTCACACTAAGTTACGTGCCCTGTGGTTGGTCAGCAGCGATGGTACGCTGAAAACGCCTCTGCAATTGGCCCACAGCGCTTGCTGCTTCACAAAAAGGAAGGACCAAATGAAATCAAGAGTTTTGTATTTAATGAAGTGATAGGATGTCTAAAAATCTAAGGGTGATGCAATCATTTTGGAGAAAGAGAAAATACTCTAACGATAGGAAGAATATATAAAAGATCTTTTCTACGACAAGAGAGAGCAACCAATAATATGCAAAGATGAAGGCGGACCGGAAATATTAAAGTCTGAAGTGGAATCTGCAGTAGCCAAACTGAATAGAAACAAAGCAGCAGAACCAGACGGCAGAGTGATAGAGCTGCTGATAGCCCTGGAAGAATTTGGCATAGAGAAAAATTCTGAAATCATAAAGGAAATTTATAATAGTGGGGTTATATCAGATGACCTCAGCAAGTCTATTTCATAGCACTATCTAAGAAGCCAGGGGCAAACGAGTGCGAATTCCAGAGAACCATCATTTTAATGAGCCATATAACAAAATTGATCGTCCGAATCCTGATGAATAGAGCGAGAAGCAGAATCAGGCCAGAGATAGGACAAGAACAGTATGGTTTCGTTAAAACACTGGAACAAGGAATGTCATATTTATGATTAGGATGCTCTCCGGAAGGGCAATAAAAATGAAGAAGGACTTATACGTGTGCATTATTGATTATGTGAAAGCGTTTGACAAAATACACTACAAAGAACTGATGGAGATGCTCGGCAGCCGAGACATATTTGGGAAAGATTTGAGAATAATCAAGAATCTTTACTAGCAGCAAAACGCTTGCATACGGGCAAGTAATGAATTGAGCAGATATACAAAGATAGAATGAGGCGTAAGACAAGGATGAGTTTTTTCACCTGATCTGTTCAATTTGTACAGCAAGAATATTTTGAGGACCCTAGACATTATGCCTGGATTCGTAATCAGAGGCCGCAATTTAAACAACCTAAGGTACGCAGATGATACCATGCTGATAGCAGACACAAAAAGGAAACTACAAGACCTCCTACAGAAGATAGCTGAAGAAAGTAACCAGAAAGGACTAGAAATAAACTGCACGAAAACCGAATGCATGCTCATCAGTAAGAAGAGCAGCCCAAAAGGCCAAATACAGTTCGGGGATACAAGAATCAAGCAGGTAAAAAAAATTAAATAGCTGGGAAGCGTTATAACAGAAGACGGAAAGTGCGACACGGAGATCCGAAGGCGAATTGGCATGGCGAAGGAAGCATTCCAGAACCTGAGTAAAGTATTAAGAAACAGGAAAATTTCGCTAGAAACAAGGAAGAGAGGACTGGATTGCTACTTGATGTCCGTCCTTCAATATGGCAGTGAATGCTGGACAATATAATCAAAGATGAAGGAAAAACTTGATCCAACCGAAATGTGGTTCTGCAGAAGGATGCTGCGAATCTCATGGATCGACCATGTGAGCAACGATGAGGTCTTGGAAATGATGGAAACGAAAAAGAAATTAATAGTGAGCATCAGAAAGAGACAGCTGAAGTTCCTGGGACACGCAATGAGGAAGGAGGGCTTGGAGAACCTGATACTAACAGGCCAGATAGAGGGAAAAATAAACAGGGGAGAAAAGCGGATAACATATTTGAAGGACATGATCAGGTGAATGACGGAACGAGGGTTGCGCGTTGTAACAGGAGAAAGTGTGCAAAAAGCCACCAGGGAGAGGAAGACGTGGAAGGCCACGATCGCCTACGTCCTGAAAAGACAGGGCACATAGAAGAAAGCGAAAGTGGAGTGCTTACCAGTTGCTTGTTTTATTCCTTTAACATTGCTATTGTTATATTCATTTGCTACTGACTTTAAAAAGATCCCAGACTAACAAGCCAGATAGAGGGAAGGAGAGACAGGGGAATGCAACGGATAACATATTTGAAGGACCAAATCAGGTGGATGACGGAACGAGGATTGCATGGTGTAACAGAAGAAGGCGTGCTCGGAGCCACCCAAGATAGGGAAAGGTGGAAAGCCATGATCGCCTATGTCCTGAAGGGACAGGGCACATAGAAGAAGAAGAAGAAGAAGAAGAAGAAGAAGAAGAAGAAAGGCGGGAAGTGTTTTGTATTTAACCAAGCGAAAGAAAGACTGAACAAAGGAGAGAAGTGAATGTATTTAATGAAGTCAAATAGACAGTTAAGAAAGGAGTCTAATATAAGCGTTTAATCAAGTGAAAGGTTGGCTAAAGAAGGGTAGAACAGAACATATTTATGTGCAACAAAAGGAAGGCGGAAAGACTTGCGTATTTAATCAAGGGAAAGAATGTCTCAGGAAAAGCACGAAGTTTCTAGTAAAATGACGATAATGTCAAGGAAACCTGGGAAATGTAACTATTTAGAAAAATGAATTTATTCAAAAAATAGAAAAGGGAGGAAAGAGTAATAGATTATGCTGGCGTCACGAATGCCGATTTTCAATACAGCGATACCCTTAATTTAAACCTTATGGAATACTGAGAGTTTTGTGTATAGATAAATAATGGTGGCTTAATTAATGTATGAAATTGTACGAGGGTCATTCAATAAATAAGGTGGATTTTTCGGTATAAGGACTCCTACGAGGGTCATTCAATAAATAAGGTGGATTTTTCGGTATAAGGACTCCTACGAAGGTCATTCAATAAATAAGGTGGATTTTTCGGTATAAGGACTCCTACGAGGATCATTCAATAAATAAGGTGATTTTTTTGGTATAAGGACTCCTACGAGGGTTATTTAATAAATAAGGTGATTTTTTCGGTATAAGGACTCCTACGAGGGTCATTCAATAAATAAGGTGATTTTTTCGGTATAAGGACTCCTACGAGAGTCATTCAATAAATAAGGACAATTTTTCGGTATAATGACTTCTAATACAGATAGAAGCTTACTTTTTATTATTTTTTTATTTTACTCCTTTTTCATGGGATTTAATTCTTTTTTTTTTTTTTGGCAAATTGAAAAAAACTTTGCGAGTTTTGGAGATTAACAAAGACGCCCGACCAAGAAGCATGCTCCAGGAATGAACAGAGGTCACTTTTCAAGTTTTTGGTTGCTGAAGAGTGCAAACCAGTTGCAATTCATAGAAGAATGTCAACTGTGTATGGTGCCAAATGTTTCAGCCAAAAACATGACTACAAGTGGGCTAAATTGTTTAAAGAAGGGCGGAGTTAGAGAAAAATACAGCAATAAAAAGGCAGAATTTAGGATTGTGGCTCTCCTATCTTAGAATTATATTTAAATTAAAAAATGGCGGTTTGAGACGTAATAAACTAAACCTACGTCTAGGGATATTTGAAAAGCAGAAGGGCTTAGTATGAAAAAAGAAATAGAATGAAAAATTGAAAACGAAATGAGGTGGACAAAGGGAAAAATTAAAAGAAGGGAAATATAAAAAGGGAGTAAAGAAAAAAAAGGCAAATATAAGTGAAAAATACAAAAGTAAATTTGGATGTAAAAGAGCAAAAGAATCGTTGAAGATTTCTCTAGCAATACAATATTGGCAAACATTCTTTACCTCTTATTTCAATATTGATTTCTCTTTTAGTGCTATTCAATTTCGCGTCTATTCAAAGCGCAGGGGCTAAATACGTCGCTGATTCGCATATAAAGTATTTTGCTTAATATAGAAATTTACTAACTGGAGAAGGTTTCGCCACTGCACAAAAGTGTACAAATAACCCATTAGCGGATGGCTTGTAAACACAGTTTTTTTTTGTTTTTTTTTTTAGTTTTGTTTGTTCGTTGCAAGATGGCTGACATAGGAGACCAACTCCAATTTTAGAAGATACGATTTTTTAAAAAGTTGAGAAGGCGTTGATAGGCCGATAATTTTTTTTACTTATATTCAAAAAAGTTGTTTGTAGAAAATAATAATTTAACTTTCAGCGACCTTGTTGATACAGAATAGACAAAAAGTAGCCTTACATCTAAATATTATTCGCTCTTTTTAATTTCTGTTTAGACTTTTATGTTATCTGTTTTTTAGCATATCGCTTCAGGATGTAGGTGATTCTATACGTTTTCCTTCTGTAAGTAACTTTAACTTTTGACCATCAACTATTCTTACGTTCTTACCTCAATCTTTCGTCACGTCTTTCACATGTTTGCTGTGGTGTATGGATACCGGTTCGGCATGGGAAATCAAAGAGCCGAGTTCGAATTTGTTTTACTTAGGCACACATACCCTTGTGAAAGGTATTAATCGATCTCTTCTCCCTCCAACTATGGGTGGAATCTATTTATTTTAAGCTAATCAGTTCTATCATTTACATTACTCCCCTTAATTGATTTTATTTATATATCTCTTTGCTCTTATTCATTAATTTTTTATTCAGTCCGTTTAGTGACATACGTGATACACGATCAAAAGAGACATGACAGACTGGGCAGAAAAATTTCCTGCAGTAGAGGTCGCCATTACTTTCTGTGGTAGACTGGTTGCCAACCAAGAATATAGAATTCTCACGGTCATGATATTTAACCCATAGATGGAGGTAAATGAAACAGATTCAAATTTTTCCCAAGGGTATTTGCGCGTAACTGAATGCAACGAATTCAACTGGAATTCGAACTCGGCCTTCTGATTTCTAGTTCCGAGACGATATCCACTGCACTAAAACGCACATCCCATTCAACTGCATTACTTTCTGTGGTAGACTGGTTTCCAGCCAAGGATATAAAACTTTGTTCTGCTATTTAACCCATTGCTGGGGTGAGAAGCGACGGATTCGTTCCTTTCCCAAGGGTATTTGCGCGTATATGAATGCAATGAATTCAACTGGAATTCGAACTCGGCTCTCCAATTTCTCGTTCGGAGCAGATATCTACTGCACCAGAAGAGACGGATTAATACCTTTCCCAATGTTATTTGTGTGAAACTTAACTTTTGACCATTAACTATTCTTCGCCACTTCTGTTAGACGTGTGCTGTGGTGTATGGATACTAGTTCGGCATGGGAAATCAGAGAACCGAGTTCGAATGCGTTTTACTTACGCCCACATACCCTCGTGAAAGGTATTAATCCATCTCTTCTCCCTCCAACTAAGTGAAAGGAGTAAGTGAATGTAATGAATTCAACTGGAATTCGAACTCGGCTCGCCGATTTCTCGTTCCGACGCCATATCCACTGAACCACAACGCACATCCGGGGGTTATATATCCTTTTCAAATAAAAATATTTTGGTGTTTTTCTCGAGACATGCTTTATATTATTTAATTAGACAGCAAGATGACATTTTAAACCCTCTGTAAAATGTATCGAACATCTGTTATACATTTTCTAATCGCTTGATCCTTATGATAAAATCCCACCTGCCCCTTCATTGTTAGGATAAAGAAGCGTTTTTGCAATTCAATGACGTGTTGTTATTGTGTTCATTTGCACTGCTAATGCGTGTTTTTCGTCTCTCACATATGCGCAACTCAAGTGAAATAAATCTGAATTGAAACTCCTGATTGTTATTCACGATTATCTATGCACAAATATTTTAAAATATATATTTGCATATCTTGTTGATGTTGGAGAACAAAGAAATACTAGCTCCAGCATTGTAACAGGCTAACAATTAAATCCGTGTTTGTCATGAGAGAAATAAGTTCAAATTGTAGAAAAATAATTTCATGTGTAAGAAATACTTTTATAATCTTTCTTATTACGAAGATAAAAATGTGGACAACAGATTTGATGAAAGAGATGAAAAAAAAAGTAGGTAACAAATATTCTACCGCCCAATCTAAACTTATTTATAAATGGAACTTTGTGTGTGTGTGTGTGTGTGTGTGTGTGTGGGTGGGTGGGTGTGTGTGTGGGTGTGTGTGTGGGGGGGGTGTCTGTGTGTGTATCCGTTACCTATAGACTCCGAAACGGCTGAACCAATGTTCTTGAAAATTTACACAGTTGTACTATAAGCGTCTGCGAGTGTTCTTAGCTAGGTTTTGTGTCGAGGTACCCCCGATAAATATCGAAAATCCATAAATCGAAAAAATCGGCTTATAGAAAGAGTGGTCCGATTTTAATCAAATTTGACACACTCATAGACAAAGACATAAGAAACGATGTTCAGAAGTTTCAAGGTTGCAGTTCTTACAATAGTGCAGAAAATTTGATATCGATACCAGGAAATCAAAATTTGACTTACATCCATTCATTTTTCTTTCAGTCTACGGTTTCGCTTTAACTGGAAACAGCTATTGCTTTTTAGTCTTTCGTGCCTAAGTCCAAAGAGTCTGTGCTCCAGGACCACGGATTAGTTTTAAGGCTTTCATTACACCCGAGCAACGCCGGGCTATACTGCTAGTGCAAAATAATGATATAGTTCATTTGTTTGACAAGTACGTAACATCGGTATGAATTCTGAGTACATAAATCTTGTAATTCTGAATATATAACATTGATAGGTCTCAGTATAAAAGATTAATAATTCCGAGAACATTTAATTGGCGAACCTTTGAGTAGATTTGGGGATGCGGGTTCCTTGAACGTCGGGCCTCGCCAGTGTAATGTAGGGATCTGGTTAATATTTCTTTAATTCAACCTTGTGTCAGACTTAACCGAACTAACAGCTTACAGGATTTATGCAGAGCTATAATCATCAGAATTATTATTAGAATGTTGGTTGTCGGCAGGATGGAATATGTGAATTAGTGTACAAGAGTGGAATAATAGCATATACATTTTGAATGTTGAAATAGAAATTTATCATAAGAAGGAATAAGAATTCGTAGAAATATTCAATGAGAAAGTGAAGGTATCAAGAGTTTGGAGAAAATGTTTGTAGCAGTAATTGTTGAGGGATATAAGGAGAAAGAAAAAGAGAACAAGGTGCAACCTGACCGGGTTGGTTTGAAATAGGTTAGGTTTTAGATGTGTGTCAATAAAACGCCTTCTCTTACTGACCGCTGTGACCGGTTAGAAGCCATCCTTAGATATTCAATCCAGTCGCGTGAGGTGGCTCAGAGAAACGGTTTTTACTTTAGCTGTGGAAAAACCGTTTCTCTGACGTTTTTGAATTTTGCGATTTGATGACTTATCAGGATCCAAAGTTCCGCTAAAAGATAACAGCAATGCATCACATTATTCTAGTACATAAACTCATGATTTTTCTATGGGATCAACATTGATATTTCCTAAGAGTGCTTACCATCAGTACTTCATTCAAGTACATAAAACTAATTATTGTTCTGTTTAATTAACATTGAGAGTTTCTTTAGGGGCACGCCGTTAGTATTTCATTCAAGCAGAGCTGTGCTAAGGGCCCCTGAAGAACCCCCAATTGCTGCGTGGGGCAAGTATTCTAGGGGCTGCAAGGCCCGGGGAAGCCTCAAGGTTTCTTTCGGTCCGCAGATATATTTTAATGAAAAAAAAAAAATAACAAAATTAGGATTAACTGGAAAATTATTATCATACTTATATTTTGAAATAGGCATCTATCAACACGTCTCTCTCTCTCTCTATCACTCCCTCTCTCTTTCTCTCTTTCTCTCTTTAAATTTATATATATATATATATGTATCGGAGTGAATAAGAAAAGAAAAAAAAATTTTACAACGTCCAAAACATTAATACAAAACATTGCTCGATATATAATACAGAGCTGTGAATATCAATTATAAATTATATTTGAAAACATGTTCAAATGTTTTATATATCCACTACAAATTGTACAATTTTGTTTCGACTTTGAAATTACAATTTCTCATTAAAGACAGTGCGTATCAATCATCCAAAATTAACTTTGTGGAAAAATTCAAGAGCTCAAAAAGAAAGAATAGAAACAGGAAAATAATATAGTATAACTCTCCTTTTCATCAGTTAGTAATCTTTAAACTGGGGCATAATTTTTTTTATCCTAATAGATAAGCATTTTCCCAAAAATAACCCTCTAAGCAAAATCTTCAATAGGAATACAATAAAACTAAGCTATAGCTGCTCCAACAATCTAGAAAAAATAATTAAAGTACATAACAGTAAAATATTAAAAGCACACAACAAAAATAACTCCAATACTAATACAAGTCTGCCCAACAATAGCAACCTTTGTAACTGTAGAAATCCAAACCAATGCCCCTTTCCTAATAAATGTTTAACGAAATTCCTGATATATATGTGTTCGATTTCATCCCTGGAGAATCCCAGAGATGAAAAAATGTATATCGGAAACACCATGAACGTATTTAAAAAGCTCTTTTAAAATCAACTCTTATCCTTCAATAACAAAGTAAAACAAAACATGTCGTCTCTTTCCAAATACTTTTGGAAGTTAAAAAACGAAAAAAAACAAAAAAGAAACACTTAAAGTTAAAAGGAAAAGCCTCAAATAAGCAAGAACAGCTAAATCCATAAAGGAACCATGTTTCCTTTGTCTTCAAGAAAATAATGAAATCATTAAATATATGAATAGCAACAAACCTTTTAAGTAGAGACATGGAACTTCAGTAAACTGCAAACAAATTAAAGTACTAACCTTACAATCATACTAAAAAATACTACAAAAGCCAAAGATAGAGATAATAAACCTTCATAGCACTAACAACACTCTTACATTAAATTTTACCTATTACACACCAGAAATTGTGATCTAATTTCAAATTTAAATTTTTTTTAGAAAAAAACAATTTCCTAAATTCAAAATTAAGGTTAAATATACAAAATTAGATTAATTATAAAAACTGTGCTTAAATACAAAAAATGTCTATAGTTATACAAATAAACATTAAAGATAGATCCAATCCCACCCCTCCGCACCCTTTACACTTCCCTACTCTGCTCCTCTAATAAATCCAAAGAATAAAGTCTAGTCCTGAGCCATAAACCTACATCCCATCTTCTAATGTTAGATCTGCCTACAAAATTTGCGACACTTTCATTAATCAACTATATTCACTACCCACCACACTTTCTTCAAAATTCTACTTATTCCCTTATCGCTAACCCCACCAACACCTCACACACAACTCGCCAAATATAAGAAAAGACAGAAAAGAGGCTTTCCATTCTTTTCAACAACACCTGATGAGACATGGTAATTTCAATGTCGAAACAAAATGCACAATTTGTAGTGGATATAAAATTGTACATGTTCTAATATATGATTTATTATATATATATATATATAATCTTTGATAGAAGTCTTGAACTTGAGAAAGAGAGATAGATTATGGATACTGTTTCAACATACATACAATAACATAAAATGTATATTTCTTCCGTTTATTTTTTTAAATTTTTGTGTTCACGGAATATCTGCGTTCTAAGAGTATGGTTTTTTGTTTAAAGTACCATTTATTGTGGACTCACTCTGTTCGGGAGTCGGGGAACAAGTAGCATTCTGCTGGTAGAGGGGCCACTAGGCGCATTCTGCGGGGGCCACGATGTCGCAAAGCACGGCACTGCATTCAAGTACTTAAAACTAATTGTTCTGCGTTATTAACGTTGATTTTTTTATGAGTTCATGCCATTAGTCATTCATTCAAGTACATAGAACTGATGATTTTCTGTTTGATAGTTTCTTTGAGTGCATACCATTCGTACTTCATTCAAGTACATAACACTAGCGCTTGCGAGTACCTCGATTTGTTGTATTGGTTATCAAGTTTGTCTAGCTAAAACAATTACGACTGAATATTGAATTCGATCCACACTGGGTGTCTAAGATATGCGGAATTGTGTCACAGCTAAGCTACAATTAGAAAATCACCTACGATTAGGACCGAGAAATGTAGGTCCATTCCTATTGGGTGCTCCGTTATTTTGGCCTTGTTTCACATCTATTCTAAGGATTAAAAAATCACAATGATACTGTGCTTATGTGCATAGCATTTCCACTCATGAAAATTGGGTGAAACTTTTTGGACATTAAATTCATACTGATTCGATTTATGTAACTGTATTACTTTAGGTGATTAAGTAAATGGGGTATATATTTACAGTTAATAGCCGTAGTAAATGTGTGTACATAACATTGGTTATTCTGAGTACATAAGATTTGGACTTGTGTGTTCATAACGTAAGTAATTCTTCAGCATACAAAGTATTAGTGCTTATATAAATAACATTGTTACTTTTTCCAAGTATATAATGTTAGTACTTATGTTTACATAATACTGTTACTGATTGAGTGGGATGGATTTATTGGTGTAACTATTTCAGATTTTCAGGATATGTAGTATAGATAACTGATAATTTCAAAAGGTTAAGTGTCTGGGTTTTATTCCACAAAATGGTGGCTTTTGGGAATAAGGAATCCGAATGGAACTCAGTTCTTAGCAATTAATGAGGATAATTTGCCAATGTGTACATGCCATACTGTGAATGTTTGAAGTCATAAATATAGCTTGTTAGAACATGGCCCGTCGAAAGTGTATAAATATAGTTTACACACACAAACACACACATACACATGAATATATCTTTTTTTTCACAAGTGTATATATATATATATATATATATACTTGTAAACATTATTGCATTCATTCACCATACGGTCAGTTTTAGACCCACTGGAGTGACAGTGTGTAATTGATTTCTTTTTCTTTAGGTCATTTGCTGTGGTGTGCAGTAATGTAAATCTACTTTTATCACGTACAGTAATTTTTTTCAGATCCAGACATTATTACTTGTCCGACGGTGATTGTCTGCAATAGACGTTACTCAAAGGAAACGTACGAACATAATAACACTGCACGAGCATACTAGCAAGCCTTACAAGTGTAGTGTGTGTGTGTGTGTGTGTGTGTGTGTGTGTGTGTGTGTGTGTGTGTGTGTGTGCGTGTGTGTACCTGTAAGCGTGTTTGAGCATGTATCCGTGTGTGTTTACAATTAGCGACAGCAGTAGCAGCGAAGGATGACCATTCGTGGAAAGACACGGTCAACGAGCGGACGAACGTGAAAACAAGCCCTCCAACCATTATGAAGAGGAGATTTTGATCTCAAAATATTAATGAATAATAAATATGTAATACCCAACACCTTCTTGACCTTCCTTTATTTTACTAAACGCATTGTGATAGCCTTTAAGACCTAACCATATTCCTAATATACACAATGCTTTAAGCAAATTAAAAAACTTTGCATAAGAACAATTTTATTGCGAATTCATTAACTTAAATATAAAAAATTGCATATGCTCTATATGTGTGTCTGAAATTGTATTTTTAATGCATAGAAATATATGCTTTTACTTTTCACATACGATCCATCTGTCTATAATTGCACACAGTTTTTGAAAGAGAGTAAAATAGATTTTTTACACTGTTTTTTTAACATGACAGTGTATTTAAGCTGAACAAAGATGGTTGGTTTAAGTTTAAAAAATACATGTCTGGTAATAATTGGCTATAAACGTAACCAATACCCATTGTGAATCTTTTTATATTACTTATAAATGTATTTATGCTTGCCGGAACGTTGGATATTGACGAGAAACTTCGCCACTTATCATGTATTCCATATTTTCTATTACTAACCCACAAAAATAAAGCAAATTTGATTTTCTGAGCTAGTCTAGAGAGCCGCTGAATTTTGAATCTAGGTTTAGATTTCATTTCGATGAGAAGCTCCGATGTGATGTTTCTTCCCGCTTTTATTGGCAATTGTCATTTCGATCAATTTTTCGAGTAACAATAGTTTGTAGAGGAGTTCATTAATAAACACATCTACCTCCTATAGAATAATCGTGTCTGTTTTATATTGGTAAGCACGTCGAGAACAAAAGAGTGAATAATGCTATTGTGAAGGGTATTTTATTATTATTCTTCTTCTTATTATTATTATTATTATTATTATTATCACTGCTACGGTTGAGATGAACTTGATTGCTCTCTTTGAAATGGTTTCCCCGTGTCTACGACCAGCGCATACCATCGCTGAACAAATAAGAGGTGAAGAAATCTATTTGCGAGTTCACCTAATCGACAATGACGCATGATGGAATATTTGACTGCGAAAAACTAACTGTATAAATGTATGATTAAGATATATCAAAGAAAAAAAAAACTTATATGTGCTTTTGTGCCTGTGTGTATGCCTGTGTATATATCTGGTGCGTCTGATTGAAACCGGTCGCCATTTTCACAGTTGCTCTCTGTTAACGAAGCAGTTACATGGACTTACAGGCTGATATAAAAAAATATAACAATAAATGCATAGAGAGACAGCAACCATTTCCACAGTATTTCATAAGTGCAGAAAATATCACACACACACACACACACACACACACACACACACACACACACATATATATATATATATATATATATATATATATATATATATTAATCATATCACCCCGAGCAAGGCGGTACCATCACTGATGTGCAGGGGGCTACATAAGAGTGAAAAGATTGGAAAAAAGAAAGCCGGAGACCACAGCCTAAACAGGGAACAAGGGATGAGCCTTTCACTTGTTCAATAGACGTGGGTGGAGTGTGAACCGGGCGATAGTTTAGTCTATCTACTCCAATTGAAAAAAATAAATAAAAAGAAAACAGTGAAAAGATTGGAAAAAAGAAAGCCGAAAACCACATCCTAAACACGAACAAGGGATGAGCCTCTTCACTTGTTTAATAGATGTGGATGGAGTGTGAACCGGGCGATATGAATGGCTTCGCTTTAGAGAATAATTAAATAAATAAATAAATAAGGAAAACCTCAAAACAGTAAAGTTATTTTTTTTCCAAATGGAGCATAAACGCCGAAAATGATTAGAAAAAAAAATGCATAAGAAACGATTACATTTACCATGCAAGATAACCCAGGAAATTTGAATTAAGAAAGTTATACTATCTTCAACTCTTGTCTTTTCCCGAAAATTAAGAACTGGCTAAGCTGCCTGTCCATGTACAAAGCAAACGAACGAATTTGAATTTGATGAACGGATCATCTACATAAACTTATTTATAAATGGAACTTTGTCTGTGTGTGTATGTGTATGTGTGTGTGTGTGTCCGTTATCTATAGACTCCGAAACGGCTGAACCGATTTTCTTGAAACTTTACATAGTTGTACTATAAGCGTTTGCGAGTGTTCTTAGTTAGGTTTTGTGTCGAGGTACCCCCGATAAATATACTGCTAGTATATATATATATATATATATATATATATAGCTAGCTAGCTAGCTAGCTAGCTAGCTAGATAGATAGATAGATAGATAGATAGAACTCGGCATCAAACAATACAAGCAAATAGTCTTTCCTGTTCTATTTAATATATTTAAACGAAGGATTGCTCCCACAAATTGTTTGCTTGTTTTCTCTGATGCAAGGAATTATACAGAAGCACACATGTCTAAACGCGCACGCAGATAGCTATTTACGCTCATTCTGCAATTGTTTAAATAAAAACGTAGCTTCTTTTTAAAACACGACCATCACCTAATATAACGTTATATATATATATAAATGTATATGTAAATGTGTCGTTATACTCGTTTCGAAAAACCCTCCGAGGACAAACCCTCCCCTTTTGGTGTTTGGTGTCTTCTGACACGATCACGTGGGTTTCGGAGTTTCGTATATCTTATCGCCTTATTTTAGCCTCTTTAGCCAACTTTCCCTGAAGATCCAACTTAGTGAAACCTTGGTAGGTTTGTTGGCTTTCTAGGTTAGCTATTTGCTATAAATATATATAGAATGGTAGACTTCGAAAAACAGTAGCTACTCTCGCATACACGCATCGCTCATTCACTAATGAATTAGAGCACGCTGTCTATTGGGCTTGTATAATGACACTATACATGCTAAAAAGGCTGCCTTCTTCTACCGAACGCTCATAGCCCAGAGGTAGCATCGCCGACTGACGCCAATTCGGTCGGGTTTCAATCCTGGGTTTGAAGTAATCGGAGTCTAACCGTACTGATGAGCTGTGATACAGCGAAACAGATCTGTCTGCGGATGAATATATATATATATATATATATATATATATATATATATATATATATATATATATATATATACAAACAGAGTATGTGCCAGATTGTTTAGCAAAAACTCTTGTCATCATGTTTGGTTAATTTTCTATAATTCTCTCAGAGTAAAAAAAATATACTGTATGGCAAAGTTTAAGAAAGGATTCTTAAAGGATAACCGAAACAGAGAGAGAGAGAGAGAGAGAGAGAGAGAAAGAGTGTGTGTGTGTACGTATGCGTATATATGCTAGTTTTAGTAGGTACACTTGCTTTTGTTGAATTCTCTATTATTTCATTTTCTTAAACACTGACATTTATGTCAATCGGCCTAGATCGATAAATACTACTATAAAAATTATGCCTCTTGTTTAGGATTCGCAGGATTAGGATTTAGGATTAGGATTTAGGATTAGTTTCTATAATGGAAAATATTACAAAAGAAAAAAAGTGGCTACAGAGGAAATGTTTTTAAAGCAAGTCGGTTCTCTGTGCAGGGCCCGGAAGTTTTTCCCACCTGAATCTATTCTGCACATATACAAATCTACCATCCGCCCGTGTATTGAATATTGCTGCCATATCTGGTCGGGTGCCCCTGCTGCTCTCCTTGGGCTTCTTGACAAAATACAAAGGAGAATCTGTAACGTGGTTGATACTGACTTGGCAGACCTGCTGCAACCACTCTCTCATCGGCGTGATGTGGCTTCCCTGTGCCTCTTCTACAAGTACTTTCACGGCTTCTGCTCCGATGAGCTTAGATCACTGGTGTCGCCTAAGCACGAATTTACACGAGATACTAGATTGGCAACTAGGTCCCACCCTTTTACAGTTAAACAAATAAGATGTAACCGTAAATTCTACTCCAACAGCTTCTTTTCTCGCGCTTCCCGCCTGTGGAACTCCCTTCCACAAGTCTGCTTTCCCGACAGCTACAATCTCCAGGTGTTTAAATGTATGGTCAATAGACACCTCCTATCACACTAACTCCCAATTATTCTCAGAACACTCTCATCTACCCAACCCTCATTCTCGGTATCCTTACCCGCCTATCACCCACCCTCTGTCATTTCCTATATTTAATCATCCTTTCTCCACTCTATGTAGCCCCCTGCGCAGTAGTGGCAGTGACATGCCTTGCTCGGGGTGAGACGCTTATAAAAAAAAAAAAAGGTTTATCTACCTACTTGAGGAATGATTGTCTCCAGTTGGAATTTCGCCTCTGCTCAAAGATTTCTGAGTTGCTTTTAATTTCAGTAGTCCCTATTGCCTCTTAGGGGCTTTATTGCCTTGTTTGATTGCAATTATATAAATAGATACTTGAGCTTTGTAGTAATCCTTACACTAACTACAATAACATCGGATATTATTGAAGGAATGATCCTAATTCGACCATTTAGAATAATCACACGATATTTTATCAAATGAATAAAATCCGACAGAAAAACTAAACGTAATTTTAACAAATATTGATTTAATATAAGGACAAGAATACAAACAGTTGATTATAGACTAGAAAGACATGTCTTTTTTGTTTCGGTTAATAAACTTCTGAAATAGGATATAAATTGTATTTGTGTACGTATGTGATGAACTATGGAATGTTGTTTTATATGTGTTTTGTATGAACAAAAAGTCCACATGTGTGTGAGTGATTCACAATAAATGGTATACAAGACTTTGTTTTCTATCGGGAACTCTGTTGCTGTTGCTGTAGTCTGAAACGGTCTCTTTGAAGTCCGGTAGTGCTGTCGCTTTTAACATGTAGGCGTGAATGAGGTTGTGAAGATCATAAACTGGAGTGACGGGGATCTTGGTGAGGGCTACGCGTGTTTGAGCTTTGCTGCCGGATTTCGTGTGTTGTATACACACTCTCCTGGGTGGATGTCAAATTTAAGTCGACTGAAAAGGTAGGTAGGTCTCCAAAGAGAAAAATTTGAGATTTTAAAAAGTACCCGGTAATGATAAGGGGGTATCCTTAAACTAAGGTAACCAAACGAGTACCTGGTACTAATTTTGTAATCTTGAGGCCGGGATTAAACCCCATTTATGATACATCAATAAAATGTAATTAAACCCACTATTATTCATATATATTTTTAATTGATTGCTTGTCACTAATACTACAAGAACAAGCAATCAAATATATATATATATATATATATATATATATATATATATATATATATATATCGGTTAAGTTTTCAGATTTTTAAATAATGAAGTAGATTTTTAGTTATTTATTAAAATGATATGCCTTCCAAAACTTCTAGAAAGCCCTAAAATCAACTTTAATCAACTTCTCCTTTTGATAGAATGACATGCATTTTTTAATAAATTTATCAAACCATTTATATAGATAACTAATTTCCTGGTTAGGTTATTTTTGTAAATTAAATTAAACAATAACGTCTTAATAATACATAAAATATTTAATTTCATGTAAAATATTAGGGTTTTACTTTTTTTCTGGTAATAAATTAAATATTAAATAAAATTATCCTCTTTTAAATTTAGTGGAATTTTCTTTTAAATGATTTTTGTAACTGAAAAATATCTGTAAAAAAATTTGAGTGAAAATAAAAAATGAAAAGTAATTGTACTGTGGTGATACCGAGAAAAAGCGATGGACCGGATGTTTGCCCCTGGGGACTATATACTCTTGGACCACGTGTCTGAAGCACGTGGAGTTTTTAGTTGTGAGTCTGACGGACGTTAGGTTTTTCATCTTGGTGCCGAAATGCTGGAAAAAGTGTTTTTGTTCGTATGAATGCTTACGGTAGTGGGTACCGACGGACGTTAGGTTATTTATTACCCTAGTTTCTGAGAAGATGGGTAGGTGCGTTGGCCGAGAGAAGGTTGCGTTATGCGTGTTCATATCACGTCGAGGTCACCACTTTATAGTGGTAATAAAATGCTGCAGGCAGGATTAATGCTTATAATGCTGGAAAGAGGATTACTTGTTTCTGGCATGTGCATGTTCGAATCACGTCGTGGTCACCAATTTATAGTGAGTTTCTTATCTATTCTTTTCAGTTAGTATTGGAGAATCCGTTCTACTGAAGAGTAGTTGTATACTGTTGCAGGTTGACGGAATTTGGGAGCATGTAAGTGAGGAATGTCTTTGATGTATTCGCTCCTTAGGTCAGTAAGGAGTTTTTGAGACAGGGAAGAAGGTAAAGAGACAAGGGAGGCAAATATAGTAAGCTGCTTGACTTCGGTCAAGGGGGCTACTCATTACACTCCTCTCCTCGAATCAGTCTGCCTGTCGATGCTTTCTGTATCCGCTTTTTATATATTCTTTTTGGATCACAGCAGCTCATTTGGGATTTCACACTTGTATTTGGTTCAGGGCTTCCTATTGGCTGATAAATAAAATTTGCGTAGGCTCGCGAAATGGAGATTTAATATCTAATACATTTTGGTTTTCAACCGGAACTTCTGCGCGGAGCCGTCGGCGCGGCGAAGAGGTTTGGTCATTTGCTTTTTGTTCGTGAAAGCGCAAACATCCTGTCCATTGCTTTTGCTCAGTATCACTACATAACTCAGTATCACATCAGTACATAAATAAATAAATAAATAAATAAGAATCACATGAAGTGTTATTTAAGAAAGACTTTTGACATATTTTGGAATTACTGAAAAGTAAAAATAAAAATAAAAATTTATTTTTAGTCAACAAACGTGGATTTCTTTTAATGAAACATGTTGATTTACCACACAACTTCCTCCCACCTCACCAATAGTAATTAAATGGAGGTTAAAAGTAAAGAATATATAGGAATAAACAATTCGTTTGACTGAAACATACTCTTGAAATATTCATAGATGAATTATAAAAATAAATATGCATGTTTTTAAAGTGAATATTTTCGATTAAGCAACTGTTTTACATTTGTATTTTACTAATGGAATAGACAGACTAGAGCCTTGAAATGTGTTTAATTTGACTCAGTTTGATCCATCACAAGGGTAGCTGTGCCAACCTAGAGAATAATTAAATGCGATGAACGAGCTGTAAAAACGCTTTGTAGATCAGTGAAGATATTTGATGTAGCAAATAATTGCTTAGAAGAAGGAGAGATTATAACAGATATAACTGATCTTAATGTGCATGTTCAAGATGAGATAAATTTGTTTGCTGATATTATAACCCCAAGAGCCTCACCGTATGATTGTATGCTTGCAATCGATGGTGAATTGGTTTATAAAGCTACTCTACTGAAGAAGTTAACAGCATCAATACCGTTATCAAGAAATCGGCTTAGACGGGGACACGGCCTGACGTTATTTCTTGGCCAAAATGCTTATGTCGATTTAGATAACATTGTATCTGCTACTGATTCAGTTGATTCGAATTGCAATGATGCCCCCAGAGTTGGAAAAATTTGTAAGATACCTAGTGGTGAAAATAAACTACAATTTCTACCGCAAGAGAAATTAGAGCAATCTCATATAATGATTGATGTCCAAATTTTACAAGTAAAAGAAATTGATGACTATTTATTTTGGAATGGAACTTTTACAGGATCTCCCATTAAAATGGCAGATATTGATTACATAACTATTGAACCTGAAATATCCATGACTCCCCCAGAAAACATGACCTGGTATTTTTTTTTTAGTAAGGAGTTGGTGTTTGATATCACTATTAATACAATATATTCCATTCAACTGAAGATAAGTTGTTAGTTTGGTTGTTTTGTTTTTATGACAAATCAACCTCTCCGGGTCATTTAATGCCAACTAAACTTTATTTATTTATTGCTGGTAATACCTTTTTCTTTCAAAGACTTATTGTTGTTTATATAAGTTTTGTGTCTAGGAATATATTTTTCTTTTCGAGTATCAAGATTTATTGGGATTTGTATTCAACGTGATAGGGGATTTGTTTTTTAAGGGCAGGGTCTCCAAGTCCTACCCTTGTTATTTAATCCATAACTGGAGGAAGGGACGGATTAATACCTTTCCCAAAGGTACCAGTGCTTAAGTGAATGCAGGGTATTCAACTGGAATTCGAACTCGACTCTTACAGCACCTGGTATTCCCAAGCGGTCACCCATCTAAGTACTGACCAGGCTCAACGTTGTTTAACTTAGGTGATTGAGCGAGAACCAGTGTACTCAACGTGATAGGCCGTAAACCCCTGAAGATAAGTCAGGTGGTATAAGAAAAAAAAGTTCCATGTCAAGTCTGTAAAATGTATATTCTGCTTTGTCAAATGCGGCTTCATATTGCATTCCATATTTGTACCGGGAATAAATATTGCAAGAGAACGAATATGTGGATTTTGTTGGGGTGATACATGTGCAATATCAATAAAACATACATATCACAAAGGGAAAAATATTATTTTCCCCATAGTCAATGTAGGTACTTTTATCCTTATAAAAGTATTCATAGCAAAGCAGTAAATATATCCATGTACTAATAAAATTCTTATGTGTTCCATAAGTAATTTATACATATAGAGCTATAATCTTCAAGTTCATTACAATATAAATCACAAAAATGAAACAGCACCAGTTCCATATTCAAATGAAAAAATAACTTAATTAAAAGAATGAACTTCAAGTAACAGTGTTTATGAAGACATTTTAACCCTTAAGTGATGAAACCATTATCTTTTTTATTTCCAAACAGCAAAATTATTGCTTTACATTATTCAATTGCCTGTTAATCAATAATTAAGATTAATTAGAATACAAGTTAATATTGAAAAAGTAATAACTTTAATGCTTGCCAAATTATTATTGCCCTCTAAATTTTGACATATATTTCAAATGTTGTCAGAAGAAATGTAATCTTAAATAGTTACATTCATAGGAAATTGTAATTTCACATTTGTACTGATTTATAGGATGTACGTTGTGGTGCAGTGGATATCGGCTCGGAACGAGAAATCAGAGAACTGAGTTCAACTTCCAGTTGAATTCTTTGAACTCACTTACACACAAATACCCTTGGAGAAGATATTAATCCGTCTCTTCTCTCCAGTTATGGATTAAATAATAGAACAGATTGGGTTTTATAGCCTTGGCTGCGACCAGGCTACTGCAGAAAGACATTGCAACCTACTGCGGGATAATCTTCTGTCCAGTCAGTCATGTCTCTTTCGAGATATGATCGCCCAAAGTATCACGTATGGCATTTAACAGACTGTTATATGGATGTTATTGATTTTGATGCTTTTTGAGTACTTTGCGTACATTTGTGAGCAAATGTGTATGCTGTTTATAAATATTATCCTTTTCTAAATCATTATGTATAAATGTATTATATTCAAGAAGTTCTCCATTTTGGGCATTAAAAACACAAAACTCTACAAGCATGATCTTAATTAAAAATAATTTATGTGGAATAAAATCTTATACCAAGTACAGTGTAATTTTTAAAAACAATATTTAATATAAATTGTCTTTCTATTTGTGTTTAAAATAAATCTTTCAGACTGTTTCGGACTTAGTTTAATAAAGTGAGAAAAGCTGAACAGTAAAAACAATGCCTGATATTTTAAGTTAATCTTATTGCTTGATAAATTTTATATTATTCATTCTCTTTACTAGTATGGTTACGTATCACTAAGAGATGTTACAGCTTAAAAATAATATCTCTTTCCCACCATGAACTTTATATAACCTCGGTACCATTAACATGTTTCAGAATATCATTAATTAGGGGGCCTGTCTCAATATCACTAGAAAGTAGTGTGTACATTTTGTGTAAAGACGGCCAGGCAATACCACGTACGGCACCCTGCTAGTATGGATATATATTACTGATCCAAATTTCTTATATCACGTAGTTTCAAAATATATATGGTTAAAGAGGTCTATTATTAAATGCTAACAGTTAAGAGGTATTTATCGTGAAAAGATAATAAAGTAACAGCAGATACTCCTGCTGGTATATATATATATATATATATATATATATATATGTGTGTGTGTGTGTGTGTGTGTGTGTGTGTGTGTGTGTGTGTGTGTGTGTGTATGTGCATATATATATATATATGTGTGTGGGTGTGTGTGTGTATGTGTATATATATATATATATATATATAGATATAGATGCAGATATATATATATATATGTGTGTGTGTGTGTGTGTATGTGCATATATATATATATATAGATACAGATATATATATATATGTGTGTGTGTGTGTGTGTGCATATATATATATATATATATATATATGTGTGTGTGTGTGTGTGTGTTATTACAGATCCAAATTCTTCAAGTAATGTAGTATCAGAAGAGAGGTCTGTCTCTAAATCCTTAGGAGTTAATAAATACTGTTTGTGATAAGACACCTTGGAAATGCCATGGTACCATTAATATCTTCATGGTATGGTATGGGGTAATAAAAGACAGTCCGAGACCATGGTGGTACATGGTATTAATTGGAGGGGGTCCTCTCGAGAAGACATTTAGTCTAAAACCATATTGGTACCAGGTACTAGGTGAAGGTAGGGTGGTATTGTAGCGGATAAGAAATTAATTAAAACCAACCTTCTTCTCTTTTACAAAAATTCACAATGAAGTGTGAAATACTGTTTTTTTTTCAGATAGAAAAATGATTGACCGTGTGCTTAAAGAAAATGTCGAAATCAGATTTCGCAATTAGGTGATAAAAGGATTTTTGACTAATGGGAGCGACTTCTAAGACTTGAAAGGACTTAGCGATCCAGTGCGAAATTCAAAAGGACATATAAATGACTTCACACAGAGAGAGAGAGAGAGAGAGAAAGAGAGAAAGAAGAGAGAGACACACATCTACAATGTAACTTTAAACTTCAAGCGACACGGACATTGTCCTCTTTTTCTTTCTCCTTATCTCTTTCAACAATTACTACGACGAACATTTTGTAAGACTCTACCCGTAACTTCTTATTAATGTTTCTAATTGCTCATTAACTCCTACAACTTATGTTAGTCTTTCCTTTTAATAAATGTCTATTTTAAAATGCAAAATGTATATTTTTTAATCTTTCTTACGCTATTCCACACAATTCCACATATTCCAAACTGCCGACAACTAACCTTCTAATGATGGAAAACCTTCTGATAGTTATAACTCTGCATAAAACTTGTAAGCTGTAGGGAGTTCGGTTAAGTCTGACACAAGGCCGAATCAAAGAAACATTAACTATCTCCCTACGCTACAGTTCTGCCACCAAAAAAATGGCAAAAAACTTTCATTATTACCCATACATGTGTGCCAATTGTGAGATGACCACCTCCTGGCTCTCCGAAGAAAACCGGCTCTAGAATTAAAACGCTTATATATTTCTAATTTGTTTTAATAAGTCACATGGTATTTCTTCTACTACGTCCGCACGATATTTTGGCGGTATCTACCTAAATCGTGATGACTAATAAAACCTTTCTGTTTTATTGGTGCGTTTTACGGTGTAACCACTTTATTGAGTGTGATTGGGTTATGAATATTGTATTTGATATTTTAGAGGACACGAGAGCTTTTTGCAAATTGACATTTCAAATACACGCGCTATTTGTCTGAGGTTGTACATTAACCACACGTTTGAAAATACGAGGGGAAGTAAAAGATTATCAGCACTTTTGTCATAACGTAGCCTTAGATTTGGGGCACTGCCTTCTGTTCATGCGGGTTTATAGTTGGTACTATAGTAGTCGCGTAATCGAAGTCTGAGTCAGTTTTCTTGGTGCTGTGAGAGTGTAAACATAATTGCTCCGCTAGCAGTGTTCACCAAGAAGGCAAAAGAAGAGTTATACGAATCTGTAGAGAACATCAATGATAACTTGCCGCTTCACTACTAAAAGTTCTTGAGTGGGCTGAATCTTCACTCCAGTGCTGGAAGTTGATCGGCATCCTTCTCCCTTTTCGGGCGTCACGCTATTCCGTTCACATGTAACCTTCTCGATCCACTCATACACACTTTACGCAGTAAGGAATTATCGCCGAAATATGTTAATAGACTACGGTTATTTTCACCTTCAAACCAGAGATATAGGATTCCCGCTCTCTGTAAATTTCGTAGTCGTGTGGTTTCTATTAATAATAAAATCAGTGCGGAAGTGACCACGTCCCAGTCATCTGCAAACTAAAAGTGAAACTCCGAAGAGTGAAGAAGCACAGCATATCACCAAGGACGATCTCACCCTGCAGAAAGAATACAATAACAGCGTGAGAAAGACATATGAAGAACAAATTGGAAAAGGATACTCAAAATGGGATTCACTAAAAGAAGCGATGGTGACCTCAGCGAACAACATAGCCCCAAAGGAAATCAGACGCAGAAGAAAAAACGAGTGGATGACCGAAGAGATCCTCCACATGATGCAAAGGAGACAAAAAATAACGCCAAGACACGGAGCAGAGTACAAAAAACTTCACAGGGAGATAAGGAACAAATGCAGACAAGCCAAAGAGGAATGGCTCAACAACAAATGCGCAGAAGTAGAGAGACTGAGCAGGAACAACAAAGCAGAGATGCATAAAGAGATAAGAGAACTGACAGGACAAAAAACCTGCTCCTCAACAGGATGCATAAAATCCAAGGAAGGGACAATCATATTAGAGAAAGAGGAAATACTCCAGCGATGGGAAAAACATATAAAGGATCTCTTTTGCGACAAGAGAGAACAACCGAGAATACACAAGGAGATGGATGGACCGGAAATACTAAAATCCGAAGTGGAAGCTGCAATGACCAAAATGAACAGAAACAAAGCACCTGGTCTAGATGGCATAGTGATAGAGCTGCTGACAGCTTTAGAAGAATATGGCATAGAAAAGATTACCGACATAATAAATGAAATTTATAGCAGCGGAATAATACAAGATGACCTATGCAAGTCGATATTTATAGTGCTGCCGAAGAAACCTGGTTCAAACGAGTGCGAACTACACAGAACTATCAGCTTAATGAGTCACATTACAAAACTGATTGTCAGAATCCTGATGAATAGAGCAAGAAGCAGAATCAGGCCAGAGATAGGGCAGGAACAGTGCGGGTTCGTCAAAGACACTGGAACAAGGAACGCCATATTCATGATTAGGATGCTCTCTGAAAGGGCATTACAAATGAAGAAAGACTTGTACCTATGCTTCATTGACTACGCGAAAGCATTCGACAAAATACGACACAAAGAATTGATGGAGAAGCTAGGCAGCCTCGACATTTTCGGGAAAGACATAAGAATAATCAAGAATCGCTACTGGCAGCAAACGGCCTGCATACGGACAGCTAACGACCTCAGTAGATACACAAAAATAGAAAAAGGCATAAGACAAGGAGGTGTCTTTTCACCTGATTTATTCAACCTATACAGCGAGAATATTTTGAGGACCCTAGATGACACGCCAGGATTTGTTATTGGAGGCCACAACCTGAACAACATAAGGTATGCGGACAATACAGTGCTGATTGCGGACACGGAAAGGAAACTACACGACCTCATACAGAAAGTAGCAGTGGAGAGTGACAAGAAGGGACTCCAAATAAACTTTAAGAAAACTGAGTGCATGGTCATCAGCAAAAGATACAACCCAAAATGCCAAATACAGGTGGGGATAACAGAATCAAACAAGTACAAGAATTTAAGTACCTAAGAAGTGATCTAACAGAAGATGGAAAGTGTGACACGGAGATCCGAAGGCGAATTGGCATGGCAAAGGACGCGTTCCAGAAGATGAGCAAAATACTAACACACAGGAAAATCTCAATAGAAACGAAGAAAAGAGTGCTAGACTGCTACGTGATGTCACTTCTTCAATACGGCAGTGAATGCTGGACAATATCATCGAAAATGAGGACAAAACTGAAAGCGGCCGAAATGTGGTTCTACAGAAGGATGCTACGGATATCATACAAGCAACGACAAGGTGTTAGAAAGAATGGCAACAAAAAGGAAATTGATGTTGAGCACCAGGAAGAGACAACTGAAGTTCCTGGGACATGCAATGAGGAAAGAGAGCTTGGAGAACCTGATACTGACTGGTCAGATAGAAGGAAGGAGAGACAGAAGAAGGCAGCGGATAACATATTTGCAGGGTCTGATCAGGTGGATGACGGAACGAGGGTTGCCAGGAGCAACAGGAGTAAACATACTAAGAGCCACAAGGGATAGGGAGACGTGGAGATCCATGATCGCCTACGTCCTGAAGGGACAGGGCACATAGAAGAAGAAGAAGAAGAAGAAGAAGAAAAAGAAGCTTCATTCCCCAACAATAAATGATTTGGGGCCATAAACATCTTATCAACATCCAAATAATTTGTTTCTCTCCTCTCAAAAAATGCTTACTGTAAATCAACTTAAAATTACTATATTAGCGACACCGAGTAGCCTACAGATTTTTTTTTGTGGTGGGGATATTTTTGCTTTTGGACCTTTTTGATTTTGGACGTGACGTTCCGGAAACAGGTTCGAATTCCGGTTGAATTCCTTGCATTCACTTACGCTCAAATACCCTTGGGAAAGGTATTAATCCGTCTCTTCCCTCCAGTTATGGATTAAATAATAGGACAGACTGGGTTCTATAGCCTTGGCTGGCAACCAGTCTACTGCAGAAAGCAATGACTGCGGGATAATCTTCTGCCCAGTCAGTCATGTCTCTTTCGAGACATGATCGCCCAAGAGTGTATCACGTATGGCACTTAACTGACTGATCGTCTAAAGACTTTTATTGATATTAAGATGAAATTCATCCAGGAAGCTGCCGTAGATTCATATCTTTTATATCTTTTTAATCCAAGTACTTTTATAATTCTCCCTTGAAGATAATCATAGAAAAGTTCGGAAGTACATGGATTAAAAAGAAATTTCGGCGTCTTCCTTGGGAAATTTCATCTTAATTTAAAGAAACAGATTACACAACTTAGACAAAGGATCAGGATATAAACACAATATGTCTATTATATTATTCTACGAAATAGACACAAAACCACACATTTTACACACACACACACACACACACACACATATATATATATATATATATATATATATATATATATATATATATATAGTGTGTGTGTGTGTGTCTGAGATGGGTAAATTATCGTCTAAATTATGGAAAAATGAAAATAACACTAACATCTCATTTTAACAGATATACTCACCAAATTTACACTGAAATATTTTAAAATAGTTAAAAATAGATTTACTTTTTATACTATTTTATTATTTATTGCCAAGTGGATAATTCTAAATGAAAATAGAATGGTTCTTTTGTTAATATTACTTTGCAAAATTTTACAAGTCAAGGAAGCAAAGATGAACTCGTCCGAATCACCCTAAATTTTCTTTATTCTTCCATTGATGAAACTGCAATATAGGTAATTATTAAATATTTATAAATTCATTTGATTCCTATGTTATTGTGCAGTATTAACAAAAGAACCATTCTATTTTCATTTACAATTATTCACTTGGCAATAAATACTAAAAAATAGTATGAAATACATCATTTTTTAAAACACTGGGGTGGCCTAATAATTATAGCCGGTAGTTTATATAATCCTAATTTAAAGTATCAGACAGCCCTCTCCCGAAAATACTGGGAATTGAAGAAGAATGGACTAAATTCACAGATAAAGTGGAGACTGATAGGCACGGACCGTATTTCTAATAGTCTAGGTGATAGATTTAATCTATGTTTAACAGAAAAAAAAATAAGATTTTGAAATTTCAGTATCAGAATGTACTTCTGAATAAACGTAAAAATTCATTAGTATGTGTTGTCACCGTAATAAATTTAAATTTCAATAATTATCTTCTTCTATTTATTCTTAATAAAATTTGCCTTTTGCATAAAATAGATTTTAACATTTAGTGAATCCGAAACCTTTTCCCTCCTACCTACCACTAATAACCCAATGATCAAACCACATGCTTCCCACTACATGAAAGAAATTTAGCACTACATTTGGATTTTTTACCTCTATATGCCATGGTAAAGAAAAGAAATAGATTTGGTTAATCATTTTAAAAAAGTACCTATGTACTGCAAAATATGACATATTACCGAACATTCAAACATCTATTTATTAAAAATTAATGGCTTGTTGTTCAGAAGACACGCTGCTAATATTTATTGATTAAGTTCTCAATAAGGATTTTATTCCGCTTTCCTTGTTATTGCACGAAGCCACCTTCACGATCTCCCTGGTTGACCTGGATGAAACAAAGTGATTTCCGTAATAAATTGTATCAGCATGCGAATCTCAGCTCAAATTAGAATTCCTAATTTGAATGCTAATTGACGTGGGTTCATTTCACCATCTGAATGATCAACAAGGCGCCACCTTTCAAATTTTAATAATTTCTCTTCTTGTGAAAGGAGAGGCGCTACATTGTGATGTGTTTGTACAGTTCTCTTGAGTTGTCATAATATATTGAATAATTGTCAATGAGCGCGTCATTATTAAATGTATAACTTGGGTGAAATAGTGTTTATTTAATAATTCAACGTCTCACAGGCGCACACACTCTCCCTCACGCTCATATACACAAATGTACACGCATGTATTTGCTAGTAAACTAAAGTACGAAGGACACACAGCAATACACCACTTCTCGCTTAATCTGAATAAAGGTGTTTACACGATGTGATATGGAATCTACGTGGTGTTGTCATCATTGTGCGAGTACAGCCATCCAAGATATTCTAAGGCTTTCCATATTTGTATTTGTTGAGTATGAAAGGAAGGCATTTAGAGAGACAGGCAAAATATAATCACAAAGTATGTGCGATGTGGTGCAGTGGATATCGACTCGGAACGTGGACTCGGTAGAGCTGAGTTCGAATTTCAGTTAAATTCCTTGCATTACACTTAGGCGCAAATACCGTTGGGAAATGTATTAATCCGTTTCTTCTCTCCAGTTAAGGGTTAAATAACAGGACAGACTGGGTTCTATAGCTGGCATATCCCGGGAAGGAATATCAGGGAAAAGAATAGTGTAAGAATAATATTTAACACTGAAGATAGATTAGAAGAGATTTATTATACAACAGTACAATAAACCAATAGACGTTCAAGAACAATCAACAAATATTAATAGGAATAACGATCAAGTAGCGAATGCCTCCGCCTATGACGTATGCTAGACCATATCCATTACGGGGTAGGATAGGATCTTCATCTACAACACCTCACCCAGAGCTAAATTCTTCGTGGAAATTTGCTCAATATTTTTTTTCTTTTGGGATCTGGGCATAGGTGATTTGTTTTCTTTCTTTTTCTCTTACTTCTTCTTGTGTCCTCACTTTCAGGAGAATCATTAGTTACCTCCATCGGTACTTACACGTTCACGGGTGGTTTAATTTCAAACGTGTCGTATACTACCTCCATTAGTACGTCATATTCCTTATTGGGTCTTAACTGATTTAGATGTCTTTTGTAGACAAATTTCTGTCTTTGCACGATATAGATATAGATCACTTTACCGATTCTCCGACTTACAATTCCATCTTCCCACAAACACTTTCCTGACCGATAATTTTTAAAGAAAACTTATCGCTTTGAAATATTTTGTATCCGAGTTTGGTGTTCTCAAGGTCTTTTTCCGTTCCTTTGGTAATAGTCTATCAAAGATTGATCTAATCTTTCTTGCATACATTACCTCCGCAGGTGATAAATTACCATTGATATTGTGATTGGGTGTAATCCTATACACCATCAAAAAAGTTTGAATATTTTTATCATCAGTGTCGATTCCGTCCGCTTTTCTCATTGCTCTTTTGAATGTATCGACGAACCTTTCCGCCTGCCTATTTGACCTCGGACTATATTCAGGTGTCGTTACGTGTTCCATAGCTAACGCCTTGCAATAACTATTAAATTCAGATCCTGTGTACATGGTACCGTTATCACTTACGATTGTTTTTGGCACCCCCACAGCCGGCTAAATACTTCATTTAAAGCCTTTATCGTGTTTGCCGCTGTTGGTCGCTTGAATTTATATATTTCAGGTCATTTGGAAGAATATCCACCATGATTAGATAATATTCTCCTTTTATTGGTCCTGCATAGTCCACATGTATCCGTTTTAGGCCACGGCTGCGTTTTTATGGGTGGTGATTTAGCTACTAGCTGACAGCCTTTACACTGTTCCACCAATTCTTCGTTATCTTGGTCCATTCTAGGCCAGTACACATAATTCCTCATTAAGGACTTTATTCGTGATATGCCTGGATGACCCAGATGAAATTCTTTTAAAATCCTTTTTCTTAACACTCTCTGAACATACATCAGTGTTACGTTACAAATTGAAAATGGTGAAACTTTTCCTCCTTTATTTTCTTTATTTCCTTTCACTTGCTTCATCATTTTAGCCATATAGTCGTCTGTTTTCGCCATTTTTTCAATTTCTTCCGGTGTTACCGGTAATACGCTAACGGTGTTTACTAATACATCCTTTAGCTCCTTTTCTTCTTTCAGCGCCGCTATCACCGTTTCTTCTAGCAACTCCGGCTTTTTTGGAATCAGTCTTGACAGACAATCCGCATTTCTTTAGATGGAATAAATTCCATTTTGAAATTGTAATTTAAGAAAATTACAGACCATCTTTGTAGCCTGTTTGTTGAATGAGTTGGTACACCTTTGTTCGACCCAAAAATTGTTTATGGTCGGTTTGCAGCACAAACACTCTCCTATAGATGAATCTATGGAATTTCTTTTTACCGCAAGGCTCTCGAGGCATGAGCGATAGGTTTCGTTGCGCCATCCTTCAATGTGTGTAACAATACAGCTCCAATGCCGTATTCACTTGCATCCGTTGCTATAATTAACTCTTTCTTCAGATCAAAATGCACTAACACGAAATCTGACAACAAGCACTTTTTGATTTTTTCAAAAGCTTCGTCGCATTCCTTCGTCCAACATCACTTTTTATTTTTTTCCAATAATTTATATAAGGGCGCTCTTAGGTCGTGCATATTAGTGTTATGTCGCCAAGTATAAATGAATAACTCAACAACAGAATCAGAATATAAGTTGTATTCCGCGGAAAGACGGTTAGTATGTACAGAAGTGATTAGTAATATTTACAATAGAAAGATACAAGAGTCCAATCCGTCGTAAGACGTGTGTTTATGTGATTACTTCCGGTACGCCACCGGAAGTGTGACTAACTCTCAAGTGACTCTCTACGACTCTGCACGACTCTGTAAGAACCCGTACGACTCATTATTTAGCTGTCCCTCCCAGTAAGGGCAACATATGACACATGGTCAGTTTATATCTGGACATTCCGGGCCATATCGCCCGGCCAAAAAATGTCTGTCTATTTTTGCCCAGTCGTGCCTCTACCCTTCGGCGGAACCACGACTGGGTTATTGCTCTCTGCTTTCGAAAGCAGAGAGCTGACAGTGTCGTAGAGCCGTCAGTCTAGTGACTCTGTACGGGGAACCCGTACGACTCATTATTTAGTCGTCCCTCCCAATAAGGGCAACATATGACACATGGTCAGTTTATATCTGGGATTTCCGGGCTATATGGCCCGGTCAAAAAATGTCTGTCTATTTTTGCCCAGTCGTGCTTCTACCCTTCGGCGGAACCACGACTGGTTTATTGCTCTCTGCTCGGAAGCAGAGAGCTGACAGTGTCGTAGAGCCGTCAGTTTAGTGACTCTGTACGGGGAACCCGTACGACTCATTATTTAGTCGTCCCTCCCAATAAGGGCAACATATGACACATGGTCAGTTTATATCTGGGATTTCCGGGCTATATGGCCCGGTCAAAAAATGTCTGTCTATTTTTGCCCAGTCGTGCTTCTACCCTTGGGCGGAACCACGACTGGTTTATTGCTCTCTGCTCGGAAGCAGAGAGCGCCCTCTACCCGAAGGCAGAGGGCTGACAGTATCGTAGAGTCGTCAGTCTAGTGACTCTGTACTGGGAACCCGTACGACTCTCCCTGTAGATAATCCACCATTGCTATATATAGCAATGGGAACAGTCCATTATGTAGTCCAATAGGGGCAGCGCCCTAACAATTAGGAATATAGATGTTATAATTATTCGTAAACCACAGAAATGACTGTAGCTTAGTTACATTATCTGGAATAGGCATATTTTTAATTGCTTCAGTTATGTTTGGATTAAGTTTTCTATCTTTGCGATCCATAATTTAACCTAAATACTCAAACTTGTCCAAGCAAAACTCCTATTTTCATGTTCTACATTGAACCCATAATTCCTAATTCGCTTAAAGACTTCGTGCGCATGCGCTTTATGCTCTTCTATACTTTCGCTTTTAAACAAAATGTCGTCTAAGTACGCCATTGTATCGTCAAGAACCGATAAAATAGTATCCATGATTTGTTGGAATGCACTACGTGCTACCTTCAAACCAAACGGGAGACGTTTCAATCTTTATAATCCTCTATGTGTGTTTATTGTCAAATACTTTGAACATTCTTCGTCAACCTTGACTTGTAGATATGCTTCTGGCAGATCTATCTTTGGAAAGACCTTTCCTCCATTTAACTTTGAAAATATCTCCTCTGGCGTGTGGAGTGGATACTTGTGATCTTTTAAGCATTCGTTTTATA